>OX438834.1:19177419-19639919 GCA_949315975.1 Eudonia truncicolella
TGGCGGCTCGCGACTCGCTGGACGACATCCGCGACGACGACGACGACGACCGTTCCGACGACGACGACTACTCCGACGCGCTGCTTTACGGTAAGGCCCGTCTGCGGCGAGCTCACATAGAACCCAAAGTATACATACCTAATTCTGTGCAAGCAAATGGCGGGGCGAACAGTTTAGAAGTCTGGGTCGTTTGGGTGTCTAGTTGGATTTTTATACGCCATTCGGTCACGTCATTATATGTTATTAAAGCTGCGCCTGCTAATTACAAACGAGGCGAGTTAAAATTTTGCCATACCAACTCTCGTTTTTTAGGGTTCCGTAGTCAACAAGGAACCCTTATAGTTTCGCCATGTCCGTCTGTCTGTCCCCAGTCTAGCTCATAGACTCTTAGTACTAGAAAGCTGTAATTTGGCATGGATATACATATTAAACACGCCGACAAAGTTGTGAAGTAAAATTATGAAAAATATTTTTTTTAGGTTTTCAAAAATTCAATTCAAAATTCAAAATCATTTATTCAGTTTAGGCTACAAGTAGCTCTTGTGAATGTCACTATGCCATCGGTTCGTAAGTCTACTCTGGGCGGGAGATCTTGTACTGAGAAGAACCGGCAAGAAACTCAGCAAGTGTCCAGCTCTTTTCTCCCTTACAGCGTCAAAAATATTGGAAAATGCCCTATCATAGCAGGACACTTTCCATTACAAATAAACACAAAATTATAGAAGACAACCACAACATGTAAATAAAAAACAAAAATATCACAAAATAAAAAAATAAAAAAAAAACTAAGTTAACAAATTTACATCAGGTAAAACTTTCAATTTCCACAATGTCATACAGAACCACTACAGTACTCAAAAAAAAAAAAATTGGTTAAGAAAAACCAAGTCAAACTACAGTAAATAATATTAAAAATAAGATAAGTATGCAAGAGCAGACCAGCCTCCACAGGCAGCACCCGTTCACGAGTATGACATATGAATCAGCCATCGCTTCGCTCAACCATATTTTAGGGAACGTAACGACCCGACGCACACGCCACTACCGCAGAGACAAATAAAGAGAGCATGACATACTCAAGATACTCTAAATAAAAACTTAATGATCTATTTAACGCAACGCTGTTTGTTATCTGTAGGACACTGCTGATAAAGGCTATCATATCAGTATAAAAATTATATAAATTAATTTTATTATATTAATTCAAATAGAGTATATGTTTTTCATTATAACCAAGCTGTTTTATCATCTAAATATTCTTTGACTGTATAATAACCTTTTAAAAGTAATAAAGATTTCACATGTTTTTTAAACTTATCTAAAGGTAAATCTAGTACAGTACTTGGTATTTTATTGTAATAGTGTATACCTTGCCCCAAGAAAGAACCAAGAACCTTCTGTAACCTGAACAGTGGCATTACAAGTTTTGTCTTATTCCTAGTATTGAAATTGTGTACGTCACCATGTTTAGTATAGGAGTTGATATTGCAACGTACAAAAACTATACAATTATAAATATATTGAGATGCAACTGTCAGGACACCAATCTCCTTAAAAAGATTTCTTAAGGAAGTTCGTGATCCGAGTCTATAGATTGTTCTTATTGCTCGTTTCTGTAAAATGAATATAGTTTCAATATCAGCCGCTGTTCCCCACAGTAGGACGCCATACGACATGACACTGTGAAAATAACTAAAATAGACCATTCTAGCAGTTTCAACGTCTGTTAACTGCCTAATTTTTCTAATGGCATAAGCAGCAGAGCTGAGTTTACCGGCCAATTTCGATATATGAGGATTCCATTGAAGCTTTGAGTCAAGGGTTATGCCTAAAAAGACTGTAGAATCTACCAAATCTAATTGATCACCGTTTATTATAATATCGGTTGGTTCATATTTGACATTTGGTAATATAAATTTAATACATTTTGTTTTCTTAGCGTTAAGCTGTAAATTATTAATAGTAAACCAACGGAGTACCTCTGAAAGAGCTTTATTTACATTTTCATAATTAGTCCTACACCTAGTTACATTAAAAATGAGTGAAGTATCATCTGCAAATTGTTGTGTATGCGTCATGGCGCGGCTGCGTCCAGCCCCTCCACCTGTCACCGAAAATGTGCAACGTCCTTGACGTCGATTAAACAGTGCGTTTAGAACTATCGGTTGTTTCACTTGTCCCGTCCGCATACTTAACACAAATAATACAATTTCACAAAAGTTCTCTACAAAGAATGGCAAGTCATTAATATAAATCAAGAAAAGGAAAGGACCAAGAATCGACCCTTGTGGAACTCCCATTTTTACATGTGAACCAGATGATTTAGTACCATTTATATCAACAGTTTGTGTTCTAGAGCTGAGATATGACTGTATTAAATTTAGTGCAAAATCTTTGAGACCGTAATAATGAAGCTTCATCACCAGAGTCCGGTGCTCAACGCAATCGAAAGCCTTGGACAAGTCGCAAAAAACACCAAGAGCGTTTTGAGACTTCTCCCAGGCATCAAATATATGTTTTATTAGAGCAACACCTGCATCAGTAGTAGAACGACCCTTAGTAAAGCCATATTGCTTACTATGTAAAAGGTTGGTTACCTACCCTACACGTGAAGTGGGGATGTAATTTTTTTTTTGAAGCCGTACTGCGTCACAACACTGACACTAGCTCTGAAAAGAGCTGTTTATGTCGGTTGCCGGTGAAACAAGATGAAGCCCTGGAAAGAGCTGTTATAGTAGCAGCCACCGAGACGCCGACGATGCCAGCGCGCCGAGCTCCGCTTGCATAGCCGCACCGTCCGCCGTTCACAGCCACCGCCGAGGAAAATGTCGCTTTTTTTTTTGAGAGACATTGCTGATTGCCTCTGAGGCATTTTCAGCTTCACCGGGCTTGTTTGGGGGCGGCGAGGAACGTAAAGGGTCCCTCAAGCCGTGTGAAACGAATCACTTTCGGAGGTTTTCTAGAGGGAACGGCATCGTGCACTATTGCGCGTCCCCGTGCCCTACTAATTGATTCTCCGAAGGGTTCGGATCGGATCGGGGAGCGGATAACCCGAGGGCGCCTCTAAAGGCTTGGACCTCGGCTCGGGTTGACCGGGCCGTAGAGTAGGAGAGAAGCGCCCAGGTACATGTCTGTACCTGGTGTAGAGCGCGTGTGAACCGGTTCTTCGTACCCTTGTTCTACGAGTACGGTGTCTTGGGCCTAACCTAGTGTGCATGTTTAGTATATTCTGTAAATGTGTAGTGGCATTTAGAGGATCGGGCGGGAGGACGTTCGCAAAAGTTATGAGATCGTCGAGATCGTCTAGGACGTGTTTAGGACGCCTATATGTGAAACGTCTTGTTGGTGGAAGGCATCCAACATTATAGTTGGCGGCCGCCACAACAAGCGGGTTAGGGTGGTGGGGGGCGTTATCAAAGTAACGTCTGGAAACGTCCTTGATAAAATCTTTGATAGTGGGAAGATCAAGATCATGGTGGAGGTCTAGATTGCGATAGTGCCACGGGTTGCCCGTGGTACTATCGCAATGTAGTACCATCCGCGATTAGAGCTAGCTCTACGCGTGGGGTTTTGGGGATGTCGTTTGCGTAAAGCGCAAACAGGATTGGGGAGAGCACGGATCCCTGCGGAACGCCGACTCGAATAGGACGAGGGGCGGAGAGCGTTCCTTCAACGCGGAAGCGAAAAGAGCGATCCGACAAATAGTCTCGTATGATGTGCACGAGTCTGTCTGGCACGCCAAATTGGTAAAACTTATAAATTAAGCCGTTGTGCCAAACTTTGTCGAATGCTTTCGCTACGTTGAAGAAAAGAGCTCCGGTGCCCTTGGTACGGGCCCTTTTATTGAGGCCGGATAGGATATGCTTCGTGAGGCGGTGCAGTTGATAGGTGCACGAGTGTTTGGGGCGAAACCCAAACTGCTCGTTTATGAGAATATTGTTGGAGGAAACAAAGTCCCTTAAGCGGGATACTAGAACGCGTTCGTTCAGTTTTCCCAACGATTTGAGAAGACTGATGGGGCGATAACTAGAAGGGCCGTTACGCGGTTTACCGGGTTTATGAATACCTATGAAAATCGCATCTTTCCACGCAGCGGGAAAGATTGCGTTTGTCATGGTGCTATTGAAGATAGCTACTATTAAAAGTATAAGCTGAGCGGGTAAGATCTTAAGGATCTTATTTGAGATACCGTCTGTCCCAGGGGCACTACGGGGTTTGAGACGCTTAATTAGCGTTTGCACCTCATCCTCCGTAACAGGCGGGACGGGACGAGAGTCTATCGACTTCGCTATTGACCATATCGACCCATCCCACCTCAATGACGGGGGAACATGTCGCGCGCAGCGAAAACGCCTTTTATATGTGGCGGGCGCGGCAGCGCCAGCGTGGAGGTGCGCGCGTACTATACCCGCGACAAAATTGTTAAAGTACCTTGTGTATATTTTATAATTAATTTTAATGCGTTTCTATTGGTAATTGTATTTTGTAATTTTTATATAAATATAAGCTTTTTTAACAATAATGCATTCTATCCTGAACAGTGTTTCTAATGACAACAACCAAGTTCTTCTAAAGAGTCAAGTGTCCCCCCCCCAACTGTCCGCCAGCCAAATGGTTGTTTTTGGATACGTGAAAAAATTCACGGTAGTTGTATAAATGACGAAGTTAAAAGGAAAACTATCACAGCTAAGTATATAAGCTTTACAAGTTTACGAGTAACAGTCGACCAACTTATAAAATGTACTTGGCGCAGTACAAATTCCTCATTGGGAACTACTTAACACGTTGACTGCCGCAAAACCAGACACAATAGAAAATTTAATGTTTGTCGGTCACCGGTGACTGTTCATAAAAGCCCTCTTCCCAGAGTCCGCATTATTGAGATGGGCTACGGAACCCTACACTGCGCGTGGCCCGACACGCACTTGGCCGGTTTTTTTAAATGTTAGATTGTGTGCGACTGTGCTGGTTGTTGTACGTACCTATTGGAAGGAATTGAGAAATAATACAAAACTAAAACTTTAAGATGTCTTTACTACAAGAGCAGAAGGCAAAGTCAAACCTGGCCACGTGACCACAGACAACTCGAATGATAAAACATTAAATCTATAGTTGGTGTTACCAACAAGATGGTGCTGCAGTCATACAAGTATACATACAGCTGCTCTGTAGTCATTGTTTATAGAAAATCGACAATCAATCGACATGAAAGTGTAATCAGTGGTATTCCAGAAACATTTATGATCTGTGAAATTGTGATTGAATAGCAAATAAAACTTAATAGACTATAACTATGTTTAGATAGAACATGATAATATTTGTGTTGTTTTGTACATAGCCGGCGGGGGCGGGGGCGGGGGCGGGGGCGGGGTCTCGGCGGCGGGGCGCTGGTCGCGCGCGCGCGCCCGGCCCGCCACGCGCGCGCTGGCCGCCGGCGCCGCCGACGACGACGACTTCGCGGACCTCATCGAAGGTACGGGCTCGAACTCAGCAGGTACGCTTCAACGTGGGACTTACACTGCTGGAGGCAGCTCTCTTGAGACACTAGTCTTATGAATTCCAGATAAAGAATGCGCTGCGGCACATCCGGCTCTGGTGTAATGATCTGATAGAGATAGCCCCTTGTGCGCCTCTCGTGTTTATAACCTAATCGATTGGTTGGTATGGAAGGGTACTGATATAGGCCTATTGATATAATGTTTAGCCGCCATCATACAAATACTTTTATCGCAGACATCACGAACGTCATCGTGCCCGGCTGGCACTGCGGGGCGGTGGTTAAGATTTACAGTGGGATCTCATTTTTTCTAGTTCCGCAACAGGGAGCGCAACAAATTATTCGTGGCGCCCGTCCGTTCTATACTCTATACTTCAGTGACACAACAAAGTAGTAAATAGCCTATAACTGTCCCACTGCTGGGCAAAGGCATCCATCATTGAAATCGAGTCATCACGACACATGTTGGGTAAAGGCTTAATCACTGCGCTTTCCAAATGTGGGTTGGTGATCACGAGCCCGGGCTATGAATGGAAAAATCCGAAACACACTTTGCCCGACCTGGAAATTGAACCCGGGGCCTTCGGGTATCGGCCACCGAGACGTTTGCCACTCGTAATACAACAAAACTGTGATGTTTCCTCGATACATAATGTATGTTGTCCTAGTTGGCGTTTCCAAAGTGCGTATAGTGCGGCGGTTGTTTGCGCAGGCGCGGAGGGCGGCGCGGCGTCCGCGTCGGCGGGCAGCTCGTCGGACAGCGAGCTGCGGCTGGCCAGCGCCCACCCCCACCCCCACCCCCACCCGCCCAGCGACAACGAGTTCTAGATCACCACCTACAGCGCCGCGCCTCACCACACCCCTATGGACGCGGTGCTTACCAGTGTAAGGCTAGGTAACTGAGCGGTGCGCCAGATAATGTCCACATATGGGTTGCCTCGTTGGGGCAGTGTAAGATCAACTTACCCTATTGGTGGATTAGTTCGTAGCTCCGCCGCTTCCTCGCACGCCTCTGGTGGTAACTTGTGGTACGCTTGTGAGTACAAGCGTATAGCACTGTCACGTTACGTTAGGTTCAACAGATTATGGGCAGTTGTATAAGATAGGAAACGACATGTTTTACATTGTGTATAACATTTTATTGTATTACACGACGTCGTCATGCATGCGAAATAGTACCAGTAAAAATTTACAAAATAAATAATTTTCTTTCATTACGATCGTTATGAATTCGTCGACTTCGCGGTCCCATACTGACCGATATGAAAATAGTTAATAATTACAAATCGTAAAAGAAACATATAACTAATAATTTATATATACAGAACTTATAAGTAAGTGTAGAAATATTAGCTTAATGTAAAATAAGCACCTATCTAATCCTACATGTGTATGTGGAATCTAATTATATTTATTGAATGTACAAATACAATTATTAATCCGAATCAACAACATGATGTGTTCACATAATGAAATTTAACTCCGCTTTTTACTTGATTTTACTTTTATGGTCTATCTAGTACAGAAAAAATAAATTGAATTTTATTTATATCATAAAGAAAGAGTGCATAAGTACGTGATTTAATAATTTACACAAATTATCGTTAACAATTAACAATTTATTTAGAGGCTGCATACACTAGCGGCACAATACCTATCGCGATACTTACTGCGAGCTCGTCTCCCGCTCTGATAATAACATATAACAACAGTACCAAATGTTCAATGACAAAGCGAGTAACAACAACAATTTACCTTTTCTAGCAGTATGTACAAATCATTATTCTCGACGCAATTTGGCACCGTTTAGGTACATTGGACTTCATTTCAATTATACAAATACTAGAAATAAATTATAGTAAGTATCTTATATTATCTAAGTTAAGAGTTACCTAAAGAATGGATCTGTTATAATAAGGTATCTGCACTCTTTTCAGAGTATCATTTAACTAATTAATAATGTAAGACAAATAACACCTGCTGACACATGCTGCCTGCGAAGTTACTGCAAAAGATCCGAAACGCCGAGACAAATTAAACGTGTGTAGGAATACACGACTGAGCTCATTTCTAAATGGCGTAAACTTAAGAGTAGGTACACTACATCTGCAAAAGAATGTATAGTGTTTCCTTAATTAATTGATTGTAGCTACACTGATCTCTTTGGTCCAACTTAAAGTTGGTATCAATCAACTTAGGGCTGGTGCTAATGAAAAATGAATAATACTATCTCTTGTTATAACATTTCCATTCTTATCAGAACCTATAGACTAAGATAATAGCTTATAACACAGATATTTGACGATATTACACAAGCTTACAAAATGTTGTTAGTGAAGTGCTAGATACACTGAACCATGGCTTAAGTGCCAAAGCAAATGGTTAACATTAGTTGGTGATGATGTTTGCGCTGACGTCTGCTGTCCATGTAGCATGACCAAGAAATACCAACCAAGGACAATTTCTTCCCAGGACTAGCGAAGCCAATCAAAAGCCTTATGATTTTTAAGAAAATTTAGATACCTCCAAGTCATAAAATGATTTAATGGCTACTTAGCCATCGCTGCTGGTGAAAATGGATAATAATAATATACAGGGTATAATCGTTAAGTGTGCACAGGCGATTATTCCGAAACTATGAGATATATCGTTATCTGATGAGCAAAATGGCATCAATAACTTTTTAAAAATCAAACGAGAAGTATCCAAAATTTTGACATTACACAACACTCCCATACATTTAGTATGAGCTTAGTAGAAAGGTTTTAGTTTCCTTGTTTCGCCTGTGCACACTTAACGATTACACCCTGTATAGGCAACTATCAAATGACAATTTAAATTATAGTTTGCGGCGCTAAAGTTTGCATGTTTTAAGCGAATAAATAATTTTTTAAACCATGGTTGAAACATCTTCGTCTAGTGAATTTTGATATCTCAAATCATGTCCCTTTATTCACGTAATATTACTGAATGAGTTAGTAACACAAAAGTTAGTTTCAATGACACAACTATTTACAAACTACGTGATTCTAAAGCTACCTTGTTTAGTTTGGTATAATTATGTTTACACTGTAAAGATAACGAGTATTTTAGAAAAAATCTCTTAAACCTAAGTCTTGTTACGTCTATCAAACAATTTATTACCTAATCATAAACGGTTTTAACGTTACAATCGATTCGAAACTTCAAATTTCATTCTTGCCTCGCAGTGCTACGTATCTAACAAAGTTGAAACCTATTTCGTAGTCGTGTTCTATTTTCTTTTCTTCTGTACTACCAATCGGTATTCAGTGTGGTACAAGGCGGTGTAGAATTTTTTAAATCTTTGCTTCAATGTAATATGGGTGAGAAGCGAATACTGGGTACTGTAAAGTCTATATAAACCTAGAAGCGTTTTATTCACGCGCGATCTTATGTAAAGCACTGGTGTGGGAAATAACCAACGGGATTGAGTTAGTTGGTAGTGTTTAGGGGCTGGCGGTGCGCGCGCTAGGCGGTGGCCTGCGACGGCGCGGAGTCGCTGGAGGCCGAGGTGCTGGCCAGCGAGTCGTGGCTCTCCGCTGCGTGCCGGCTCTCGTCGCACACCGCGATGAACTGCTCCGCGTACGCCCTGGCCAAACATTACTTGTTACAAATTCTACTCCGATTTTTGCCTCAGCAAGTATTTCATGGGACTGCAAATTACGACAAATTTGGTAGAAGTTACAGTGAGTCGTCGTAAAGTCGACATTTTGAAATCTGTCTGTAGTACCTAACAAATTGGAAATGTTCCAATATATTCTTGAACATCGTTCAATAACAACTATTAAACTTGAATGCACGTGTACGCACACCCAAATGTCGAAATATTTGTGCTTCACATTTTACAAGCTTCTTCTGAAAAATTTACAATTCAAAACAAAACGTCAACTGCGACGTACTTAGTATGTTAAGATTTTTACTGAGTCCATCATAAATGGCTCGGTAACTGTTCCATTCCGTATATAGTCTTTGATAGATGGATTGATAGGTCGCTAGTCGCTAAAGGGGCTTATCACCGGCACCGCATTGGTGGTTGGTGGTACCTGTCGAGCCCCGTGTAGGTGCGCTTGAGCTCGGCGTCGGAGAGCCGGTCGCGCTCCGCCCGCCGCTTGCGGTGGATGCGCTCCAGCGAGCGCGTCAGCTTCGAGTCGCGGTCTCGCTCGTCGCGACGTCTCCGATCGGCACGCCGCTCGCGTGGGGATCGCCGTCGACGGAGACGCTGAAATTGTCCAAAGTGACAAGTCAAACAAAATTAATCTAATGTTAGTTAAAGTTTATCTGTAAAATTGCTTGGTTAATTCCAGGTTGTAACTATTAGAATTCAACGCCCCGGAGAGTGTTGAATGGGATCCTGTTTATTCCTACGGAGTGATGCTAGCAACTAAAATACTTTCGGGTCAGTTTAACCACTGAGACCAGATTCTCATTGTCATTCATGATTAGGTACTCAAGTAAGGCTTGCCCTAAAAAGGCCGGCTGCAATAAGTGACCCAGTGGTAGCCGGTGGTCCAGTGGGTGAAGCTGGACCTGGCGGGATGGTGGTACGTACAGCGTCGTGCATCGGGTAGTAGAGGCGGGCGTGCGGCGGCGGGTAATGCGCGGGTTGCAGAGGCGGCGGATAGTGCGTGTGCACGTGCGCGTGCGCGTGCGCGGGCGCGGGCGGCAATGGCAGCGTGGCGTACCGCGGCGGCAGCATCACGCCCAGCGGCATGCGGCCCAGCTGGAACAATACATTAATTTACATTTATTATCAACGCCAAAACAATATCAATTAGCACGTCTTATGAAATCTGAAGATCTATAGGCCGAAGTCCCAAACGCTGGTCTGACCAAATATCTAGTGAACTAGAAATACCTATCAGCGACGCGCTACACCAAGCGACGGAGCGCAACCGATAGAGGCAACTAGTTGACAGACAAAGGAGTCACGATACTCAGCAGTGAGTCAACGACTACAAAGAAGGAGATGAACTCTGTAGTTCCACGACTGTAGCGCAAATATTAGTTTCGGGCATTTATGTACCTATACTAGTTAGCGCTCGCGGGAAAAGGAGCCAACAGCACCCTCAGACGCTTCTCTATCTCCCTGCAACCTTCGACTTCGATTTCACGAGAAGAATGGCCGAATAAACTAACCGTGTTTCACATTTTTGTTTTCTTTGGACACTTTAAATAAACGTCACATAAAGTGTGTTAAAACGAGGAAGTAAAAGAGGTCAGTTAGGCCTTGATATAATTAACTGGAAAGTTTGCCAATACATAAACAAAAAGGAGATTACCTACTATTTTAAACAACAATCTGTGCCAAGAGCTCCTTAAACACTGACACACAAACATGGCATGATGTTTGTTATTCACCGCACGTTCTAGAATAGCGTAGATTTTGTAAATGGATGTTAAACATTTGTACATCTTTATAATATGTGTTCTATTCGCAGTGCATTCGGTTTATGTTAAGATATGTACGTTGTTTGGGACATGTATTGCAGTTTTTGGAGTGGGTTTGTGCGTGAGGTCACCTACGTTCACATGGCATGGCAGCATGCACAAGTTTAAGATACACAGTTTCATTGATGTGGAGGCAGGAGGAGGGCTGGTCATGGCTTAATGGGTTAGGATTATTCATATACATATTCATATTCATATCTTTATTGCACTCCATAAGTTACAAAGATGTTAAAAATATAAGTAGGTACATTTATGGACCGTACGGTACGGCAAGTAGGATTAATATTTTTATCATGTCACAGATCGGCTATTTATAAGAATAGCTATTATAAATTGATGACCTCCTTGGTCGAGTGGTTTGTACACCGGTTTTCATGGTGTCGCCATCTCCGAGGTCCCGGGTTCGATCCCCAGTTTAGAAACTAAACTCTCAGTAGGCACCCGAGCAGTGCTATTTTAACGAGCAGTTTAATTGCCACCTCGCAGTTGCAGACATCGCTGCTCACATTGTACAATTTGATGTTGCTTAGAATATGTTGACACGGATGGGGACGAGACGACAGTGCTGTACTAAATAAGGAGACCCCAGAAGGTAGTCTTAACTTATAATCTCTCACGGACACGGAATGTCGCAACAGCTGCGTTTGCCTGTTTTGACATGGTCCGAGATTCCGCGCCCGTGAGAGGGTCTATGTGTGCGCTGCTCGAGCGTGTTTAAATGAAGCTTACTTCTGCAGTCTCCAGTCTTCCTTTGGTCAATTTGTTCTACTCTTTGGCAATCTCCTTATTTTGTGGCAGCTGACTGACGTCGCTGGGCTGCGCGCATTTTATAGAAGCAGGCGACAGCGAATTAGTGAAAAAATTACAGACGAACAACGAGACATATAAAATGAATTAATTCTAACTTACTTATTTTTCAATAATTGAACATTCACATGATTCAATATCATTTAAGTAACAATATAATAATAATTATAATATTTACATTATGCTTACTCTATCGCCTTAGGTGCCAATTAGGCACCTATCTTTATCTATCTATCTTTATCTTCTATATATAAATGAAAATGAATCACTGAAATGCATGTACGCGCATAACTTCGGATCGGCTGCACAAAATTGGATATTATTTTTTGTGTTTGTTATTGTCAGGACAAGGTTTGTAAAGAAGAAAATGAAAAAAAAAAACTTAAAAATAATTACTTTAATTTTCCAATACAAAATGTTCCTAGCTGTGAAACATTTGTTGTCGTTGTTTGTTTTGTTGTCATAGAAACTGTCAAAGCGGTACGAAATCCGCCGGGTCAACTACATAGTATACATACATATATAAATCTTCTGTGCGTGTGTATGTAATTGAACTCCTTCTAAACGGCTATACGGATTTTGATGAAATTTTTTGTGTGTGTTCAAATGGATTCGAGAATGGTTTAGATTTACAATTGGACCCGGTAGGTAGGCGGTAGGCGCTGCAATAGGGGTCCATCATGGGATACGGGTGTTCTTAAGCGGACGAAGTCGCGAGCGGGCCACTAGTTGTTTATAGCTAGAAGTAACTTGATTGTCTATGTTTTACCACGTCGTTTAGGTAAAATACCAATCATACATTTACATTACATTCTCAACAGCTAATGCATAACAGACGGGAAGAAAGCTGCAGAAAGCTTTGTACCTACCTCTATACAGTTTATTGTTAAGACAGGTCAGGTGAAAAGAGCTGTAACACAAAACTTCAGAAATTATGAAAATTTGGGGTACCAAACGTGAAACGTTGTAGGTATCAACGTCAGTAAATTGAATGAAAAATCGTTTTACTAAAAAAACTTACAATTACTAAAATTATAAGGAAAACATTTTTAATAATAACTGTTTGCACCTTTGAAGCTGTAGTTGTTGATAACCATTAAACTGTGTTATAACTTAAATGTATACCAAATCAAGGTTTTGAAAAAATATCCGAATTCAAAATGTTTTATTCAGTTTTGGACGAAGTAGGTACTAATATCTCTTTAGTGGTTTAGGCTTAAATAATAAATTGAGTTCTTATGAATGTAACTACGCCATCGCGATCATCGCCAAGCGTGCTCTAAGTAGCTATACGGTTGTGTACCTACCTACCTGCAGTAAGCACATTGCAGCGAAGAGCTACCTATCAGCCGAGCTATAGCTTGACAATAAATGTTTGTTCTATTGAGGATAGCAGGCATTTCATTAGAGTAGCACACCACCTTGCAGATCAGCAATTTGCCGCGGAATGCAGTTCACCTTTCCCTCGTACAGATATTTGCATTTGTAACACGTTCGCGTTCGTCGGCAGCAGTCGGCAGCACAGATATAATAACACGAAATAAAGGGGGAACCACCTTATCCTAGCGATGTACCTGCTGACCAATAAAATGAACCTACTCAATAAAAGTGAAAATTACCTACGTTTTGGTGAACATAGGTGATTTACAATGTGTTATATTATTACAAAAACACAAATGTTGAAAAAATTTCCACGAGCAGGATTTGAACCTGCACCCTTCTGACATACACTACTACTACTACTACTACTACTACTTCTGACAGTTTCGCAACAAAATTTGCGTTAAAATTATATAAACAAAACAAAAACATTTTATAAATAGCTTGCCTACTTCTTTCTTGATCTTTAGTATTTGTAAAAATATTATGATCGGGTGTTAATGACGGTAGTTGTTGACATTGAATGGGTGCCTTTGGCTTTCAAAGTAAAAAGTAAATAGTGTTGAATAATTTCGGCGGGCTGGTTAGAACCACGATAGCTCAATTGGAAGAGCACCTGACCCGGTATGTCAGAAGGGTGCAGGTTCAAATCCTGCTCGTGGAAATTTTTTCAACATTTGTGTTTTTGTAATTTGTTTCGTAACGAAATTTGCGTTAAAATTATATAAACAAAACAAAAACATTTTGTGTTATATTATTTCAAATGGGTAGTTCCGATATTATCAAATTGTAAATATACAAAGAAACTCAATAAATAGTGAATTCTGATAACCGTGACATTTATTGGAAGACCGTTAACATTCAGCTGTGTTTGATTTAAAAGTTCAGAGTTCAAGCTCCAATCATATTTGTACCGGTTTTGATGATGTTATATTATGGCATTCACAAATTGTCGGCGCGAGTGTGGATGAGCATGAGCCCAGCGCAGCGTCGGCATTTGTAAGGTACTGTTAGAATAACTTAATCGTTTTTGATACTCTGTTGTTAATCATTAAGTTACAGTCCCGTATAATAGCCAATGTCATAAAAACATTAACTTTAAAGCTTATTCGAAGGTGTCCGTTTTATTTGCTATATGTAAAATGGCTACATAATTAAATTACTGTATGAAAATCCTTTATTTATCTTTTAAGCACAACAAATGATAAAGCCCACACAATAGCAACCGTTTGAAATTGTTACACCTGTCTGTATGCCTATAGAATCTGGTTCGCGCACCGGACCGCCTTGCTCCTAAACGCAGTGTCGCAGTCGGCTGCCTCTGCGTTTCAAATGCTCCGAAACCAGTCCGAGCCTGCGCATGCGCACAATGTATAAATAACAGCTAGTTTTGTTTAAACCCGAAACATTTATTTGAGAAAATGCTTTTCACTTTAAACTATTTAACGGATCTGCCTGCTCGCGTCAGTTATACACATTGATTTTATGTTATTTTATCCTGACGTTTCGGACCCTTTGTCCGTGGTCACAGGACGGCTTAGGTGTTGGTCGTCTCATAATTAAAATAAATAAATAAAACCTGTCTGTTATTTAACGATAATTAGCTTTACATGCATGATATTCGATCTGCCACAACTTGCAAATACTAATGATTTATATAAGTTTAGAAGTAAGAAAATTATTTAGATTTAAAAGGATTACAATCAAACTTCACTTTAATGACTGTCACAATTTTTTCTCGCTTAGCTTGTGCAGCATGTGAGCACAGTGTCAGCATGTTTCCACGGCGTTAGATGCGGGCAGCCTTGGCGCGCGGGCGCGGGCCAGCGCCAGTCACCTGCGCCTGCGCCTCGCCCGTCGCCGCCCGCCCGCCGCCGGCGCCGGCCGCGCCGCCCGTGCCATCCACCGTCGCTATCGATTTAACACGGGCTCGATTGATTACTCATCACATCAGCCATTACAACATACGACAATATTTACTCAGCAGTCAAAGTGGTAACAATTGACAATGAGTTGTTGTAATTTTTATACATTACGATGTGTTGTACAATGAAGTAGTTGTTATCAGCTTAACGTTCATATAATCAACTCCACGACCACCGTAGCCGAGTGGCAACAAGGCCTTAGGTTCCATTCCCGGCACGAGTTAGTTTACAAAATAAAACGAACTTTCCTCAATTGTCTCATGTCTGTACCTAGTAACGGTGTTGATTATTTTACGAAGTAAATATGAATGTCATTGAAGTAAACACCTTTTCCCATATCAACGTTCACCGACAAAAGTAAAACTTTCTCGGATTTTCATTTCATTGCCATACATAATCATAATTAGTCATAATTATAGTACAATGAGCCCCGGAAACACAGTTTCGGTGCGTTAGCTGGAGTGTGAGAACGGTCCGCATCCCAAGCAGTCGCACCTCACCATATCATTACCAGAAACGAAGTGCAACCTTGGCTCTCCATTCACTTGCGATTTTAACTATGTTCAGCGGACACACGGGCCACAGATTAGACCCTCGCACCTATGGGAATAGAACTAGATTGCTTTGTGTGCAAGTGTAAAGAAAAAGTTGACACAGTTCACCAGCTTTGTTTGACAGTCACTCGTGAGTAATTAATTAAACTCGGAGTGTTTGATTTCGGTAATTAGTTTTGAGAGGCAGCCGTACAAACATGTTTATTTTATACTCGGAGAACTCTGGCCTTTTACAAAACATATTACTTGCGCTGATAAAATAAAAGTGGGAGATTATTTATTTCTTTTAATTTTGCCATGTTCGTCTTTTGCCAGGTAGGGACCTGGCAAAAGCCCACTAAACCCTTCCACTTTATTCGATTCTTAGCAGTTTCCTCGTCGTCATCGGTCATTAAAATGTTGCCGCATTATTTCATTTTAAACGATTGCAAAGTTACCAATAGGTGTTTAGTTAATATATGTTTAACTAATCCAAAAAAATATAGGTTTTTATGATAATTGATAAGGTTTTGTACGCGATTTCACTAGATAAGAATAATAATATGAAAGTTTCAAAAGTCATGTCTGCTAAGTAAATCGCAAACCTACCATGCTCTCATGATTCACTATCTTATTGTCATGTATCATGTTTATCAAATATGCAACGAATCATTAAAACAGTTGCAAGGAAGGCTGCGGCCGCCACCGGGGGACGCGTGATTGACGGCCGTCGCAGCCACAGGCGCAGGCATCGCGGGCGGTTCGATGGGAAACAGCAGCGGGTGCGCCGCGAGGCCCGGGACCACCCCGGGCCGCAATTCACGACAGTTGAGTGACGTCACGTCGCCTTCGCCGGTACACGCCATGCCATAAGTAGGTACTTTTTTTCGCGTATCTAGTAAAGAGTTGCGAGATTTTTAAAATGATTTCAATAAGTGCAGATATAAAGTCCACTTTCTTAGCCATCGTAAAATAAGGCTAAAATACAAAAGAACAATTATATAAAATTGATACCCTTGAAATCCCAAGGAACGACAGAGCTGATCATTGATGCCCATTGTATTACATAGCGCTGTCTACAGATTAACAAGCCATCCTCAATTACACAATATTCATGTCCCTAACACGGGCACGGATTAGTGACCGTGGAAGGCGCTTGAAAGGCAAATGCTTGGCGTTTCCAAATCCACATATCCGCAAAAACAAGCGCAACTGGTAGCCAGTGCGACGTGACCAGAATATTTTCTTTTCCTATACTTGAAAGCTTGCTGAATATTAAAATCGATGTATGTTGAGCAAGAAAACACCTAACTTTTATTTATTAAAACTACAACCTTTGCTTATATTCCAATATTTGCGACTATATATTTTGCCTGCTATAGAAACTGCTTAAAACCTTAATTCCATCAAGAGTGATAGTGTTAGGCCCTATTTCTCTTATTCATGCTAGAATGCAGGTGTTGCTTGGCAGCTCAAACAGGTGTGTGGGTTGGTTATACCCATTTGGACTGATTCAGTGCAGAGCTACCACCAGACTATGCAAGAGTGATAGTCACGATGTTGCTGAGCCGCCCCGCGCCGCGTCTCACCCGCGCGGTTGGCCCGCTGGCCCTCGCTGCAGCGCCGCCGTCGTACCTCTATCCTATGCCGTCGTCTCGCCGACACGGAAGCGGCGTCTCCAATTAACATAGGCATTCGAAAAAAATTTAAAACACTGACACTTTCGCCTCGAGATGTAGCGATGCGCGCCGGGGCGGCGGCGACCGCGCAGCCCCGCGTCACCAATCAGGCACTTTACTCGTAACATATGTTAATAACATATTGACAAAAGGTTTTTCTAATAACAAAAAGGAATACCTATTAGTTACACAATGGTCACCGCGGTAATTAACCTCAGCAAAATAGTTTTTTTTTTATAATACTATTATTTGCACCTTAATTAACTAAGTGTGATTGCACTCAATTACACTGTACGATCTAAACATCGAACATTTGTCTATTCAGCACTTTGTTAATAAGTAAATAATTATTAATTTTTGCATTGTAAACACTTTTCATAATTTACCTACTTTTAAGTTAGTTCGCAATCAATCGTACTCCTAGCTAGTATCATCTATACCTTGGTTCATATAAATAAACAGTTATCAGCTATATCAGTGTTTCTATCAAGATAATTATCATATCAATCCATCATCATCGTCATCGTTTGGTGTACAGCCCGTACACACACTTAGTTCACAGATAAACCTTAAAGAGTTTCCGTCTTAAGACCTTGTTATGTATGATGTGTTTTGAAAAATTTATTGAACAATGCAAAAACAACGTAACATCTTTACAAATAAAAGTGAACACACTTGAGCGCGATAACTTCTTTTAGATTTCAGAGATATAAATAATCATAACAAGTTATGATTAAGATTTTTATTTGAACACCCGAGCAGGATTGTGTTGCCGGTTCCATATTATTTAACGCCAGTTGCGTCACCACTGCAACCTGTTTCGTTTCATGCTGATAAAAATATTATCTTTTTAATGTGTAATTTAAAAGTAGGATTTATATTCGTTTTATTTGTTAAAGGACTGTAGATACCATTTCATAATTTTAACAAACAGACATCGATAGAATAGTTGGCATCACAGTCCCTTGACCGGCCCCTACGCATCTGACAATATGAAATGTTTACAATACGGTGGGTACCCAGCCGGCCGGTCACTTTCATCTCATCTCGTTACCTAACTGAAGTTGCTGTGGGTGAATGAAAGCAGGAGCATTGCGCAACTACTCTTCGCTGTAACTCTGTAAGTCGACAATATACGAGTTTTTTTTTGAAGTTATGTAATTACCAATATTTTTTTAAGTGGCGTTCACATCTCTTTTGGTTGAGATGTATTTTGCCAATGACGACTTTTATTGGTCACTTCGTTCGGAGAATGTTCGATTTAAATAATTTTGTCTGGTTTTAAATAAATAATTAAATATCTACAAGATGCGCTTTTACATACGTGCCAGAAACTTTACGGCCCGAGCGCCTTAACGTATTAGCGTTTTTGAAATAACATTTGCGTCATGTGAGCTAGTAAGTTTAATTAACTAAGTAAAATTAAATCTTTGCGCCAAGTTTTAACATCAAATTGTGATTGTCGATTTGGTGCAATTAGAAAGAACCTTCGCTAAGGGTCCCCTTTGAGCCAAGCCCTGTAGTTGCCGGACGTGACCCAAGCGGGGTCCGTCGCACGCACGCCCGCCACTCGGGGCAGTCGCGGAGGTCGCGGCCCTCAACGCCGCTTTCTATGCCGCGCCGCCCGCCGGCGAAAGTCTGCGGTTTCATACCATTTTTAAACTATTTTCTACAGTTGACGATTGTCAGTTATGTTATGAGTGTTATGATACTGGTTTTAGTTTGTGAAATGAGTTTTGAAAGTTATCTTTTTAGAAACTGTGGCGTTTCGGTCGTCCCTAACTAAACCTTTTAGATACTGTATTTGGTATCAGTAAATCTAATATACTTTAGTTAAATATTTATAAACTTTATAAAATACAGTGACAAAATTAAACGACCGGTAGCATAGCGGTCAGTGCAGCCGCCCGGACTGCGGAAGACCCAGGTTCGATTCCTGGCTGGATCGGGTGGGCGTTTAATTTTGTCACTGTATTTTATAAATTTTATAAATATTTAATTTAGCTTCAGTTCAGCATCAGCACTTGAAAATAAAAAAGGTAAAATTTACTTCAGTTATTTTTTAGTCCATATAAGTATATTGCTTCATTTATGGTTTACGAAACTAGAGATTAATTTTGAGCAATCAATAATAGTTAAAATGTAACAACAAGTACCAGACGAGATTCACCTTGGTATATGCTAACAATGGCCGGTCGCAGCATGCGGGCCCGGTTAGAGGCTACACCAATGGAACTCGGTTATTCGATAAACTAGACTTTAATAAATATAATTGTAAATTTATTTATTTTTCCATTAAACTAAAACGTATTGCATTAAAGACAGACTTTCTAGAATAGCGGAGGATTCGTGTCCTTTGTGAGGGTAGTTCCTCCGCGTTCTACAAAGTCAATGCCGGAGTGCCGCCTCACCTACTCTATTTCTTCTGCATATCAATGACATGTTGTCCTTGGGCAATATTCATTATTATGCGGATGACAGTACGGTGCATGAGTGGTACTTGGGACATCCTGCGGCAAAGCAAGCCGATATCGTGGTGAAAAGGCAAGAACTGATTGCCAAACTGAACCTGGCTCTCGATCGTGTCTCTAAGTGAGGATCTGAAAACCTGGTCGAGTATAATGCCAGCAAAGCCCAGGTTTGTGCATTCTCGTTCAAGGTTACTCCCTTCCTTACTTCTCCCTCTCTTCAGAACTCTCTGTTAACCATTTCGATGGACCTCAGCATTCTTGGCATGGACGTCGGCCAGGAACTGAATCCAAAATGCTACATCGTGAGTGTTATTTAAACTGCCTCCCGTAAGTTGGGTATTCTCAATAAGGTGAGGCGCGGTTTTTCACTCCCGAGGAGCGCTGTTTGCTGTACGTACAAGACTTAGGTGCGATCGAGTATGGAGTATTGTTCCCATCTATGGGACGGCTCCGCTAAATACCTCCTCGATGCACTTGATAGACTGCAAAGGCGAGTGGTAAGCATTATTGGAGATGCTGAGGTTACAGCCTCTCTTGAGGACCTCCAGCTGCGTAGAGACATTGCTTTGCTCATTGTCTTCTACCGGAGTTACTACGGAGAGTGTTCTGAAGAACTTTTTGATAAATCCCTCTCCGTTCCTCTCCCGGACTACACGTGCTGGTCTTAGGAACCACCATCATACTGTACAGACAATCAGCACTCGTACCAAAAAACGGCATTTATGCGACCCGTCATGAATGGGTGAGCTTGTTACCATGCTTGTTCCACGGTGAGGAGCGCTCTCATTATTTTGGACTGCATCGGCTGCTTACCATCAGACAGTATGTGGTCACTATGACGAGTCAATATAAAAAAAAGATTAATTTCTCTAACCGTTAAACTGCATCTCAACGATACTCACAATGCGCAAGCGCTGATGGTCACGCCACGGCGCGGCCGGCGCGTGCACGGCTGATGAAATGCTTTAGAGTTTTCGAAGGCAGGTGTTGATTGATGTTAGTCCATCAATCACAAATTGCATGTTTTAACAAGCCGATTAGAAAATTGCAACATTCAATTCTTTGAAATGGGATTTGTGTGAATTAATGGTATATGTAGTCCGGTGAATGGCCAATTTATTTTAGTCTTTATTTAATTAGAAATACAAATGATTTGTTTAATGCTGTTAGTATTTACTTATTTATGTAATTGAATAATTTTGTTACCACCTAAATATCTTTTTATTCGTGAACTTATGCATAAAAGCTTGCAATCTCATTATTGACCTAAATGGCGCGTTGTTTCGGAATTTCGTCCAATTAATAAATCAGAATAAGGCAATTCAATTGCTGTATGTTAATTGTTGGTAACCCTTAGGCTGAGTTGGCTGGGTGGCTGTCTTCGGTGGCCGTATTTGTCGGCAGCAGTCCTGCCTGGCCTATATTGTTGCCGATGGGTGCCGATTCGGCAGCGGCAGAGAACGCTTTTTTTTATTCCCATACCAACTGTTATAGTGTATGTGATCGAATAATGAATCAAATTCGCACTCATGCACGGATTAATGTTGCGCTTTAGGGGTAAGATTAAAAGTGGTGCCTGTTTGTAAGGTGCACTAAGATTTTGTGCAAGTGTTATGTGTGTGTACGTTCAGTCTTCTCTTAAATTTTACAGTAATTACAGTACTCAATTATATATTTTCTTTACACGTCAATATATAATTTCGTACGGTCAATATATAACTGTTACTAACTAAAACTACTAAAACTGATACCAAGCACAAAGGCTGCTAATGACTATAGACATAGTTGTATCACAAATTAACACAAGTGTGTCGATCAAATCTTTGGGCGATATCGGTGTGATTGATTGACTGAGCGAGCGGCAGTGGAAGGTCGCGCGGACGCTTCGCGCGACGCGACCGAACGGTGCAAACGTAGACGCCTTACGAACTAAAAATATGGTACGAAATGCCCAATGAAAGGATTACAAAATATACGTCGTCATGGCGCATGTTTTGAGCGGAACGCAATCGACAGTAATTTAACTAGATTCGCGATGCACTTATCTAAATATTCAGATCTAAAGTAGAAAAAAAATATTTTTTTTATTTGTAACTTTTGAATTCAGTGGTATGATTCAGTGTAATAAATAAAGTGTGTCAATCATTACTTAAATAAAAAAACAAACAAATTTGCTTGTATTTGAGTTAATCTTGTTGGTTGTCCTATTAAATAAAATAAATAAGTTAAGCAAGAGTGATACGATGCGGAATTTGAAGACCTTTTTTACAAAGATTTTCTCCGGGGGCACGCCGGTAACGTCCACGTGACAGTTAAGACACACTGAAAAAATGCACCGACTTGCGTCGGATAGTTTAAGACTATATTATGACTTACGAATCTGAAATGTTGATTTAAGTCAATTCATGTCGTTATCTTGAATTTGTTTGCTCAAATACACGATTGTGTAATTTTGACTCGATCATAATTATTTTCGAAAACACCACTAAAAATCACTATTGTTAAAATTACAACAAAATTCCTTAATTTAAATGCTTGGAAACCACTCGCATACATTGATAACATCAATATTCGTAATTTAGTAGCTTGATAACTAAAACCATTTTTTAAAAAAAATATTTTATAGATTCTGATTTGTCGCAGGCGCTGCGTATTTTCGACCTTATGCCAGCGCTAATAAGGATCAGCCTTTTTGAATGTTAACAAATCGAGGTGTCGTCTTAAACACCAAGTCTAAAGTCGGTGGAATATGAATGAAGTTGGTTTCCACATATCCCTGGAACATATTATGTCTTCTTACATATTTATTATCAAGTGCTAGTTAACCAGTCTCAGAGTTTCCATTGCGGCGACATTTGTGATTGCGCAAATCAATTAAAACCCGAACGAAACCTAACATTTAGTAAGCATTACGCCATCCGCGCGGCGCGGCGGCTGCGACAGCGGGCAGCGGCGGGCGGCGGGCGGCGGCGGCCGGCGGCCGGCGGCCGGCGGGCAACGGGCGGCGGGCGGCGGGCGGCGGGCGGCGGGCGTCGGGCGTCGGGCGGCGGGCGGCGGGCGGCGGGCGGCGCGACGTTTTTGGCCGCACAGCCTTATGTAGATATAGTATGCTGCTATGTGATACTTTGGATGCAGTTTTGAAAGACGTTTGAACTAAAACTATTTTACTTAAATAGATTAGGTAATAATGAATAGAACATAAAACCTACTATAATCCAATGTAACATTGTATAGTGAAACACTATAAATAATGTATAAAAACCACGTCAGGTGGTTGCCCTAAGCTCTCAAGAAATTGAACCATCATCATCATCAGCCTACACACGTCCACTGCTGGACATAGGCCTCTACAAGTGCACGCCGCCGAGCACGATCCGCGGCTACTCTCATAGAATAATAATGGAACCATAGCTTACCGAATATCGGTTTGCGGTTAAAGCAACTTACGGTGAATAGAATAATTACTGTATTTTGTACACATTACAAGAAAATACTATAATTAATACGATGTGTGTCAAACTAAAGTTAATTAATATCATTGAAAATATTTAGATAGAGCTTACATATTTAGCCTGGGTATAGGTGCGGTACTACTCTAACGCAATGTTCTTGGGTGGCGCAGAGTGAAAGGGACGGCCCTACCGAACCTGCGGCGCCGCCGGGCAGGTACACAGCTTGCCGGTCCTCGAAGCAGGTATGATACAATTTCTGTACAGTTTGTTTATAGACTTTGGATTAAATCCTCATCAAGACTGCTAATGTAGGAACAGAATGATACTCGAACTTCCTAAAAACTAGAAGAATATTCCACACAGCTAGGGGTAACAAGGATTCAGTAACTTGCCCCGCTCCATACCCGCAGGCATGCGGGTCGCATTTCCCTGGACAACAAAACTAAACAGTCACTTCACTGTCAATGGTCTCACAGAGCAAGATCTTCAATGAAGGTTTGACTGATATACAAGAATACGAGTACTCTTGTATCTTGAGAGTTCCTGAGAACATCTGGATTTAGAGAGAACAGCATTCGTTCAAAAAAAGCTTTGTTTTTCCTCTGTATGAACGGTTGTATTATTCTGATGTTCTCAAGAAAATCCGAGAAATCAGAAACAAAGCCTTACAGAAACATATCTTTATTAAAGAGTGTTTTATACAGCACCGTCATTGTTTTAAGTCGAAAGAGCTTTCTTACTTTAAAACACTGTCAGCTATAGCTATGCCATATTACTATTCGTGTGGGTAGGAGGGTGAAAATCAAGTAAATCTGACAAAAATGGACCATACAAACTTTGCCACCCTTTTTCACCCCCTTAGAGGTAGAATTTGCAAAAATCCTGAAACACGTCATCTTTAATTTCTAACCGATTAGCTAAATACCAATTTTTATCGATTTTACTTCAAAACTGACGGAATTTTATTCAAATAAAAGGGCGAATCTTTCAAAAAATATTTCTTAGTGCTCACCTACACTATAATAAAAGGAAGCATGGTGCAAAATTTCAAGTTTCTAATCCTAGTAGTTTGTGCTGTGCGTTTATATGGCAGCCACTCAGTCAGTCAGTCAGTTTCCTTTTATATATCTATACATACATATAATAAAGCTAGAGAGGGTCTAAAGTCTGCACATGGAAGATATTCGCATATAACATTTGGCTGGGCATACTTAAAATCGATAACAGACGTTCCAACAGTTTTAGAATTTTTGTCTGTTTATCTGTTTGCCTGTTTATTTGACAGGGAATCACGTGAAAATGGCTGAACGGATTTTTATGCAAACTTTGCACATGGACAGACCATAGTCCGGGTGACTAGGACATAGGGTACTTTTTATCCCGGTAACAGGTTCCTGTGGGATAGTGTAGTCTTCGCGAACGAAGTAGGGGGCGACAACTAGTTTTAGATAAGAATGACAATGTAGAGATGAAGTGTATCTTTCAAATCATGCAATATTTGCGTACAGTAGGTAGGTTCGTTAAATGCACCTATAGTTTATTATTATTTTGTCGACTGTACCTCGTCCGTGACTGCTCCGCGAGCAGAACACGCGAAACCTTTCGACATTTCTAAATAAAATAGGTATTTCACAAACTGTATAAATAACCACTTTGTGGGAACCTTTCTACGAATGGAACTGATTACTCTTTACATCAAATAACGTTTTTTGTAGTGTTAAAGAAGGCGCTACGCAAAATACGATTAAGCTTTATTTAATAAATTGCAGTTAATAAATGCCATATCTTTTCTAACATCAAGGTTCAAATCCATTTACCGAACCCTTACCCGCACCGTTTAATTCTTGATTGTTGATTGTGATGTTTTTAGGAGCTGGTGATAATTGATTATTTGCAATAGTGATAATGTAATCGCATGCTATTCCCGTGCCGTGTTATGTTGCCACCGGTCACTACAGAGTGGCCGGTGTCTGTGCTTGCGCAAGCGCATAAGCGCGGCTACAGTTCACGCAGCGAGGGCCGCCCCCCGTCGTCGTCGTCGTGTCAGAGAGGCTCGTCTGTTTGTTGTCTTTGTGCTATACAGTGACGCCATAACAACAAACTGCACTGATTGTGAAAATATCGATCTAACAGCTTTTGTTCATGGGAAGGTGAACTTTAACGTGTAGCTGATAACCTTAGAATTATGATATCATTGAACTAGGCACATCGCTTTTGGTAAACCTATTCAACTAACGAAGCCTTTTTATAAAGTTATTATTTTGATAATTACGTGACATTACAGGTAAAGTGACTGTGTATAAAATCACTTTCAAATCTATATTTTCTAACCGCGATTGAAGGTAGTAATAATGTTGATCATACATTTTTAAAGTACGATACGACAACTAACCATTAGTCTGCGGGAATCAATGAATGACTGTCAATAACTTTTGTAGTTTGTACGTAGCGTAGACTGGCTATTGCACCATGAAGTGTGTGCAATTAGCAGACATCCAATCAAATGGCCGATTATTGTTGTACTTTCAACAACTGAGTCGTAGCACACGTAATCTTTCAAACAGTTCTTTAATTACAGTGAGAGTCTTGCAATGCCTGAATCAAATGCGACGAGTGACTGTAAATCTTTGATGCTGGTAAACGTACTCCAGACATGTGCCACTTTCCAATAATCTTTAAAATTCACGCAATAAGTAATTTTAACATGTATTTTACGACTTTAGCAATGTAAAGGATTGTACGAAAAACTGACGACTGACGGTTGTGAAGACGGTTGTGCTCAATAAATAACCGCGGTTCATCATTGTTATGACGATGCCATTCGCTTGTGCTTGCTTTAAAAGTCATTAGCAACTTGTAGCCAAGCTTTAAATCTTATTGAAAATAAGTTTTCAATATAGTAATATTGTTTTTTTATGATGTATTCAAGACTGTTGTTATCGAAATCATAATTATATGGTGATCAGAAGAGAGGAATGAACTCCGTCGTGTCTGTGTGTAACGCAACCAGCAGTTATTTTTCAATGGGCCAACAACGGTACCGGCGGGCGTGATAGATATATTGTGGGCAAGCCCGTAGCCGCTCCACAGGTCCGCCGCCGCGTGATTACTACAATGCTCCGTTATCGAATGATTGATGGTTACGCATTTTTGTGACCGTCTTATTTTTGTGGACGCCTACAAAGTATTTATGAAGCACTCATAGCGGCTCTTGTTATTTTATTGTTATTAATCTTTTAGCTATGGCTATGTCCAGCTTTGGGTGTTATATCTACAAGATTAAAGTACTGCTTTTAGGAATTAGGAGCTCACGAGTTCTTGTAGGTATAGGAAACCTACTCGTGTCCTTTGTCCTTTGTGCTAAATTCTCTGTTTATATAATATATGTATTTATGTTTACGAGTAAGCACAGTGCCTTGATCTCACCTGATGTTAGGTGATGAAAAGGCCAATTGGTGGAAGCGCACTTCACCCGGGATCCTCAACTAGTGAGGCACTGGCTATCTTATCTCTAGCTGCCGGAACACAACAATGCTACTTAACATTGATGTTATGGCGACATATTTAGATAAAATAAAAATTTAATTAAATTTATATTTTTAAATATTGCAGTCATGAAATGGGTAGCTGAGTCGTAAGCTTTATAACATCGCTGTGCGTTTGTAGGGAACACTTATTTTTGACTTTGATATGCAGTAAGAGATTGTCAGACAATGAGCAAACAACAAGTTTGCAATACTATCTCTGAAAAACGCTGGCATGCGGCAGTTAGGAAACACTTCCAAGATATAATATGAAACTCTTACCAAACGACAATGACAGACAGAACAACAAACAGTTCGCAGGTTTTTGTTACACGCTGCGCGGGTGTGAACCTGCGACTTGCCGGGCCCGCGCGGCTGGAACGTCACTGCACTCTTATTGCAACAGCATAAGGTAGTAAGAACGCCGGCGCACTCTGTTGGGTGATGTGTTGCAAGTGTGGATGCAATGCAATAATGCGATATATCTCTCGAGATTGTAATCTAAGGACTTTAGAAGGCGCCCTTTCATATGTTGTACTGATATTGTGTCACATGTAAAATACTACATTCATGAAATTCAACTCTTTTTCTAAACTTGTGTAATTCACAGTCTGCACACCTGCCACCTGCTCAACTCCTCACCAAAATCAAACATTAACGGATAGTCATATTTTGGAAAAGTGACTCAATATTGGTTCCGTGTCCAGTAAAAAAACGGGTAACAAGAGGTCTAAACTTGTATTGTTGTTTTCGAGTCCATACGTAACAATACAATACATAGTTCCATACGACTACTTTTTTCGCGACAACTGTCGCATTACAATACTGTAATGCGGTTTAATATATTTTCCATATCATATTGAATTATTGACACATAAACATAAGCCAACTCGTTATTTTAATGAAATAACTACAAGTGAATCGATTATATTTTGATAAATCAATTTGTTTGTTACAAAATGGCAACACCGAGGAGACAACGACAACTCAACATGTAAAAAAAAATTAAATGGAAGTGAATATAATTACTATATAATATGGGTATTTCTCGTCGGAGAAGTGAAGGCATATTATTTAACAGGGTTTTATGAAAATAAAAAACTTGATTTTTGATATAAATTAGGTGGAGGTACAATTCGAACAAGGACGATACCAAGAATGGGCATTCATCTCAATTTGATTGAAGAAGGCAAAAATAAAGACCATTAACTTCACTCAACCGGAACACACACGCACACTCACACTCACACTCACACACAACACACACATACACTCGCACACACACCCCCACACACCCTCTCACACACACCACACCCTTTTTTTCTTTTTCTTTAATTATGTTTTAAAAATATATGTCTAAATTTTCATTTATAATCTCATACAACAATGTAATAACTCATAGCTTTATTCAAATCTCACACTCTAAAGTCCCCAAGATACAGGATTACCTCGTTTGGGACTTTATTGTAACCCATATGTTGTGTAACCTTTTTGTAATAAACTATTATTATTATTAACTGAAATATCTTTTGATTTTGACACACTGACATACTAGCAAAACTAGCATATAGACTCGAAAATATGCGAGTAAACACAAGACTGTTTTGACACCGCGGCGTCTCTCAGGGAAGTGTGTTAAGCAAGCTGCGGGTGATTGCAGAAGGCTCTAGAGGCTACGAGTTGCCTGTTCCCATAGCTTTGTGCCAATCGTGTTCTATAATTAGTAGAAAACATGAGCCTAGTTGATTACATTTACGCGAGATGTAAAACGTTGACGAAAAAATGTTTTTTATGAATATTACCCGTTTTCATTATCCAATATGTCTTCTGTATTCTTCATAATTACAATTAATTGTACGTGATATACTCAACGGGATAGCAAGTTGAAATGAAACTCTTTACTAATCGCGTTTTTATATATGATTTTCTCCTGATGATTCAAACCCCTTACATTTACAGGGTTGTCCGGTTGGCTGATGTGGCCACGGACCCTTTTCAATTCTTAAAAAGGGTTTTATTTAATTGTGTGGTGTTCGCGCAAACTATTAAAAAAAAACATGATCAGGTATTGGTTTTGTACCTAAATTGTTTTATAACGATTCTAATTGTAACGTTTAGCTACGTCAATGTCAATGTATATGTAAAAGTCAGATTGAGTGTCCCAAGGGATAAAAGGTGTTGTCAAAATTAAACTCCCAAGTTACTAGATTGGTCTCTAATTGAACACTAACTGTAATTACGTATGCATTCGGCAAGTTTGGCCTAATGTCATTGTACAAAAAGTAGGTCGCGACCAAAGTGCAATATTGAATACGCGCCTACGTGATAGAAAAACTATGAACAAATCAAAAACCTAATTAACTAAAATCATGTACGTAACTCGTACACTAATAATTCGTTCCCCTGAAAAATAACTTTGAAGCAAGCCACATGAAAAGTTTCTTGGCAGGTTTGACTATTTTTTGTATTTTATCCGCCCGTTCGGCGAGCCAATCCTGCTTAGGTATGCCTACTTAAGATTGTGATTTGATAATTTACTGTATTTTCATTAGAACGACGACGAGAGTTGACGGCTGCATCATGGTGCAGCGGGGTGTGGCCGCGCTGCGGTTGCGCTGCGGCTGCGCTGCGGTCGGCGCGCCGTTACACAACGCGCCTGCCGCCATCAAGGCGAGTAGCGCGCAAGGAATCAAACAAACATTCACTCAGGTAATAGTTTCTTAGAATACGCGGCATTGTTGGTCTGGACGGGTTGTTGGGTAACGACAACATTATGATTTTAATAAAAGTCTCCAGGGTTCTCTTTTTTAAGTGGTCATTGAAGATCAATCGGTTCAACAGTGAAGGTATACATGTGTCCGAAATATATGAGATCTTCGTCATCGAGTCCTCATGCCTGAAGGTCGTGACCACCAATAGCAACATCGCGGACCAGGGCTCTCCAAGAGATCCTATCCTGGGCTAGACGGATAGCCGCCTGCGTGTTGCATTTCAGGGCGTCCAGAATTGCATCCGTCCACCGGGCAGGAGCTCTTCCCCTGCTTCTTGTTCCCTCAACGTGACCCACCAGTATAAGCTTCTCCAAATTTCTAGGTTCCCGGCGAGCAACGTGGGCAAAAAATGAGAGCGTTCTTTAAAGGCATACTGATGATAAACGGGTTCTAATGGACAGCTCCTAAAGGATAGAAACGTTAGTGCGACGCGCAGTCCACCTAATACCCAGCATAATACGCCAGCACCACATTTCAAACGCATCTATCCTTGATACAATACGAGCTTTCAATGTCCATGTTTCAGAAACATATAGAAAAATATAGAAAATCAAAGTACGCATTAGTGTTATTTCCATGCTGCGATAGATGTTACGATTTCTCCAGATCTTCTCAAGGCAAAGGCATCGAACAACTTCCTTTTCGCAGTCTCCATCATTACGTATTAAAGAACCCAGGTATACGAATTCCTGACCCACGTCGAGGTCGCGCAACTTCTGAGATCTAAGCGAAATTCTAGCCCTATCGACGAGCGTCAACTTGGTTTTGCTCCGATTAATCCTTAACTAGTACTCAGCACTTACGCTTTCGAGTCTACGCATTCATTCGGCAAGCTCACCCCTATTGGCGCCTATTAGCGTATTATCGTCGGCGAACCGTAAGTTGTTGGCCGCTGATTCGGATTCCGCCTTCCCAGGCCGCTAACACTTGACGCATGATATGCTCGCCCACGATGCTACATAGTTAAGGTGAGAGCACACATCCTTGCCTTATTCCGCGTTCAGTAGCAAAAGGCTCAGAAAGTGCGTCATCCAACCGAAGTCACGATTGCCCCTCCAGGTACAGGTTATGAACCAGAAATATGTGATCCGGTACTCCCATCTCCTTCATAACTTCAAGCATTTTTGACCAGATAATGTAGTCGAAGGCCTTAGCGTAATCGACAAAGCAGAGTGCCATAGGAACGATAAGATATAAGCTGACTTATGTTTAAGATTTGCTCTCGGGTACCTCTGCCCTTTACGAAACCAGCTTGCTCTTTAGCTATTTGACTGCTGATGTAGGCTTCTAATCTTCTGTTAATAATATGAAGGAGAACTTTAGCCGCACCGCATACGAAATCAAGGAGACGGTACGGTAATTCTCGCACTTCCTGGTACAACCTTTTTTGTGTAGAGAAACCATAAATGATTCGGTCCAGTCTCCAGACTTTGAGACATATAGTATGCAATATATTACCCCCTCCTGGTCCTAAGCACTTCATGAGTTGTGCGGTGATTCCATCATTCCCGCTTGTCTTCATTTTTAACCTCCGGATCGCAGCCTCTGTTTCGCATGGCAAGATGTCGGGCTCTCGTTCCAGAAAGTCTAACCTTTCATCTGAAGTTTTACCCGCGTCCCCACTGTACAACTGTTGGCAATAGCTGATATATATATATATATATATATATCTATATATATATATATATATATATATGAGATTTATTTTAAAAGATTTAAAAGGTAGATAAATATGGATTCAATTTACAAGCAGTGTTTGGAATAACCACAGGCTTCATATTAGTCACCATTAAAAACTTTTTTATATTTAGCAATATTCATATTAACCAGTCCAAAACAGATAACGCAGAGCTGAAGCAATTAGTTAACTGTAGCAAACATCCGAAATACTGCGAGACAGCGCGGACGCGCAGCGCGCGTGGGAACTCGCCATGGATATATTGCCAGGCGCTCCCAGACTTTTCATCTAATTACAAACAGCGCCCTGTATTCAACGTTCTATCTCCGGGTTATAAGCGCGAAATTTGCATCGTAAGCGCAACCAACGCTTTACAGACAACATATTGCGTTGTTAGTAACTAACTACGCTTATTTATCGGCGTTCTAGAGTTACGGTTTAAGCTAAAACCGTTCGTTAACAACTTCGTTAAACTTGCAAAGGGACGTAGATATCAGTGGTTTCCTAGAAATCGTTCGTTAAACATGTTTATTGTTTAAACGTTGTTTACTTACGGTGGAACTTTGTGTTAACGAGAAGATGTCCGCGAATGCAAAGCTTACCGGTTAACAAAACACACTTTTTTAGTGAAAATACAAGGTCCTTTATACTTTTGAAAAATCTTTTGAACGACTAACGAATATTTGCGTTTGTAAGTCTTTGTCTTAAATAGTGTGTTGTCTGTCTATCTTGAAAAGTGAGTGAGTGAATGTGACAGAATGACGTACAGATCTACAGCCAGCATTTTACAACTTAAAACGGACAATACGTCATATGACATAATACGTCATATCCTGTGGTCATATCTAATATATAAAATTCTCGTGTCACAGTTTTCGTTGCCATACTCCTCCGAAACGGCTTGCCCGATTTTGATGAAATTTTTTGTGCTTATCCGGTATCTATGAGAATCGGCCAACATCTATTTTTCATCCCCCTAAATGTTAAGGGTGGTCCACCCCTAAATTTTTTTTGATTTTTGAAATTTTTCCAATACAAAATGATTTGTTTGTAGTGTTGTCATGGAAACTGTCAAAGCGGTACGAAGTCCGCCGGGGGCAGCTAGTCATAATATAAATGAAATAGAATTACCGCTTCTTTCGCAAAAGTAATATCGGCCAATCGTTAAGAGTGTGTGGAATAAACCTTGAATCGTCGTGTTTTTTCGCATGGGCAGTTGTAGGTAAGTACCTACGTTGCGTGCTCAAAAGTCGGAAAACCATCTGCGTTATTTATTTTCTCTCCAGAAGGAAAAACGAAAAATATTGTATTATTGCAAAAACAGAAATGTTGAAAAAATTTCCACGAGCAGGATTTGAACCTGCACCCTTCTGACATACCGGGTCAGGTGCTCTTCCAATTGAGCTATCGTGGTTCTAACCAGCCCGCCGAAATTATTCAACACTATTTACTTTTTACTTTGAAAGCCAAAGGCGTCTATTCAATGTCAACAACTACCGTCATTAACATCTGATCATAATATTTTTACAAATACTAAAGATCAGTTAAGAAGTAGGCAAGCTATTTATAAAATGTTTTTGTAAAAAATTTCCACAAGCAGGATTTGAACCTGCACCCTTCTGACATACCGGGTCAGGTGCTCTTCCAATTGAGCTATCGTGGTTCTAACCAGCCCGCCGAAAACAACATTTTTTCAACATTTGTGTTTTTGTAATTTGTTTCGCAACAAAATTTGCGTTAGAATTATATAAACAAAACAAAAACATTTTATATTGTATTATGATGATTGAATTATTTAATTGTAGTTTTATTTTTGTACTATATTCAGGAAAAATAAATATGGCGGTACGAAGTTTGCCGGGTCAGCTAGTAATAGATAATAGCTGTTTTTAAAAATGTTCGTGTAGCTAATGAAACAAGTTGTGTTTTAAGTTTTTCGTAAGTGTGACCGGTCGGGACCACTCTCGCTCATTGAAATTGAAAGCGGCGCGGCGGGATGCCGACCGCGACCTGCGCGGCGGCCGGCGCACGCGCCGGCTGCCTTGGGTACCATTTTGCTTTGGAGTCATTTTGTGGCCAAGTCGTTATAAAAGAAAGGACATACCGACCTGTCATTCGTTTGATTAGACATTTTTACAACTTCTACAATTATTTTTGAGATAAAAACTGTTTCATACTTTCATTCAAAATAAGACGTGTGATAATAGGAGCCGGCGGCTCTCGCCATGGGCTAATGTAATTAAATATATGATTTTATCTGCCTCTTCGCCGCCGTCGACCATTTCGTTTGGCATGGAGTAGCGTGGCATTTTCGCTCGTGTCCGCACTCAGCGCTCGCTACGGGCTGCACGATGCGCGGTGCTTCCATTACTGTTGATCACGATCATTGCAGACGCGATGTGCTGGTCGGCTCGAATCAAAATATATTAGGGGAACCAATTTTAGAAAAAAGTCTAGCTTTCGATGCACATACATATAATTTCATATAACATTCTGTAAATGTCCTATATTGTTATGTAGGTAGGTAATATGTACTCATCATCGTTGTAAATGTAAACAAAGACTATTCTCTGTTGAAAACAAAGGCCACCGAGTAATAATAGCCAATTCACAATCATGTATTTTACAGGGAATACAATCAAGCATTTCCCAATGACAGTGAAAAACAGCAATTAAATTCTCTTCGGCAGTGAGTGAGTGAGTGAGTGAGTGGTATGAGCGCGCAGGCGCGGCGGCACGGAGCGTTTTTGCGCGCACCTCATCGGCCAATTATCCGAGACAATCAGCGCGTGCGTGCGCCGCGCATGTAAAAAAAGTTTTCAACACAGAACTAGTGGTGTGGCCAATGTTATGGATCAGGAAAGGAAGTTGTTATATAATGTATCTTCTTGTTGTAATGTATTGTCATTTAAATGATATAATAAAATAATTTGTCCATCCTGTTAAAAATTCGCTTGGCTTTTCCTTACATAATTTGAAACGTCAGGATAAACATTAATTAAAACTAATGTGTAAAATAAACGCGAGTAGATCCGTAAAAGTTGTTTCATTTCAATACATAATTAAATTGATTAATTGATTCATAAAGAGTTTTGAATTTTTGATTAAGTAGTAGACTTTACTAAAAAATTATTTAAGTTCCCATTTATTTAAAAAAGGTTGATTGTTGTTTTGATTAATCAAAAATTCAAATCTCTTTATTTATTAAGAAATGTAAATATTATAGTGAGCCATTATGTACGTGTTTTATAAATAATATAATATATGTTATTTTAAATACATCCAAACTGGATAGTCTCTCGATGATGATGTTGTTTGTTGTTTGTGAAAGTGTCAGATAACAGAGGACCGGTTGTCAATACATGATACATTTGTCTTGAGTCATCTTCTCCAAAATTACGTAGAACAGTAGTGTTAACCCGTAATTTCTGCATAGGGTTAGCAGTAGTGTCCGTTTTCCCGTGCCGTATGGCCGCCCTATGCGCTTTCCCGCGCTCAGTGGCCGGGGCGCAGGCGCAGGCGCAGGCGGCGGTCATTGCCCGTCGTCGGCCGCGGTGGTTTGTTGTTGCCTTTTGTGTTCGTTTGTTATCACTTCGGTTGGGCGAAACATGGTATCGGGGGACTTATCAAGTTGCAATTTCTTGTCAAAATTAATATCAGATAATGTGATTTATTATAGGCTATTAGACATACTTACTTATACGCTATTAATTACTCGAAAATAAGATATCAAACGTATCTTTGTAGAATTTAAAACAATATGAAATGTTTAGCGTAACGGGTAATGTCCCATATTTTGTTTCTGGTGAGATATAGATAAGATCACTGACCTTGACACGACTCTAACATCAATCACGATTTCTAGGAAGAGAAACAGCCTTAGATATTAGGAAATTTATCGAGACCGATTCCAATTCAATTTAATCCTAAGGTTTAAGGTTTTGTCCTAAGGTTCAATTCGATCTCATAATCCAAAAAAATTGGTAGGTCATTGATAAATTTGTAATATTATTATAACAGTATTATCCAAAGTAACAAAACTGATAATAAAGACAACTCGTATCGATTATCGCACAACATGACAGAGTTATGTAATGGTCCGAGCACCGGGCGGCGGGTGACCAGCGGCCAGCGGTCACCCGCCGCCCGGTTGCTGGTTGTAAAAGTCGGCAGCTCTCTAGAAACGCGGCGATTACCGGCGCACGCGCACTTTCACCGGCGCGAGCCTCCGGAACTGCGACCGGTGCGTGGATGGTGAGTATTGTTGGTGCAAAGGCCAGCCGACCAGAACCGATGGCCTCACGTGCGTGTTGGTAACAGCGGAGCTGAGCTGCGCCCAAGCTTTGGTCGAGCGAGTCAAGTATGGTACCTATCATGGCTGTATATGGGTGACAACAATATAGCCTGACGAGTTGACGAAAATATTATGTCGCGCTGTGTTATGGGCTGAGTTACGGCTTTCGTTTTATTGTCCAGCTACCCTGCGCCTGCGACCTGGTGACGCGAGGAACGGTTAGGAGTTTGCTAAGCTTGCATCACAAATTGTGAGCCGCGAGCGCCAGCCACTGCGGCACGGAATCCGATTAGCCATCATGTCTCAGAGGTATATGAATATATAAGAAAGCCCATTCATGGATTAACTCTAAATTCCAGTAGGTGGAGACTGGAGTACTGGACACCATACAAAACATGTCTAACAGAATAAAATAGTATTAATCGCAATTGGTTATGTAATTCATAGTCGGGTTTTTATGAATCAATTTCATCGATTTTATGGTACAGCTATAAAGAAAGATATATAGGGCGAAGTTTAGAAAATAATCTCATTTTACATTAAATCTACAGAGTATAGAACATGCGTGACCGATCAATGGTAGCGCTTTGTATGCCCCTACTTGTACATCTATACTAATGCTATAAAAAGGAAAGCTTTGTATGTATGTATGTTTGCAACGAATAAACTCAAAAACTACTGGACCGATTTAAAATATTCTTTCACCATTAGATTGCTACATTAGCGCTGGGTAACATATGCTTTAGAAAAAATAAATGTCCACCCGTGCGAAGCCGGGGCGGGCCGCTAGTCTATTCATATAGATAAATTTCAATTTCCAAATTGTTCAATCATCACCATATCATCACCCGCGGACCGCTGGACAGTCCTCTCGCGTGCATACACGGTGAGAGGTCACGGAACCCGATCTTCGGGTCAATTCTTATCCTTTATTATACCGATGTTGGACCCGGCGCTGCGCGTAGTTCTCACGCCATGGTGTCTATTGCGAGGGCTTTTTCTTCTCTTATTCAAGGTCACTGGTAAGTAGTAATTTAGTTTTGTAGCCGAATATTCTCGTATGATATGTATCTTAATAATCAAGTTGTATTTAATGCAAAAAATATTATATTTCATTGTATATTTCATGTCACTTTTAATTCGAGATCACTGGTGAGATTAAAAAATCTCCCCTGTACCGATTGTACTAAAATATTGATATTTACGGAATATGAGCATTTAATTAATATAGCTGCGTATTTGATCTATTTTCTAAAAACATGACTGTGTTAATGTCATACCTGTGCATTCCGTAGTGCAATCAGCGCGGTCCGCTGTCCCCCTCCTCCGCACTCGAGCCACTCGAGCATCCCTATCGCGCGCCGAGCGACTCTTTTGATCCACCGCTAATTGCGCACTTTCCCGCCGGAAGCGGCGCCATTATCCCATTAAGCTATGGTCTAGGCTCGCCTCTGACCAAAGACAAGACAGCTGTCTCTCTAATGCTTCTATGCCAATCAAAGTATATAAAGTATAAAATTTAACTTATCGGCGAGACGAACACACCATGTGTTCAACGCAAACACTAGATGCCGTTGTGCGGGCGCTCGTCGGGAGGCTCATGGGAAACTCTCATAGTGTAGCGAATGGTTAGCAGGTTCAATGGAAGGGCGCCGGGCGGGGGGTCTTGCATGATTTAATGGAAATTTAATGGCGTTCATGCCAGTTGGACCGTTCCAATGTATCCGCACATGACTATTTTTTGCTGGACGTGGAGAAATAGTTGTGTGCGAGTGACGGGCAACATTGAATAGAAACTAGAGAATAGCATTAGCAAAGAGCTTCCATATAACAAAAACTCACGAACTGACACCGATACGTTGAAATATTCCAAAAAATATGGCTTTGTTAGCCGCGGGTTTATAATCCGGGCTAGCGGTGCGTTTTTTGCGGCGGGCGGCGGAGGTGCCGGATTATTAAAACTTTGGCGCTTTTTTTTAACACCCTGACTAAGAGTCGTAACGTAATACATTTTGGCACAACATTCGAATTCGAAATCGAATTCGAAAATTCGTAAAATATTGGACAATGCCCTTATAGCAGGACACGTTCCATCACAAATAAACACATAAAATCTTAGCATAAAATAGACATTCTTCTCATACTCGTAGATGGTTTCACAGTGACAGTGCTCTTACTCCTACGCGAACTACTATAACATGACTAACCTTTACATTTTAAGATCTAGCTTGTAGGTTTTTCAGTTCGTTTCTTTTGTTTTTTTTTGTTGTTTTAAGTATTGAAAAATGTATTAGAGTGTGTAAAAATTTTCATGACTAATATTTTATCAATATCATCAACGAGCTCCTTATATAGTTAACGGTTACTTAATCTCTTAGTCGAAGGGTTTTGATAGGTTAATGTTATGCTCATTATGGCGGGCTTGAGCCCGCCATAATGATGATCAGAGCGTGGCCTAGTTAGTTTTCTCAGAGGGTGATCGTCATGGCAAACAGACAGACAACAATTAAATCAATTTTCACAATTATCGCGTCCGCTGGACGGCACCGGCGCGCGGCGCGGCGCGGCGGGCCGGAGCGGCGGGAGCAGCTACGCGCGCCGCTGAGCTAAGCTTTTCTATATTCCATGGAGTCGTGGGTTCTCTACAGGGAAATCTACCACACCGACTATATTAAATTATAAAAATTTTACTTAAATTCTTATTACATTCGAAATAAAAATAACAATAAAATAAAGAAAAAATTTACTTAGTTGTAAATAAATTAAGGGAAAAGTTCAATTTTGCATTCTTTAATCACATTGTTGAAAATGTTTAATTTGAATATGACTTTCCCTAAACTTGACCACAATAATGCAAATTAACATAACTTAAGAAGTACTTAAATTATACTTTATGCCTTGAATAACTTAACTCTAAGCTCCCCTCTAGCTAGAGACAGTGAAATCGCCTAAAAAGCGTGACTGTTTAATATTTATAAGCTCCAAACGGCGCGAGGAATTAAAGATATTGGGCGAAGTCGGTTCAACCCAGTGCCCTACTGGCGACTGGATATTGTGGATATCCCTCTTTTACAAACGTAAGCAACGAAGCCACCTAACAGTATTCCTAACGCTTGTTGACTTTAATAGAGAAATCAAACAAAACGAACAAAAAAATCACTTTATCAAGTAAGGACGAAAATATTATAAGAACTAAGTAAATAAGTATTCTAATATGGATTACATTCATATAATAACAGCTAGACTGGACTGGAAGTAAGTTAAATCTATGGCCCTTAAATGCGTGCCCTTAAATGACGCAGGCCTGCGCAGGGTTTTTGTGTAACTATATATATTTTAAAATAATAAAGGATTTTAGGTAAAAACACGAGCACTATCAGCCGAATTGTATTGTCTTAGACATTATTTTGACCGAGCCGGGCGCACCTTTCGTTCGGCGAGATACCGTCCAATGAACAAGCGCAAACGTTCGCTTCACGACGGAGGCACGGCCGCCCGCCGCCGCCGGAATTCAGGCCAAGGATGGGTCGCCGACCCCAACTGATTGGTTTTGCTCCTTATCCTGCGCTAATCGGTTGAGCTTTTTCAGATGTAACGCGTTGATTTTGTCTATGGCTGTTGGTTGTAGGTAGTATTGGTATTTTTATGTTTATTTGAGTTGTGTTTTTGCCTCAACAATACTGAATTTTAGTTTTAAATGACGGCGTCGCGCCGCCTTCTATATACTCGTATGAAAATGAAATATAGTTGTAGCAATTTATAAGTGGATTTACCAACCACAGTATATCCGCATGTAGGTCCACAGTTAGATAGTTAAAAAGTGTATGAATAATGCCGATAGTTCGATAGGTCAGTTCTATTGGAGGCAGCCCGTTACCCGCACAACAAATATTCCGCATCGGCAAATCAAATGAAAAACCAGTTGACGAGGTTTATTGGTCGCTGTGACCTTCATTACTTTATGGAGAGAGAATAGCTTAAAGAACAACCACTTTGTGAGTTTGTCTGTAAAAGGAGTTCTGTCGAGCAGTTTAGCGGCGCGGCGACGCCGAGCTCACTTTGAATCAGAATTAAAGATACGTTTTAGATGTTACTGGCATTTAGATTAGTTGCCGTTCGGTCAAGGTAAATTTTTATTTTGCTAGTCTGCCAACACGAGCTCACTAGCCTAACGTTTACTGATATTGAACGCATTTGCTTGTAATCGTTACAACAATTACAGTTTCTGAATCGGTAAGAATCCGTAAACCCACAATAATAGACACTCTTTGTAGCGACTAAACAAGAAGTCACGCGAGCTGCGTTGTTTTTTGGAAATATAGTTAATAATTAATTAATGTTATGATCGTTGGTTGTTTTTCTTTAAACGTATGGTTTCCAGGTTTAAAGTAATAGGATGCCTGTACTACTTTAAAACACAGAAAATAATAAAACATTAGTGATCGTGTTGATTCAGCTCGCCAATAAATAATGCCATACCGCGAAGGTGCCGCCGCCGCTAGCTCTCTTTTTGCGCCGGTTCCGCTCTCATACGCCGCGGCCGGCGGCTGTGCCATGTGCCGTGTACACTATGCCATGTAGCACTGACAACGCGTGCCGCGTCACTACAAGGAATGTTATTCTTATTTTGATAAACAATTATTCAAAGTTTATGTATGTGGGTACCAATATTTTTCAAGAGTCAAACTAACAAGACAAGTAATATTTCTGATACATTTTTGCCTTTTTTTTTTAATAAAAATTTGCATTTCAATTTGTGTGACATTTCATCCAGAATACTAATTACTAATCTTTGTCTATTTGTCAAAACGTCGAAGCTACAAGCAAACATCGGTGTTCATGATGGTCATGGATTTAGATAAGATGATCGCTACGAGTATTAGACATACCTACTGCCAACAACAGCGGTAGAATAGCGGTTTTAACAAACCGAATATCGATGTATAATATACCCCATTTGTGACAATTACTGTTGTTTGATTTCAAGATAAAAGACGCTGCGTTGATCTCGCTTTTCATACTTGTCTCGTATTACTTATCGCAAATCACAGTTTCCTTTTTCAATAAACAGCGAAAAGTCCTATAAATTCTCTGTATCAAATTCTAGTGTAATAAACAACGAAAAAATCCGCTGGAACCTACATAGTATCTGCATCCTCGATCAAAGCATGGAGCTCCTGTTACGTTTTTTTTTTTCAGTTTAATACAAGAAACTGTTTTTGCTCAGCACCCGGCGGCGGCAGGAAATATCAAAAGTAACACAATTTTTTTCTTTACGATTCACATTTTAGGGCGACTGTAAGTAGGTCAACTTTTTTGGCAGCGGCAGGAGAATGAGCTGTTACGCCCTGGATTTACGATCCGCCCACTGTGAGGGCTGAGAGGCCGGCGAGTCCCGGAACAAGTTCGACTATATCGCGCAAGTTCCAGCACCCATCAATTAGCTGGTAACCACTACTTTGTCTGCGCAGTGAACGTTTGAAAATGGATAGTACTTACTTTAACCATCGTAGGTACAAGATTTTACCAACTACACAGTAGTGTATAGACGATCATAAGATATAATAAAGAAGATGACCAAAATTAGATATATTTTTAAACAATAACAGGATTTCGATTTATATATCAATAACAAATTAGAATTAGCTTAGAATAATATATATTTATATATGTAAAAATGCCTGAGAGCACTAATTCCGATGAAGTTAAAATGTTAACATTTCGAAAGTATATAAATGTATGTTATAATAGCGCACAAAACACGGTTACCGCGCCCCAAACCCTCGCGTCGCATTACCGCCGCGCCAGCCGGAGCCGGCCGATTGCTAATGCACACGATCACTACCTGTCCTGCCTGACAAACAAAATGTTGCTCTATCGATCTATCGGTTCCGCATTGCCCTGTACAGTTCTTTCGTACTAATGTATTACCCCAACTTACTTCCCTTATAAGTTGAACGTTTTTACTACGGCTACTTGACTATTGCGTGTTTTACCAGTACTAATAAGGTGGGGACAACATATCGGTCGTAAACCTTACCCAAAGTAAGTTTACTTTTATATTGAGGCACCAGGTGAAGTGCGCTTCCACCTTCAGCCTCATCATCTCTCATCTTTCAAAAAAACCCATTTCAGGTTTGACAATTTTTTTTATGTTAAAGTTTGTTCAATCCATTCAATCTATGATAGTGAATATTATTCTATGGTGTACTTGGGATAGGCAAGGCACACACAGGCTTTAACATCAATGGCTCTCCCCCCGCGTGGCACGCCCTCGCCCACGCGGGGAGCTGCACTGTATATTTTAACACCTTTTGTGCCTATTTATTTTATTACTATGTACACCAATATTTTTTGAATTTGCATGGCATGACTGCATCAGCAGAACCGTGCCGAGTAAATGTGTTTCCTTTGTGTGTTCATTCGCCAAAGCGTATGGGGGATCGGCCGCTCGGGCGGAGAGTGCATCGCGTTAATGGGTGATTACATCGCGACAACTTCCGCGTCGCAAACAGGTCGGACTGTAAATGTTATGATTTATATCAATGCCATAATGAAGTGAACTTTATGTTCTTATTGCCATCCTGGTTCTATTATTTGCTTTATTGAACATGTTATGGCCTTTGTGAATTAGAAATATCTCCTGTTTTTGCCACAGTGGCCAAGTAGAAGCTTCAAGAACGTTCTAAGCTAGGGTGTGGCGTAGTCATCAAAATTAAAATATGAAAACGCTTCGTTAAACGCGTTGTTCAAAACACATCAATGCGTCCGACACAACTTCAACAATTTAATAATTAATGATTTTTGTTACTTCTCTTGCTATGAAAAATATCTGTTTGTAATACGTTACCTAATGAGTAAAGTTACATCAATAACTTTTAAAAATCAAACGAGAAGTATCCAAAATTTTGACATTAAACACTTTCCTTATTTTAAAAGGTTATTTTAGCTTAATACTGATATTAAAGGAAACTGTTTATTAACCTAACAATGTAATATAACTATCTTTTTATTGAATAATATTTATTTCTTAGTAAGTTCACAATTTTGTATTCAAAGCAGATGTTCGAAGTGACGTCCTTGTTGTGCGATACAATGACGAGCTCTATTTAAAGTTTCTAAATGAACTTTCCTTAACATTTGCGGAGTAATTATTATCATATCATACGTAATCATAAAATATGATTAAGGTAAAATAAGTATAGACCACTTAAAATAAGGAAACTAAAACCTTTCTACTAATCGCATACTGAATGTATAGGAGTAAACACTCCTAATGTCAAAATTTTGGATACTTCTCGTTTGATTTTTAAAAAGTTATTGGAGTCATTTTACTCATTAGGTAACGTACTTTCGAGATCAGATTAATTTTTGTTTTTGATATCTCTAATAGTTACGGAATAATCGCCTGGTCACACTTAACGATTACACCCTGTATACTTTCTTCGACTAGTGTTTAATCATAACAATAGCTGTGAGTTCTAATATAACAATAATTAGCAAATGCAGTTCAGTTAACGACCACATATTTGACTAGCGGTAATAAAGTGTTTTAATATTTAACTATTCAACTTCACACACGTTTCCGCAGCAGCCGCGCCGGCTTGGGTCGCAGCGCTCAGCTCACGCGTTCAACTTCCATACAACAATTAAGTTTGCGCAGAACATCTTTACAGTGATGCCAACTCTGAATGATGGCTACGAGTCACGTACTTTGTATGAAACGAATAAGCTTTACCTACAATGTTTTATTGTTATATCGCAAACTATTGCTGTTTGTATATACCCACGCTATGGTTTACGCTAGGGTTAAGATGATTGCCCGACAGCGCTACGCTCTAGATGTAGATCTAGCGCGTCAACCCACGCCACGCTACGCATGCGCATGGCTCGCGGCGCGGCTGTACTGAACGCAGATTTAATATGGTTGTTGATTGCTTTTAGTGATGTTTTTGCAGTTTCTTAATATTTGTGGGATATTTAAAAGAGAATTGATAACCCAAATGTTTAGACGATCGATAGAAACTTTAAACTGTCGTTGGTACGTGTTGTCGTCGTAACAAACTTACTACTTAAATCAGTGAGCTGTTTATTTTGTTTTTTTAATGCGAGTATTGTTTTTTGGTGTATGGAGGTGGTGGAGGGAATTGTTTTTTTTTAAATATGATGACCGACTATGATACCGCTATTATACCTAGTTAAAAAACATAAAAACTTTGAATGAATGTCACTGACCGTGCTAGCGGCGTGCGGCGGCGCCGGCAGGAGCATGACGGGCGGCGGGCGAGCGCCGGCACCGGCGCGCCGAGCCCTGCTCGCAGCCCCGGCGGCGGCGGCAGCGGCGGCGGCAGCGGCGGCTGCGCCGGCCGGCGGCGCAGCCCCGTGTCGCCCCAGCCAGTGGGACACCAGCTTCTCCTTACTATTGGCGCTCCCGTACTCGGGAGGCTCCTCCTGCAGGACAGCATAATTTTAACTAAGAAGCGACAAAGAAGGTATGTCTCAGACTTTTTTCAAAATTCAAATCACAATCATTTATTCAGTTAAGGCTACAAATACTCTTATGAATGTCACTATGCCATCGTTTCGTTAGTCTACCTACTCTAGGCGGAGACCTTGTACTGAAGAACCAGCCAGAAACTCAGCAAGGGCATTTCTTTTCTCCATTACAGCGTCAAAATATTGGAAGAAGTCCTACCATAAAAGGACACTTTCCGTTACATAAAAACACAAAATATAAAGGACAATCACTACAGTTAAAAAACAAAAAAATATTTCGTCCTCGTACCCTACATACAATAAATCTCTAGCATTATGGAAAAATACTAAGTAAAGTGTACCTTTCCCTTCTTCTTCAGCGTCTCCTGTAGCTTCCCCTCCAAGTCCCGGCACAGGTCCTGGCCCTTGATGGGCAGCTTCTTGTTGTCGTGGACGTGCACGGCGTAGGGCTGCGCGGCGTTGCCGGCGTGGAACTGGTTGTGGTCGTAGGGGCGGCGCGCGCGCAGGCAGGGGCACACCCGGCGCGCCACGTGGCACACGCTGGCGGCGGACACCAGCACGTGCGCGCCCGCCACCACCAGCACCGCGATGTTGGCCAGCACCGGGCTCCACGCCGCCATCTCATCCTGGCGAGGAGTTCATGAGAGTTAACATAGGACATTGCTTTACCATCTAAAGAAGAAATAACTTATCCCTTGCAAAATTATGTGTGGTTTCTTTTTTGTTCTTGTGTAATAACAAGGGACCGGGTAACGCCTAACCGGCACATGATACATAAAAAAGAAAACATAAATCACATTTTTAATGGACTTTTATTGATTACGCGGAGGGTTAGCGCTGATGTAACCATCGCGTGATACCAATAAGTTCATCTTGAACTCTGAATGTACTTTTATCTTATTAATATGAATGTCTTAGTATTTGTTCCGTAGACGGCCGCCACCAGCTCGGGAGGTGCAGCCGCGTGGAGGTCGATGACCGCAGGCGAATTAGTGCTCATTTGTTTAGTTGCCTAATAGCGGCATCGTCGCCCGCGCCGACGAGGCGAAGGCAAATCGAGTAACTGTATAAACTTGGGCTCATTTATTTTTCGATAGCCTCTGTTCTCCCCGATATTGGAATTCAGAATATACTACAAAACTAATCTAAATATATTAATCTATATTATAGGCATACCTATTAAAAGTTAAAAAAAAACCTAAATGAGTAAACGTCTCATTAACGCAAGGAATTTATGAGTTCCCAATTGGACAGGATAGGATTCAGAGCAATAAGCAAATCAACCAGCTAATAAATGTCATATACTCGTATAATCGATCATCATCTATTTAGCGCATTGTCGGTCGGAGGGCAAGATCTTTCCCATCATTGTCTTTGGCGGAGGAAGGCCACGTCCTATCAGGTGCATGTGATTACAAGATGACGTCAATTATATCATGTGCGGAGAAGATCGTACTTGACTCGCTCATAACACGCACGAACAATGTGGCTGGCTAGGAGTACTAGAAGCGCGCTGCAGACTAAAACATAACTCTACTTTATCGACTTTTTCTTATCTCAGACGCAGATTAAGTGTTTGTAACAAACTTAGTAACAAAGTTTGCATAATCGATAAATAATCAGTCTTGTATGTAAGTATACACTATTAGCGTTTTTTGATAACGTACACCCATCGCGCCACTTTGAAAACTGTTGATGCTTATGTGCTAACAGCCATGGCAGCGGCTGGTATGCTGCAGTAGGTAGATAACGTGCAGTTTAGCAATTTCACGCCAGTGATTAGACATGTGGCATAAGTTCACCTTTCTCCCAGCGCGCGGCGTGAAGGCTGACCGTAGCCCGTGACCATAAACCATAACTTAATGATTTCGATACTAGTAAATTAGTATCGGCTAAACGCTGTAAGATTTGAAACGTTATTATGTCTCTATGTCTCTGTCCAACCCTTCACGTACCTATAATCGTGAGCTGATGCATGTAATTAGCCCTAGTCCGACTTTAACCCGCAACAGTTAAAACGTGACTAAAATAATAAGCATCTCGATGAGGATTGCGCGGAGTGTCGGCGAAGGCCGCGACGGCGAACGGGCCGTTCATCAAGCTTAGACAACAGTTAACAGTAACAGTTTTTATTTTTAAATTAGGAACCCTTGCCAGTAAATATTTTTCCCAATAAATAGTTTTCTGCCATTAGCTACTTTGTCGTGGTTATCTTTTGCGTGGTTCTTCAGATCAAATTCATATCTTTTTATCATCAACTCACGCGGCGGCGCTGTCGCTGTCGCTGTACTTTAGCCTCCTTACATTTATTAGCACACACATTTTATTTTAAAGTAAGTAGATCTAATAAACTGTACCTTCCTTCCATTTCTTCATCATTTATTTGTGCGGTTGCTTTATCAGTGACATGTAGGCCTAGTCCGTCAAATAGAGGTATTGCACGTATTGCAGTCCGCGACCGGTTTCAGTCACATGACACATCGTTTTTAACGGCGCACATCGTTCATTTACATCGTACAAATTATTCAGCGTTTCAAAGATCCTTAACGAAATTATCTATTCATTCATTAGTCGAATCATTGATGAAATCTACCGGACTGAAACTATAGTGATCAGGGATCGATCCTATGCATTATCTATGGATCGAACTAAGGCTATAACTTGCATACTATCAAATATTTTAATCGGGTTCGTTCCGAGCCAGGGAGGACGATCCCATGTCGGGCGCCATGAGGCGTCGACGACGGAGTCGGAGGAGACGGGGTAGCTCCACCCTTCCTAGCCGTGTCGCGGGGCGGAGAATACCATCGTATACCCACACTTCCCGCGAACAAATCCTCAAGTTGAGAGGCGGCCCTCTCCCGCACCAGGGGCTTATAGCGCCTCATAGAGTGATGTGTCCGAAAAGAACACCGCGGCCAGGCTCGAATGCCCACAGAGCCCCACAGTCCACAGCGCCCCACCCGTGCGGCAAAAGGGTGCACTGAGGTTTTTGTGGGTCGCGGTCGGCCAGAACGTCGGCCAGAACACATGATATCAACAGCGAATTTAATCAGTCCAAAAAGAGAGGCCAACTAAAAAGTGAAACGTACATTACTAGATTGGGAATGCACACTAAAATGGAGATACAGATGTTAACGATTGTCCTTTTACTAACGGCTGGGCTGAACCATCAGCTGTACGTGCCCCCCGAAGCACGCAATTGCTCGAGGTAGGAAAATCTGGTAACCCATCCTGGAGCCCGACATTCCAAGTGGTTTAAATCTCAGGATCAAATCCCAAACGCAATGGCCGTTAAGCTAACGAGCTAATTGTAACTTAATTAAACTATTGAAAAAATACTGAGCATAACGGTTAGCAAATTATCGTATAACACTATGAAAATCGATCTACATTTCTCATTGTCGCGGCCGGGCGAGAGCCTAGCGCTTATCGGTAAAATATCGAATCAGATCTTGGCAACGAAATATTTGCTGCAACTAAAGGTTGCAGGTTCGAAGACCTGCGCCTGCATAATTACGCGCTCTATTTAGCTCTTAATAAAAACAATCAGCGCTCGAGTAAGCCCGCTAACGACGCGCTGCTCCCGCGGCAGGAAGCTTTGTGATGAGGTGAACAATCGGTAAGCACGAGTTATACAGTTCTACAGTACTGTAATGTTATACGTTTCTTCTCATACGACATTATTTTTGGCAAATGTTTAAAGAATATAAAATATGTCTGCTAACTTTTCTTTTAAGAATATTCGTGTTTTTTTTAGTGCATATGCGTGTTTTACCAATTGTTGCAACGTATTTCGGGATTTTCGGGTGTAAGGCACCTACGTTATGTATACGGTGGACCTCTGTAAAGCATGTTGTTGTTATGTTTCGTTTATCTTTCCATTATGAAAGAGTACCGGGCAGTACTGGATACCATGTGGTGTCCGAGCGAGGGAGACGTTTGTATAGTTACCTCGAAGGAGGCGGGCGCCCGCGGCGCGCGGGCGGCGTCGCGCTGCAGGCCGGTGGCGGCCAGCACGGCCGCGCTGTTGCCGCACGCCAGGCACAGCAGCGACAGCGCCAGGAACGCCGTCAGTAGGGGGCTGCTGCTGTCGGGGAATTTACTTCATCAGTCGTGAACCTCCCTTATAGTCTTTAAAAGACTCAACACAAAGACAAGGTTAAAACAAATAAAAAGTAGCTTGCATATTTTTATACTTGATCGTCTAATCTTTGTTATCACTGCCTTTCCAAACGCTTTATCTGAATAAAGGTAATCTAATCCGAACGCTTCTGAAAATCAAATAAGGGACGGGGACACGCTTGCGCAATGCCACCTTCTCTAAGAAACCCCTGAGGAGGTTTCGTTCTCACGGCTCGAGGAGCCCTTTTAGTTTTTCGCCGCCCACAAAAAGTCCGGTTACGCCGTAAAGGCCATAGGCGGTCTAGGCGGCAATCTCTTTAAAATATAAATACCAAAACATGTTACAAAACATTCGACACTTTCGTTCCATGAAATATATAATTGAGCACATTCACGTAACAAAAAGAAATTTAAATTAGAATGTTATATATGTAGACAAACCTGATGCAATGATTTAATAACTACGAAGTATCTTTAAACTAGTTTTTCATGAAATAAAGACATGACTGTTCGTTGAGATCGATGAGGCGACTGTGATCGTACCATGCCTATTATTTTTAATATTTCCAAATGACGGACAAATACGAACCGATCAGTGGAGCTATCGACAGGTCATATTGCATCGGACAGTAGATAGCCATCGGAACTTTCACCGATCGCAGTTACAACTCTATCGTAATTGAACATCTAATGTGTTTCGTATCCAGTACCAACTACTTACACTGTGTAATTACCACCGGAAGAAAGTGTGGCTGTACGAATAAAGTGATGATACTGCGCGCATGTGGAGCGAGAACAGCGCGAGCCGCGATTGCTGCCGCGATCGAATTAGACTGATAAAAGAATAACGTATTATGTCGTAAGGGTCATAGTTTTGTTTCAGACACTAATTACCAATCATATGCGACATGAAAAAATCTCTTTGAAATCATAACTGCACCTACCTAATTATCTGATTGCATCTGCACTAGCTGCTGGTTTGGAAAGATCATTGCAAATTTGGACGAGCACCTGTCAGTCCATATAAAAACCGTGCGCGGTAATAACAACGTTAATTCCTAGTTTATCACGACATTTTAGTGCTATTAAAAAAGGTCCTTAAAAACCCTCCTTCTGACGCAGTCGGGTAAAAATGCACAAATTTTAAAGTTGTTAGTTAATTATAATCAAGAATCATTGCAAACATATAATCACTCGGAAGCCAGTCGCTAAGATAGTTTTAATTCTAGAATTCCACAGTTTCCCGTTCGATTTTCATTTAAACATCGACCATGTGTACACCCACATAAAACCCACATTCTTCGGATGAAGAGTTTCGTTGAGTTTGCAGTGCGGTGAAAGCATCTCCGCGATCGCTCCTCACTAAGCAGACTCATAGCAACCCACGATATTGATATAACATGTGAAACTATTGCATTAAATCCGCGTATCTACGAGTACCTGTTTAAATTTCTCCTACAAATTATAAAAGTCAAATTAGAGCTGTCACCACTAAATAATTAAGTTTGGACTATGATCCTGCGTGTTCCTGTGCTGAACGTAGATTGGGCGTGTGTTGTTTTTCCAAAGTAAACCCACCGCTTAGTCTTTGTTTAAACGTTGAAATAAAACACTTTAGGTACACTATCTACTTACTCGCTATTGTTTTATATATTAAATACCTTACGTCAATTTATTTTGTAAAAAGTACCGTAGCGCTCATAATAATATGCCTTTACAACCCACTTTGAGTAGTCAAATATGATTACATAAAATCACGCTCAGCAGCTTTGCTCTTCTTTCTGAGACGAATGATTCCTCCGACATCATTGTGTCAGAGTATGCGACATAATTCTCGTCACAGACGGTGCGGCGCCGGCGCGGCGCTGCGTGCGTCACCGCAGCGGACGGTGCGGAAGCCGCAGCAACCCGATGACATGTGCGACGCTCTTGGCTAAGCCGCTCCCTCTCGGCCACGACCACTAGCGTCTGGCGAAGTGGCGAGCGGGTTTCTAGTTAATTGCGTTCTTTCATCACCGACAGTTAAATATAATTAGAGATCCGCTCACCGCTTCGCAAGACGCTCATGTTTGTGGCTGAGCCCTCGATTTTTGTAGATGGTTTACTGTTTCTAACCTTTAACAGTTTTGACCGAGTTTTAAGTTAAACCCAATAGGGTATTAGAGTCACAATTGTTAAATACTACAATACCCCTTGGAAGTTGACAAGGCATTTATCTCTAAGAAAAAACATTTAAGTAGTTTATTTTTTTAAATAAGTAGATTACAAAAATTATTTATTTGAATTCAAACATTTACTTTTCGTTATTGTTATATTATTAAAAGTTTTAATTTTTGTAATGGGTTAGTAACTTCGATCAATTGATCGAAGGTTGTAAACTAATATCATTACACAAATCTGTTCAACGCCTCAAGCAGCATCACTGCTACTAATAACGTCTGAATCAGTTATAATAAGCTAGGAACAATGTGATTTATTTTATTTTATTTGCGAAACATACAGCTTTGTACGAGTATTACACATACTTATGAAAAATTTAAAATATATAATACAGTAGCAATTAAAGTTTACATTGTTAACTTGTACAAAACCAACGTCTTGTTGATTACGACACATGTGAAAGAAAAATTAGAAAAAAATGAAATACATCAAAACAACTAACAAACACATATTATACAATATCAGCTTGGAAAGTGTTGAAGAAACAACTGTAATTTGTTTGCAACAAAATATGCGTAAAAAATTATGAATCCACTGGCGGCCCACTTGAGTGAGCACCAGAGTATTTTGTAAAAGTTAAGTTGTCTTATCATATCTTAAAAGTCTACGAAGACATACATTCAATAATAACTTTTGTTTGTTTATTGTGTTACATTATTGTAATCCGATTTGCTCAGTGATGCTCACGTAACCACACCCGTCGCCGCACGAAACGACGATGTCAATAGCAGTGAATGAGCATCCAAAAACGATTTTATGTGCATTCCACTCTTTAGGCGCTGAAGTATATCCCGTACTTGGAGTGTCTGTCCTGTAGGGCTATGGGCCGAAACGCTAGGAATCATTCGCGCACCTGGCTGATATAAGATAAGATAAGATAACTAGCAATTGTAATGTCGCGATGCGCCGCGACACAGAAGCAGGAAGGAACGCATTTATACTCGCTTGTATAAATTACGATTAAAAACAGGTTACTCATTGTAACCTGTTTTTAAATAAATAAATTCTTTAAACCTGTCATGAAAAGCTAATAAATACCCTTGTTATTAGGTATGGGTTCATATCAGTGCCTACTCTAACGGAGTTGTGTGAGTTGAACCAAGATTTCTCGCATTCTACCCGTGGACCGATGCGTTCGGCTAGATACCGACGCTTTGCGCTTGCTCCTAGTCATCATCATCACCACCATCATCATCATCAATATCATAACCACTAACCACTGCGCCATCAAGCGCGTGTTCTTGTTACTGGTAATGTACAGTCATTACTTATATTTTACAGTGAAAAGTAAATATTTTACAAATGAAAAGCTATAACATTGTCAAATGTTCTCCTTTCTGTATTCCTTAAGACATGAAAAGCTCTCGCTTACATGAGTCATGAAATGTTTGAAAATGCAAATTCCGAGTATGATCAGCGCCAAAAAAGATATAGGTATTGGAAATTGTATTTACTTTTCTTCATTTTAGATATTGTAATTTTTGAAATAAAGGGTTTTATTTTAAAATATCACATTTTTTGTTCAATAAACTGGAAAAAAATCGCTCATCCTACTTTCACCTTGGAAAAAATAAATACTTAAACCTACGTAAGTTTTACAAAGTTGTTCATTACAAAAAATTATAGATTTAAGATTTTATAAATTAATTAACGAACTATTGCTGCACTCAATAGTAGCAACAGTTCGGTGATTCAAATCAACCGGACTACTACTACTTCAAAGTTCCATTAGTTCGGTCGACCGGACTAACCACCGAACCACTGAAACTAAAGGGAAAATGCTTAATTGTGCAATAACGCCATAAATATGAGAGACACACGGTTAGCTGAACACACAGCCGGCCACACCGTGCACTCGTGCGCATGTGATGCGTCGGGCGCGCGGCTGCCGCGGCCGGCGGGCGTTGCGACGGAAAGACATCAACGCGCGCCCGCGCTAATCGTCAAATGATTTAGGAGCACTTATTTTTAGTTTTTGAAACTGTTACGAGTCAAAGGTATTTTTCTATGGTAAAAAACTACTAATATTTTTTTACGGTTCTAGCTGTTTATTGTTTATTACGAGGGTCGTCTGAAAAGTTTCTGGCCTGACATAAAACAAACTATTTTTTCGATTAAATTTTGTTCTATTTCTCAACATAGTCTCCTTGTAAACCTATACACTTCTGCCAGCGATGCTCCCATTCATTTAAACCGTCCAAATAATAGTTTGTATCTTGCTCTGCAAAATAGGCATTTACGAAAGCAATGACCTCTTCGTTACGTGAAAATCTCTGTCAGCCAAGCCAAACTTTGAGTCTAGGAAACAGGAAAAAGTCTCTGGGAGCCAGGTCTGGTGAATACGGTGGATGGTCAATCATTTCGAAACGCAATTTATGAATTTTTGCTTTTGATGATGCGTTAACTTGATGGAACAGCATTTTCTTTTTCTGCAAATGGGGTCGTTTTTCCGCAATTTGTGCCTTGAGCGTATCAAGTAGCGATGCTTAATACGCCCCTGTTATTGTATTTCCTTTTTCAAGATAGTCAACGAATATAATTCCACGACTATCCCAAAACACAGTCGCTAACACCTTTCCGGCCGATGAAACCGTCTTTGCCTTCTTTGGAGCGGGTCAATTTTCGCAGTCCACTCTTTGGACTGTGCTTTGGTCTCTGGCGTGAAGTGATCAATCCATGTTTTATCAAAGGTTATCAATCGTCGCAAAACGGTTTATTTCGCTTGGATCGCTTCAAAAGAGCTTTGGAAATGTTAAGTCGAACTCATTTTTGTTCCAAATTTAGCAAACGCGGCACCCAACGTGCGGATAGCTTTCGCATATCCAATTCCTGAATTAATATGTAATAAACACGTTCTTTCGATATGCCTACAGCCTCTGCTATCTCTCTGACCTTGGTTCGACGATCGACCAGCACCATTTGGTGTATTTTTTCGATATTAATGTAGCTGGTAGCGGTTTATGGCCGTCCTAGACGCTCATCATCATTTAAGCTGGTACAACCGCGTTTGAATTCAGCTGCCCTAAATTTTATGATGGAAAACGATGGTGCGGACTCACAGTAAACATTATCCATCTCGGTCTTAATTTGAGTAGGCAATACCTTTCAAATATAAGAATCTAATCACGGCTCTGTATTCAATTTTATACATTTTTTCAAAAATTACAGATAGGTTACAAAATCGACTGTCAAGCAAACACTAACCATCACAAATGTCAGAAATTTAAAAAAGGAAAGTACGATTGTAGTACCAAAGAGATTTTATAAAAAAAGTTCTTATTTTGTAGTAGTAGTATACGACCCTAGTATTATTATAATTTGGCTATTTATTGTTTATTATTATTGTTTTCTTTTTACAGTGTTTATTTTGAGAATCATTTATCATCGATTCGGATAGCAAGCTTTTGTAGAGATTATTCATGGGAAAAAACGTCCGTGGTAATTTAAATTTGTTTGGGGACGACATAGCTGACTTCAAACGGCCCCTCCGTCCTCAGACGACTGGTGCACTTTCAACTGTTATTATATATTATTGTACATGACGGCGGCCTCCGGAGGTCAGTGACCCTGCCTACTTTTTCAACAAGTCATGTTTTTAAACAGTATTATTATTATTATTTTGGTAAAGTTGTTTCTAAAGTGATTTACATATTAGCTTTTCAATAAGTTATGATGTAGAACCTATATGGAAAGATGAAGAATCTAAGAGTTTTTCAAGAAAATATTTCGCTGTGGTACTTGGGAGTGGTCCATGTGTTTATTGATGGTACCTAAATAGTGAAAATCGTAATTACCTTCTTTTTTTGTCTACGTAGTTAGAGTGAGCGTTCCAAATATTAATAACTAATAATTTTCCTATTTCTAAAGCACACTTAATCTTACTAAAACAAACATAACTAGCCTTTGCAAGTACCCATGGCCGGGCTCAGGCAGTCCCTCGCGAACAATACCGAATAGGGATATCGGGTCACTACCCTTAATAAACGGTTAAATAAAATGCTGCGTGTTGCTTAATCTACACAATCGCAATCCGCCGATGGCGCCGCTGCACCAACATGCTTCTTAAAGTTGTTCACAACAGTTTATTTTGCAATAGCGAGGCGACGCTCACTTCCAAGAGGCTCCATCAATTAAATATTACGTTCGGGCAGCCACCGAGCGCCGGCGCAGCCACCGGCGGAGAAAGCCGCATTCCCAGAGACTGATGCGGACTTTCTTCCGCAGCTCGGCGCGAGGCGGCTGCGCGCGCGTCTCTGCTCCGCCGATGTCTACGCTAGCGCTAGATGCTAAACGTTGATAACATTTATGACACCATTCGTTGTTATTGTTATTTTTAAATCGATGTTATTGTTACTATCAATTAACGCGCTGTGCCTTCGCTACTGTTCGCGAGGACTTTAATAATAATAATGCATTTATTTCAGCCATAATATCCATTTTGTTAGTAACAAAATGTTCTTTAGTTCCTGCACTGTCCAGTTTGTGTGGTATTATTTGTTGGCACATATACCCAATTTATAAAATATAGAACTACGAATGGAAGAGTCCCGTAGTACATTTGGGGGGACATATCTAAATTTTTATTTGTTTCCATCCCCCTCATCTTTTCCAAATGAGCAGTCTCAAACATTTACGCCACCCTGATATATTAAGAAAACAACAAATCTATCTCAAAAAAAACTATGCGACCAATCCGCCAACCATCCCATGCGAATCTCACGATTTGTCAATATTAGTATTAGTTATCGATATTGATTTATGTAACTACTTTGTTACTTGGTGTTACTCGACGCCTGCATAAACGACAGTATATGTTACCTTTAATAAAAAACACCTTGAATATAATCACTGTTGTAAATTTGTTTTTAAATTTTTGTTGTCATTAAAAATCCAATAACTTTGTTATTGCCTAGCTAGAACCTAAATAACTGACTAAAAACTGAGCGTTTTACTACAGTATAAAACAATGCAATAAGGTTGACAAAAAGTAAATAACGTAACTAAATACTATTTGTTATTGTTTTGTTTTTTGTCGATATGCAACTGCTCTTGCATTCAGTACTTATCGACAAAAGGTAAATGACTATGCAGTAACCGCATAAACCCAATTGTCACGTAAAACTACTTGAACTTTAAGTCATACTTTATGTTCAGCCGCCTGCCCGGGCCTGGCCGCCGCCGCCCGCCTGGCGAGGAAGCAACCACCTGACCCGCCGGCGCCGCCGTCCGTCCGTCCGTCCGTCCGTCCGTCCGTCCGTGGGTTCCATTCCAGGCCGCGCATTACGCCACTCGCATTTACTGCGGCGCGGCGCCGCGGCTGTCGTCAGGAAGTTGGCTAATTGACACCACGATACGCCTTTTGAATGTTACGCGCACGACGGAACTTGATTACATGTCAATGTAAAGACGAGTACGCGACACAACCTCAATTACACAATTTTATGTCATTACTGAGCAAGCAAATAACATGGTAATAGACATTACGTAATTTCACTATTACCGGTACGAGTAAGTATGTACTTATTATTTTGCATATCTCTTTTATTATTATGTGATTAAATTTGGTTTTCCTTTACATCGAGTTCGACTTAATTAAATTGGACCACTTATAGCACTTGTAGCAAATAAAAAACGCAAGGTTTAAAAACAACTGCTGATACCTATTTTACAATTACTTTACATAAGTCTTTTGTATCTAGGCTAAGTTTTTATACAGCAATAAAATTTATCTTTATCTTTATCTATCTATTTGCTTTATAAAATAATCGTGTTAGTTAAAGTACCAAGAAAATCATTACGTGCACGTGCTCCACGCATTTCTTTACATTTCCACTCGACATCAACACAGGTCGTAACATCAGTATTAGTAAATACATTTTGCTCACTCACTCAACTAACTTAGAAAACGTTATTTAAATGTTTTTTAATGTCCCTCTGCTTGCAAAGATCTTTCCAAAACTCCCCAAGTTACCTATTAGTTTGCGCATTGTGAATCAAACATTAACTTTCTTTAATTTTACTTAACTAACGCTTTTTAAACACATTCAGCGTTTATAAATGATTCTATTAAAGAAGTACAGCCTACCTATTGTCGGGGTTGAGTCCGTAGCAGTCGTTGATGCCGGCCAGCAGGCCGACGACGCCGGCCACCACGGCCACGCAGCCCGCCCACAGGCCGGCGCCCGCCCGCGCCAGCGCCGCGCCCCTCACCACGCCCGCCGCGCCCGCGCCCACCAGCAGCGCCCCCAGCACCACTTGCAACAATCCCAGGACCACCACCAGCCGCCGGCCACGGCTCTCATCGCTCCCCGCCTCCACACTCCTCGAACTAACACTTTTAGTCTTCAACTTTTTAACATTCTGCGGCGTCTTGCATATCAGCTGCTCCGTGGAGTCCTCGGACTTGAGGCTGGAGACGGTGGCGGTGGCGTCGGGGCCGGGGCGCGCGGCGGCCATACCGGATCATGCCTTGCTTTGCGCGGGAGTCGTGTGTCGCGCGCGGTTACTCGCGAGACACTAAGCGCGCGAGAAAGTACGGACTACGGAGACTACGGACCGGTCGGTGGTGATGAGGCTGGTGTGTACGTCAGAACGCAGAAGGTTGGCTTTGATAATTGTGCTTGATTCGCTTTAGCTGCTCTGCCCTTGAGGTAAAGCATACTTGGACAAAATTAAAAATATAAAACGTTCCTTTCAGAGTGTGTAAGTGACTTTAATATTTCGTTGTGGTCGCCGGTTACATTTTCATATTTATTGGAAAACATTATCAAATGGTACTTCTAAGAGACTACAACACTGCACACCGGACTGATTGATATGTTGAGAGCCTCAGCCAAACTGTTAAGTCTCTTCATGCCTGTCATTTAAAAGTTTAAGATGATATCTCTAATTATTCGTTGCCAGAATGCCATCAGAGCCCTGTAACTGTAACTGTAACCTTGAGAGCAGCCGGAGTTTGTTCTATACAACCTCCCGCGGAATGGTTCCCGAGCGTTTCGGCAGTCGTTTCAGGACTCGCTTACTCATTTTTGTTTATGATTATTGTTATATTTAATTTTTCGCAAATTTTGTTGCAAATAAATTAGTTGAGAATTAGGCAAGCTATATTTATAATTATAGTTATGCAATCCCGCTAAAGGTTATTTTTGTTTCCTTAACTATGTCCTATAAAGTAGCCATATGCCTGGCAACATAAATTTTGATTAAAATGATAACAATTAAGAATAAACAATTAACAATTTAGACTATGAACGAAGTAGGGCATCCGATGCGGCGCGGGCCGCGGGCTGCCATGCGCCGCGCGCCGCGCCACCTGCCGCGCGCAGGTTGCGGAGAAAGCGCCTCCCCCGCGCCGCGCACAGGCGCACGCGCACGCGCGGGCCCGCCTTCGCGCATGCTGTACACCACCCCGCCAAAATCGCTATGGCAGGTAGCTCCTCCAGAGATTGTTTTGCACCGTCTTCCAATTTCTTAATTTGTTACTCTTTGATAAAAGACAAAGTGTTGAAAAAATCCACGAGCGGTATTCGTAATATTAAAATGAAAATTTGTTATTTTTTAGCGACGAGAACCGAGTCGAAACCTGCGCTTAAAGGGTCGTTTACTGGTGCCACTACGATACATAAATTAAGTAAGTAATTAACTGTAAAAGTAACTCACACACACACACACACCCTCACACACCCTCACACAAACACACACACCCCCCACACACACATATCCAAACGAATGTTTGGTTACTCTTGGTAACTGCAAACTATTAAAATGACTAGCTATGGTCATCGACACCTCACATTGTACGGTTTTGTAAACAGTAGCGGATTACGTAATTAGTTTACTAATACAGATGCGGATGCATTGTTGCGTAACGTCACCTTAGCTGCGCCCGCGCGGCCCGGCGCCGGCGCGCGCGCCGACCGCACGCCAGCCGCGGCCAGCAGGCACGCGAGCACTTTCTACAACGTAAGCTACCACCTCGGAACTCGCGACAGGGTGACATTCGACATTGATCGATCACTAATTACTTTGTTAACAACCAAGTCGATTAAGTTAACCATTTGAAAACATTAACGATTGTTTGTATACATTAGTTTTCTACGCAAACCCTTACATAGAGGTATAATAAACAAAGCAGTCCTTGTAATCACGCCCCTCGTTTAGGAGAAGCATTTATAATTTTAAAAATTCGGAAAAGTGTTGTAAAAGCCACTAGCTGGTTTCAAACCCGCACCCACTGACAAATGACAATCCGGGCCGGGTACGCTTCCAATTACGCTATAGTAGCAAATACAACTTGTTATTTACAAAAACACAAATGTTGAAAAAATTTCCACGAGCAGGATTTGAACCTGCACCCTTCTGACATACCGGGTCAGGTGCTCTTCCAATTGAGCTATCGTGGTTCTTACCAGCCCGCCGAAATTATTCAACACTATTTACTTGTTATTTGTTCGCAACAAAATTTTCGTATAAATTTATAGTTTAAGTACATATAGAAATAAAAATAGTACTTAAAAACTTAACTTTATGTGCCGTTACCGTGGAGTTGAGAAACACAATCTTTAAATATCAGTGACAATGCCAGTGGAACTTGTACCCTCTCACCAATATGTCAATCAATCGCACAAGCACCTTATTTATCACTGGCATTATGAAAGTTGCCGTCCGTCGGCGTGCTGTCGACGTAACGACCCATGGAAGTGCAATGAATACATTGAAAACTCATTTGGCTGCACACCTTCGGCTGTTACCCGGGTCAGTGCGCGTGCGCCGGAGGCCTCTCTCGCAACGCAAGCATGGCAATCATTGATTCAAGGAGATATTTTATAAACCGAAACATTTGTAAAAAAAGTTAATTATAATTAATATTTACGATACGCCTAATAAAATACATTGCGATCGGAACCAAAACTACATCGAAGCCGTGATCAAAACAGCCTCACGAAAACTCGGCGTTCTGAACAGGGTGCGGCGATTTTTACGCCTTACCAGTAGTGCCTTTTGTACAAGACGCAGGTACGGTCTTGCGTGGAGTGCCTATTGCTTGCACATCTGGGACGGTTCCGTAAAGTACCTTCTCGATGCCTTGGACAGATTGCAGCGTCGCGCTGTACGCATTATCGGCAACGCAAAAGTCGCAAATACTCTTGAATCTCTGCAATTGCGTAGATATTGCGTCACTCAGCGTTTTTCATCGCTTATACCATGGCGAATGCTCTAAAGAGCTCTTTGACCTCATCCCACATTCTCCCTTCCTCCATAGGAGTACACGTGCTGCTCTCCGGAGTCACCGCTTTACTGTCTCAAATATTCCATCGCGCACTAAGAAATTTGGTGGCTCGTTTCTTTGTCGCACTTCCAAAACAATAGTTTGTCAGCACACGTTTTCCCAGAGGCACCTTGTGGGCCGGTAGAGTGAGGGTAACTGATGCTGCGTTGTTTTCACGCTGCACCAGTTGTCGTCGCATCTGGATTCCATATTCACTTAACATCAGGTGAAATGGAGTGATTTGCCGTAATAAGTATTAAAAAAATTCGATCCGATCCGAACCCTTCGGAGAATCCAGTAGGGCACGGGGACACGCACTAGTGCGTGATGCCGTTCCATCTAGAAAACCTCCGAAGATGATTCGTTTCACACGGCTTGAGGGGACCCTTTACGTTCCTCCAAACAAGCCAGGTGAAGCTGAAAATGCCGTCTGAGGCAACCAACAATCTCTCTCCAAAAAAAAAAAACGTATAAAAAAACCGCCCAAGTGCTTGTCGGGCCACGTGCAGTGTAGGGTTCCGTAGCCCATCTCAATAATGAGGACTCTGAGAAGAGGACTAAATACTACACCAATTCATCCAAATAAATTGTCAGCAGCCACTAGGTCGGTACAGAAACGAATCAATTTATGTATTCGTCAAAATGGCGGTCACTTCGAGCATTTGATATCGTAGGGCAAGAAACAGCAAGATTTTAAATAAGAATAACATCGTTAGTTAATAAAAAAAGAAAATTAATATAAAAATTATATAATTCAGAAAATGGTAATCTCTGCTTATTTTTCCTTTTAACCACCTGCAAAAAGTAAGTCTTCGAGCGGCATCCCCTGAATGTAAGGCTTGAACTAAATTAATATGCCTTCTTTTTGATATGTGTAAAATTCTACGTGATCATTTGTTTTATTTTATTTTTTGTATTTCAGTTACACAAATTCTTTACAAATGTAAGGGAAAAGTTTTTTGCAATTTGTGACTTTTTGACTACTTCAATCGATTGAGTCTATGACATTGTCTGTGCCAATAATGTCTATGACTTTAATCAACAAACCCATAATACAGATGGCAGCACTTTTAGGTAGAAGCGACCACTGAGCAAGTAATCACTAGAAGCGACTATAACAACCGTCATTATTCTAAATAACAAACTGTCATCGCTTACGAATTTACAGTGATATTATTTTATTTTACAAGAATAAAGTTTCATGACAATCATTAAATTTACACAATTAACACTTGCGAATGTAATATTTTGATAATGTAATATTATGCTCAAAAGGGGGTCCCATTAGTCCTCGCGCACGCACGAAAGCTTACTAGTTTTTTTCTTTGTTTTTTTAATATTAAAAGGAGGCAAATGAGCAGGCGGGTCACCTGATGGAAAGCACTGAGCAAGTAATCACTACGTTTTAATGGAAAGTAATCACCGCCGCCCACGGGCAGCCGCAATACCAATGTAATCAAAGGCGTTGCCGGCCTTGGGAAGGAGTTGGATCTTGAGGAGGGAGTAGGAATTGGGAGGGGCGAGGGGTGAGAGATGGGCCATGGTTTATTTGAAATAGAAACAAGCTTCACTTAAAATTTAGTTTATTTAGGTTATTTAGTTTATTCGTATTATTTTCATAATTATAACAGCAATACCAAACGATGACTTTCTCTTGATAGCTACCTGACAAAGATGGAATGCCATTTACACAGTAGCTGAATTAGTGAATTTATGATTTTACTTAATGAAAAATTTTACCATATTTTAAAACTAGCGTGATTTCTTACTGTTCAGTTTCCTAATGAGAATAATATCATAATGGTCTACCGCCCTAGTCATACTCAATACCGTCCTTGAACAATGATTTCATTACAAACTTCTCTTCTTCGTTGAACAATCAAATAATAATAAGATCAATTGCTAAATAGATTTTATTTATTATTAAACGCATTGTGAATATGTCTAAGTTTACAAAATAATTAAATATATTTAATAGAACAAGTTATAATAATAAAAGTTGTACAAAATAATAATAAAAATGTCGATTGTATAATATTCCTAACATAATTTTCTACATACGGCGCGGCGTCTCGGGCGTGCGACGATCACGAACGCCACGTGTTCAGTCCGAGCAGCAGCGGTGGCCGAGTGGCCTCCACTACGGACAGGCTGCATTGGAATATTTCGATGCAAACATTTAGTAATAGCGTGACTAAACTTCCATGTTATCGAAAAATTTAAACTTAAGTGGTTTCAGATTAAACCCATCCTTCAAATTTTGAAATAATGATTAAACGCAGTGTTCTATTCCAAACTGTCGCCACTATGTTGAAAACGAAAAAGATCCCTTAGTTACAACACCATTTCTTTTTAAATGCATTGCTAACCTAATTACAGGAATCAGTAAAGTCATGGCATAACAAATAAATAGTACGAAAACTTATTTATCGCACAAACTGCGCGAGGCGCTTCGCGCTTGGAGTGTGGCGCGCGCGCACCTGACGCGGACGGAGCTTTCGCTGCTGTACATTGTGACGTAGCAGCGACCGCGCCTGCCGCACACGCGGACGCCCTCAGTACGCAACTACTCGTTATTCTAGAGACATTACGTCAGCATGCTTCATTTACAATAAAAAATATACTAAATCGATTTTTTTTTTAATATAAAGGTGCTGTAGAAGCCATGTCATCACAAAATTAATTCTAAGTTCCAACATAATCTAGACTAGAAAATTGTAGGACAAATAATTGATATCCTCTCTGATTAAATCGAAAGCTTTCTCTGCGATCATGACGGCGGGCGCGTTGGTGTTGCCGCGGATGAGCTTGGGCATGACGCTGGCGTCCACGACGCGCAGGCGCGCCACGCCGCGCACGCGCAGCGCCGCGTCTACCACGCCGCCGAGGGCCGCCGTGCCCACCGAGTGCCACGCCGACGTCACCAGGGCGCGCGCGCGGCACGTCGCTATCTCCGTCGCCGGAACCTCTTTGCACTCCTCTAAATCCAAGTCGACCACAAATGCTCCTCTTTTCTGGAAATAGCTTGTATTTGCGATCGAGTACACGATTTCCATCACCTCAGGATAGCCTTCCAAGTCAGCTGAATTGCTAAACGTTCCAGAGTATATCTTAGGGTTGACGAATGGGTCCTTCGACGTCAGCTTCACGCTGCCACGAGACTTAGGGTTCAGGAAAACGACGGCGAACGACAGCAACTCTTTTTGTTTATTTATAGCTCCGAGCTTATCACAAATGTATTTCTTAAAATTCAGAACGGTGCCACACGCCTCATGGAAATTGGAATCTTTCGGGATGCACACAGGGTAGATAGCGAAGTCGGGGACTGAGCGATCGACGGAGTCTTTCAGTGACACGTAGACGCCCATACTGTCGGAGTCGGCCAGCGAGCCCGACCGGTCGTAAAGATAATGGATCAGATCCATGTATTCCTCGGGCTTGGTCGTGGAACACATGTCAGTGTCGGCTGCTAAGTAGTTCAGCACCATCGCGTGGTCATGAAGGTTCTCGCCTACTGGCAAGTCTTGTACCACATCTATGCCCGTTTCTTCCAAGTGCTGTTTTGGTCCAATTCCAGACAGCATCAGCAGTTTCGGTGTATTGAACGTGCCTGCTGACAGAATCACCTCTAGATCTGCGTAGTATGTTTGTGTTGTATTTTCTCTAATTACGGTTATTCCGAATGCAGTTTTATTAGAATTCACCAAAACCTTAGAAACAAACGAGTTCCTCAATATGAACAGATTTCCTTTTTTTTGAGCCATTACTTTGTTTAAAAACGCCGTAGCTGAGCTTTCCCGCTGACCATTTCTAATGGTGTGCAAGAAGCGTCCGGCTCCAAATTTCTTGGGGTAAGTCATATCATCGACAACATCGAAACCTATTTCATTAAAAGCTTTCAGAAAAACTTCGACTTCTTTCGTGGGGTTCGTCACCCCGCTGACTTGCATCTCTCCGCCGACGGAATGGAACTTCATGAGAACGGGGTCGTTGAGGATCTTCTTGTCGGTGAGGTGTTCAGTTTTCTTGTAGTAGCGGAGCACGGCGTCCCAGTCCCAGCCGTCGCCGCCGACCTCGGCCCACGCGTGGAAGTCCTGCGGGAAGCCGCGCGTGTAGATCATGTCGTTGGCGGAGGAGGTGCCGCCCAGGATGCGCCCGCGCGGCTGCCGCTGCCGCCCGCCTTCCAGCGCAGTGCTTGACTGCGCATCGCTCACCGACGTGAAGTTCCAATCGAAGGGGCCGCTTTTCATTATGTCTTTGTAGCCTGGGATCTGAAACGACGATGAAACTATTAATATTCAAATTTGTGTTAATTTGTTAGTCATGAATTTCTTAACAATTATAACTAATCTATACGTATAAAATGCTTTGTCCTGAATGACTGACGGATCAATGCACAGCCAAAACCGCTGATCGTAGAGACCTGAAAATTGGAGGGTGTGTTCTTTGTATGACGTAGGCATCCGATAAGAAAGGATTTTCAGAAATTCTACCCCTAAGGGGGTGAAAAAAGGGGGCAATATTTGTATAGGATAACGTGATTCCTTGGTCCAATATACTTCAAATTGTACATAAACCTTTTTTAACAGAATTGATGGAAGACTTGTTTCGTATTTTATTGAAATTCACCAGGGTTAAAAAGGGGTAGAAAGTTATTTCGGCGGTGATTTGCTTCGAAGTTGATATCAAAACTCCTTATTGCTTTTGATTTAAATTAAGTTTAAATTACATTTTATTTTGACACGTTTAAAAACCGATCGATCCGCTTTTATTCAAAAAATTTTGAACTTACTAAAAACATAAGCAAATACTCTTTAAAATTGGAATGTCTTGGAAGTCACCGCACTATAGTAGTAGGTACCTTTATTTGAAGATTTCTAAGCGTAAAGAGGTTATGCACTTTAAGGACACGGCCTCATAGTAGGGACGTAGAGTTCGAAATTTGAAATGGTAAGGATAGAATTTAAGAAAATCCTATCTTATCGGATTAAGCTTAGTAACCTTCAAATGACAATGAAGTTCAATAAAACTGTTCGTTTGTCTCGCTAAAACTCGAGAATGGCTGAACCGATTTGGCTAATTTTGATATTGAAATATTTGTGGAAGTTCAGGGAAGGTTTGAACGGTGAGAAACATAAATAATAATAAGGAACGGAAAATACTAAAAACTTTTTTAAAATTTTTCAATACAAAATCATTTGTTTGTTTTTGTCATGGAAACTGTCAAAGCGGTACGAAGTCCGCCGGTCAGCTAGTTTTAACTAAATACGTAAATAAATGATACAGTTGTCCCTTTTAAAGGTTGCTCTCCCTCTCCCTCTCACTCTTCCCCCTCTCTCCCTCTCCCCCCCCCCCCTCTCTCTCTCTCTATCTCTCCCCCCCCATCTCTGATCTTTATTACAAAAAACACATGCTACTTTATTGTGTTTCATTTTGTAAATTAATCTATAAGTGGAGTCTCTTACGCATGGAAGTGTTATTGCAATTCCTTCTCGTTCATAATTATTGGTTCATAATTATGTTTCAAACATGAACATACGTAATAAAATATTTATAAGATACATTCGACTTGAGAACCTCCTCCATTTTTGAAGTCGGACAATAAGGCCACAAGTCCATACATTTTTCTATTTAATATAATCTTATCTTATTTCAAACAAGCTCTACTTGCTGTTGCCACGCCAATCACAATTGTTATTGTCAAATGCTTATAAACAGTTTCATTTACGTCGTGATCTCGTCGCTGTCAAAATCAATTAACTATCCATAATGAGCAATGCTTATGTTTTTTTATAAATATTCTTTTTTTGAAGTTGTGTTGTTGGAAATGTGAAGTGAATAAAAATATACCACTTTATACTGTTTTTGGTTTTAACACCCCATATAATGTCTTGACTTTTTTTAAACAGTTTTGAAAATAAATCCATAAGCAGGATTCGAACCCGCACCCCATGACCCCTATTTTATTTACGGACCCCGTCAAAATTAATGAAAAAAAAACAAATAATATTAGTTCATATTAAAAATAATGTTTGTCTATAAAATACGAAAAGCACTTTTTAAGCTGGTAAGACCATAATTATAATAATATGAAAACTTGAAAAGTTATCTGAATTGATGATGGCGCTTGGTGATGTTTGGCGGTGACCGGCAAAAAGACCGGATAGCTGTTAGGGCCTTCAAATTACTAGCAGTGAGGAGTGCGGCTCTCGACTAGCTTGAGTCGCTTTTGTATGTATTTTCGAAGCAATCGTGTAGCTGCTTAGTGATTCGGATGCGCCCCAAGTGTTGAGATGTGAGATACGAGCGGGACTCACGATGCTCGCGTGCGGTGGGTCGCCGCCGGCTTCCACCAGCAGCACGGTGACGTCCTGCAGCATCGCCAGCCGCGCCGCCACCACCGCGCCCGCCGTGCCGCCGCCCACCACCACGAAGTCGAAGTGGGACTCGTCTGCAAACAGACACGATCCTCAGCTACCATCAGCGCCATGAGTTCAGCCAGCCAGGGTCAAGCCTCGCGCAAGATTGATTGCGCGCCATAGCGCGGCGAGCTTGTGGTGCGCGTGGATCTCCACTTCACCACATCCCCCAGCTCATTTTATGTCCCCACTGCTGGGGCACGAGCCTTCCCTATGGATAGATAGGGAGAACGGGCCATAAACCACCACGCCGGGCCCAGTGCGGATTGGTGGTTGTTAACGACTGATAATGCTGCTGGGACCGACGGCTTTCGACCTCACGTGCTTTCCGAAGCACGGGAGGAGCTCGAGATGAAAAACTTTTGGTCACCCATCCGACAACCGGCCTTTGCGAAACTTACTTAACCTCAGCAATCGTAGACCGGGCGCGTTAAACACTGCGCCATCGAACGCAGAGCTCAGTATCACAAAATAAGGAGCTTTACTCACTCAGCACCAGCGGCTGCTCGGGCCACGGCTCGCGCAGCATGCACTGCGCCACGGCGAAGAAATGCAGCGCGGCGGCCACGGCCCCGCCCACCGTGCTGCTGCCGGCGGCGCACACGTGCGCTGCCGCTGCGCCTACCATCGCGTCACTGGAAACCCGCTTCACTTTATTTAATTATTATATCAAACTTAATAATTTCATATTTATTAAGCATTTAACACATAAATATAATATAGCTTATATTTTTTTCAATTAAATTTATTTTAACAGTTTGATACAAATACCTAGGTGCGGTAAAGTGATGTAACTATTAGATGCTATAGCAGCTTACATTTTAATATTATTTTAATTTTCTTAAAACAAAGACTAAATATCTATTTTTTTTGCGCTACGGCTTTCATCTCGCCTGGTGTTAGCGATGATGAGGCCGCAGGTGGAAGCGCAACTTCACCCGGAAACCTCAAAAACTGATTAGATAGATAAGATAAGATAAATTTTTATTGCCATAAAATTGTGTAAATACATAGCAGGTGTTAAGCATATTATAATGGGAACAAACAATTTACCCTAGTCGGGCATGTATTTTTTAGTAGGTAAGTAGGTACATGTTACATAGAAACAGCCACTATGTTGTTTTTGTACCGAAATATTCAGTCAAACTGTAGAACGCCTTATCTATAAGCCATCTTTTGGTAAAGACAAGTCATAGCATATCTCTTCCGCAAATTTTTTTTTTGTGTTTCTACGTTTAAAATACTGAATATTGCTTTTTCTAAAAACAGCCATCTCTAACACATAAATACCGTACTGTAAATAGTTCTCAAGCATTTCTTTTGTAGTATAATGGTAGATTTGACGTTAACAGAGTTTCCCCAGAAAATAACTCCATAAGTAAGAAGAGGATAAACTTGGCCAAAGTAGGCGGCTCCCGCAGTATGGACGTTCCCGCAGTATGGACAGGGCACAGCAGTAGCTCGATATTTTATTATTAATTTGAGTTGTGTGCAACTTCCAATTTAGATGCGAGTCAATATTTACACCTAAGAAATTTATTTCATCCACAATTTCGATGATTAACTTGCATTCAGACGTATATTTAATTAATTTGGTTTGACTAATACTTTCTCTAATTGACATTATGGATAATGGGGAAAGTCACGGGAAAATTATAGCTACGATGCTAACTTTTAAATAGCACAAATCAGATCAATGAAACATTTTTGATAGGTCGATGCTTGGAAACGGACTTTCAATTCAATCGGTTTTCATTATTTTGGTCTGTGAAGCAAACACCTACATAATTGAAATCAAGTCGAAACTACAGTTAATGACTATTAGCCAAATGCAGGTTGATGATCGCAAACCTAGGCATCGAAAAAATTCCAAACACACTTTGTCCGACCTGGGAATTGAACCCAGCACCTCCGATATCGAGCGCTTTGCCACAGAGGCGGTGGAGGTATGTTATAAAATATATAATTACACGCTATAAGGTACTTTAGTAAGAACAGTTTTAACAAAAAAGTAAGTGAGATTTGCCAATTCGTGCACAGAATTTATCCATTACAATAGTGTAGCTGCGAGGTTATTAACTGCACAAGAAACACTTTCATCATCATCATCATCATCGCATTTGTGTCCCCACTGCTGCGGCACGAGCCTTTCCTATGGATGGATAAGTAGAACGGGCCATAAACCACCACAAAAAAAACAGAAACACTTTACATCACAATAAAAATGAAACAGTTTTTAAGAATTTTTAAATTGTTTGGATATGTCTCCTAAAGAAGAAATAATGTACCTACCTGCCTTTGTAAAAATGTTTAAATTAAGTGTCACAATTATGTTTCATAATACCTTAGAGATCTGATGTGATTCCTAAAGGCCATGTGCGTAAAAGCAATTTTGCAAAAGCAAATGTAAGAATATGTAAAATAAGCCTAACGAATTGTGACAATGCACTTTGGTGAAGCATCGAGGTCCTGCGCAATTATCTATTATTATTAAGTACTAAGATGTTCTAGATTTGGCATGGAATATGAAATTACATGACAGCAATGCCACCGCCTATCCAATCATCATCAATCATCATAGTAGACGCCACGTGTCGTACAAAACTTTTATTTCTTGCAATAGAAAATCTTAGAATATCTGCATTTATGCATAATGTTGCCGTAATCTTATGAACTTAGTTCATTAATGTTTACAAAAAGATATTAAAGTAAAGTATTAAAATTGAAAGTGCGTTATTTCCGCATATTATTTGATTGAAAATAAAAATTAATTATAGATCCCAAAATAAGTATATAAGAAATCTCTTATTTACGTAACAAGATAAATACATATAACTGAAATAAGTGGACATACCTGGTTTCTGATTTGGCTTGTGCTAAGAAGCTGTGTGCGGCTGGTCCGCCGCGCCCTGGGACAATGCGATGGCCGCCGCCCGCCGCCCGCCGCCCGGGCCCCGGTGCCGGCGCGCCGCCCGCGAACGAGGGTACATAACAAATCTTTTTGACAATGCCATCGTTGTATTTGATGAATAAAATAAAATTAAATGAAATCGTTTAAAGTTAAATAGTATTATTAGAATTAGAATAACCTTTAGGTATTATTAGAAATAAATTTTCGATATACGAATAACTATATTGAAGCTGTCGGAGACAAGAAAAGCCTGATTCAATTCCTATATAAATCGCATCGCATGCCCTTAAACTGAAATACAGGAACACTTTTTCTTTGCGACTAAGCTGAATAGGTCTTTATAGGGTCTCCTATGCAAATTCGAAAATCATCTGATTGATTTTCATTTCAAGGAACACATAGATCGATTGCGTCATCCTACGATGCCTTTTTGCAACGACACTTCAAATATTCGATGTTAAAATTCTTCGAAAAACCAATAACCGACCCTCATTTCAACGACAATTCATATAACTGATTGACCTTTTGATTCACCTTTGATCAACGAAGACGAAGCATACAAATCCATTCTCTATTTTAAAAATGGCTCTGCCGGTGGCCTTGATGGTCTATCGCCGCAACATTTCAAAGATTTGGTTTCTGAAACCTCTGGAGACGCTTCTCACCAAAATTACCCATCTTTGTAATGTAATGCTTGCCGGAAATGTTCCACAGAACATCACTGGTATACTCTATGGCGCTAACCTATGTGCTTTAAAAAAGAAAGACGGCGGAATAAGGCCAATCGCCGTAGAGAGTACCATCCGGCGCATTGTTTCCAAAATTTGTGTCAAACACATCCTTTCTGACCTTTCTTCCAAATTTCAGCCAGTTCAGCTTGGGTTTGTCTCGAAGGGTGGCTGTAAGGCTGCAGTCCACGCAGCTCGCACCTTCTTGCTGAATGATGGTGGTGAAGTGCTGTTGAAGGTGGATGTGAAAAATGCCTTTAACTCTGTGGACAGGGGTGCTCTGCTGGCGAAAGTAAAAGAGGAAATTCCCATGCTTCACCACCTTGTTTCACTAACAAAGATTCAGTGTAACAATCTTTTTTCTTTTTTTATATATTTAACGGGTAAGCACAGTGCCTTGATCTCACCTGATGTTAAGTGATGATAAGGCCAATGATGGAAGCGCACTTCACCCAGGATCCTCAACTAGTGAGGTACTGGCTATCTTATCTCTAGCTGCCGGAACACAACAATGCTACAAACATTGATGTTATGGTGATATATTTAGATAAGATGGTGGTAGCTAGCCAGGCGGACAAACAAGCCCTACCACCAACCAAACCGAGTACACAAACATGTACCCCCCGCTGGGAATCGAACCCGGGACCTCTGGTTCTAAACCGGTGGTCTTAGCCACTAGACCATAGAGGCGGTAATCTTCTACATTCCGCCGTTGGTTGCCAGCAGGGTGATCCTCTGGGACCTGCTATTTTCTTTTTAGCTATACACCAAATAATTTCGAATCTAAATTCTAAATTTAATGTCTGGTAAATTTTTGTTAATTTTTCAAATTCTGTAGCCCCGAACCGTAGAGCTCAAATAATTACTGACTTCAGTCGCCTGGCCCCCAACATTAAAATTCTCCACGATGACTCGTTATTTTTATTAGGCGCACCGCTTCTCGATGCTGCCATCCCGGCTTTCATAAACGAGGCAATTGCTAAATTCAATTTAACTTCAGACTGTTTATTCCAAATTAATCCACACATGGCCTTGTTCGTAATCCGTTTTTGTCTTTTCGTTCCAAAATTTAGTAATGTTCTTCGATGTTCCCAATTCTGGCTTTTTCCTGCTCTGTTGTCCAATCTAGATAATTTAATTAAAAATACTCTTGTTCAAATTCCAAATTGTCAGATGAACGACCGCATATGGACCGCATATACAGGCTTCACTTCCTGTACGATTCGGAGGCCTCGGAATTAGAAATTTGTCCAGCGTGGCCCTGCCAGCATTTTTGTCATCTGCTCATAGCACGAACCATCTCTACAGGAAGAATATCAACCCATCTTTGGGTTCCGTAGAGTTGTCGTGCAAGGCAGATGCGTTTGGTTATGCGCCTCTCAAAATTCAAATCTACCTTTACTTCCACAATTGCAGAAGCAATGGGACGAGCCGTTATGCAAGCAAGTTCTGGAGGGGCTTATATCCACATCGGCTGACACGGCCGAGCTCGCTCGTCTCACTGTCGTCTCCGAGAGTCAGGCCACTGGCTCCAGGCATTACCATCAGCCTATGTCGGTACCTTGTTGGACGGGCCGTCTCTCACTATAGCGGTCTGCTTCCGTTTAGGCGCCAGGTTAGTCTACCCTCACCGCTGTGTATGTGGGGAGGCAGTTGGCGACCTTGGCCACCAGGGCCTCTCATGTGCTCGTAGTGCATCATCCGCAGTGCTTTTGCCACCGTTGGTTTACCAGCTGCCAACTGGTAGCCAGCTGGTATCTCTCGTAGCGATAGCAAGAGACCTGACGGAACGTCCATTGGGCCCTCGAAGCTTGGCAGGCCGTTGGTGTGGGACGCAACCTGTGCTAACACCGTTGCTCCCTCGCATGTTCCACTTCTTTTCATGTGGGGGCTGCTGCGCTGAAAATAGCAAAAGGCACAAATACGCCAACCTGGATCGTAATTATTTATTTGTTCCATTTGCAGTGGAAACAATGGGTCCATGGGGGCCGGAGGCAAGGCAGCTTGTTAAATAGCTAAGTGCTCGCCTTATTGAGGCCTCCGGTGACAAGAAGGCTGGCAGCTACCTCTGCCAGCGTATTAGCTTGGCAATCCAGAGGGACAATGTTGCCAGCATTCATGGGACCGTTCCCATGAGCCCACAGTTGGAAGACATCTTTTATTTATAGGTATTTAGTATTAAATTTTCTTTCTTTTCTGTTTTTTTTTTAAGTTCACTTGAGTTATGTTTCTTTTTGTTGTGTATACATTACTTATACTGTTTGAATATATCGCCAATAACCTAAAATTCAATAAAAGAATTACACTGACAAATTATTTAGTCGATGTTACATTTTGTTCGATATTGCGAGTAACTAATTCTTGAATGTTAAGCTCAAACCACGAAATCGCTCATGGTGCAAAAAACAGCTTACACCGCGTCGTGGTCACTGTAAACAGCCGCCGCCGAAATCTGTACCATAGATAGCTCTTAGAGAAACAGCCATGAGCGCTGCATTTCAAGTTGATGCAATGCAACCACATTACGTAGGACAGGTTATAAATTATCGGGTAGGGTACATCATTGCATTAAACACTTCGATAGAGTTGTCAATTTCAGAGAGTGAAGGAACATCTGTGCGCGCTATACCTGGCTCATACAAAATTCGCATTTCTAGTAAAATCATCTCATTTTATGTTCCCACTGCATCCCTATGCAGAATATAGAATGGGCCATAAACCACCACGCGGGCCCATTGTGGATTGGTGGTTGTTAACGCAGCCACAGCGTTGCCGCGGGTTGTTGCTAATGCAGCCGGGACCAAAGGCTTTACGTGCCTTCCGAAGCACGGAGGAGCTCGAGATGATAAACTTTTGATCACTCACCCGATGACCGGCTTATGCGAAAGTTGCTTAACCTTAGCAATCGCAGACCGGGCGCGTTAACTACTGCGCCATTCAGTTCCTAATATAGCCTCGCCCGAGTCAGTACAGTGCCTATAAGTTAGGTGTATAGGCAATAACCCCGCGCCCGCCGGCTGGCGGCGGGGGCGCTCAAAGAAAGGTTAATGGCCCTTCTTAATCTGAGGTTATGTTTCATTGATTTCGTGTTGATAGTGTAGTTTCTTTTTCCAAACAAAACCAAGCCAATGGTGAATTTTCTTTATATTAGTGATGTTTAAGCGCAAGGAACATAGCGAAGTATGAAAATACTTTACTTTAGTTACACTTTTTAAATCGAAATACATCCATGACGGTAACAATACGATATAACGATTTAGATGAATGGTAAATGAGTGAGTGTGTATGATGCAATGAGTGAGTGTGTACCGTGAATAAGTGAGCGAGTATGTATGGTGAATAAGTGAGTGTATCGCTAACGGTATCGTTATCGTAATGGTCATATCGCTTAACCCTATTTGAATCAAAGACTATTTACTATACAGGGTCACTTTTTTATCACCGTCATAACCTTATTTGTCCAATAGCAAGAGTCGTTTGTTTGTATTACGGGAGTCATCTCAGAAGGTTTGGACGGTGATAAAAAAAGTCACTCTGTATAATACTGGATTTGAATAGCCTCTGTGGCCTAGTGGTTAAGACCACCAGTCACACACCCAGAGGTCTTGTTTGAGGAGGTGGAGGAGGACTTGTTTTTCCGCCTGGCTATCTACATCATAACATCAATGTTTGTAGCTTTGTTGTGTTCCGGCAGCTAGAGATAAGATAGCCAGTGCCTCAGTAATTGATGATCCCGGGTGAAGTGTGCTTCCACCATTGGCCTTATCATCACTTAACAGTTGAGATAAAGTCACTGTCCTTACCCGTGGGATATTTAAAAAAATACAAATAAAATCGAACAAATGATATTTGAATTTCATTTACTACACATCTAAATAAAATTAAAATTAAGCAATTGCAAGTAAGAATGTTAAAAATCCTTGTAGATGCAGTCACCAAAAAATCAACATAAAAGAATTACGAAAAGTTATTTAAGTTATGTAAAATATTGCCAATTGAGAAGAAGGTTAATATAATAATTTTAGTTGAACAGTATGACAAGGACGCTTATAAAGAAAAGAGAGTCCACACGTATCCAACCCGCTTGTCTAAGAAAAATAAATTAGTCACACCTAAAATCAAAAATTATTATGGTAAACGTGAAAGGAGATGGCTTGTACCTACACTTATAAATGCATTGCCAGAGAACTTAATCAAAAATTCTACCTCCAGAAACAGTCTAAAAATAAGACTTAAAAAACATTACCTCTCCCTTTGTCCATGATGTTTATTACCCTATCGTTTTTATCTGGAAGTTGAAATTAAATTGTACCTAGATGAGTACCTATCTTATTCTTTTAATGGGTGAGACATGAATTTCGACTTCTAGGTAATATTAATAAAAAATTGTTAATATAAATAAGTATTATTATGTCAATAACAAAGTATTAAAAAGAAGAAAACTCATAGCTGCTACATATAAGTACCTATAAATAAGACAATAGCTAACATGCAAGTGTTAATTACTACGTTCTAATTATAAGCTAAAGTAAACTAAAGTAATCTAAGGCAAACTAGGTAACATTGTCATCCAACGAGAACTGCTGCCGATAAACTGCATGCGCCGGCAGGCACACTTTTATTATGTTATAGTATAAGTTTTTCTGAAATAATAAAATAAAAAAATAAAAAAAATAAAAACATAGGAAACCCCACCCCACCCACTGATAACAAATTTCACACAAGTACTTAGTCGATGTAATTGTCAACAAAAAGCTAAAAATTATCTATTGGCGATAAACAATAAACAAAATTCATTTGTTTAATAAACTAGCTGTTCCGGCAGACCTTGCTCTGCCCTATTTCTCAAAAACAAAGTTACATTGATTTTTGACGTCAAATCTTTGTCAGCTCGGGACAGAGTGGTTTGTATGGGAAAAGAAAATTGTTGTTTTTACTATTTTCTTGTATTTTTTACGTTTTTTCTCTCCTTAAGAACCTTCCTCAGACTTCATCAAACACACCAAAAAAGAAATCAGCCAAATCGGTTCAGCCATTCTCGAGTTTTGCGATTAGCAACACATTTAGCGATTCATTTTTATTTATATATAGATTATAAATGAACTGACAATTTTTAAAGTTGCCCTAAAGCGCCTACATGCTTTTAAACCCGATGCTTGTCGTTGTATTGTAAAATTGCATGCGTTAAAACAGTAGGCGCTTCAGTACCTAGCAAAAGCTAAACAGTGTCTGGCAGTATTAGTTATTAATTTTTAAGAATATTCTCTAAAACATATGGGTCATGAGATTCACGACCAAAAACAATGATCAGGTGGACCTAGGGTTGTCACTTTTTATTGCAATTTTACTTTGTAACAAACAATTTCATATCTCTGCCATGACATGACTCTCTACCCTATCTGCCATTTTCACCATACTTCCAAACATCCTTTATTTTGTAACAACATTGTTACACTAACCATATTTTTTATTTCACAACACTGTTGAAGCTATTTTAGGCCTAGGATGGAAGCGCAATATCGAACCACTGAGGAATTAGCTTATCTTATGTCTTAGACGGAACACAGAACTTACTTAGAACCATCACCCAAATCGAGTACAATATGGACCCGCGCTAAGTATTGAACCTGCAACCTTTAGGCACAGCATAAGGAGAGTCTCCTAATGTTTTGCAGTGTGCTTTAGGTCTGCGACTGGTGAACTTGCCATTAGACCACACGAAAATCACACGGTCCAATAACACACAGTCTGCTGAGGGAAAGTGTTGATGAAGAAAACCTTTTCTCGCTTGATGTATGTAATATTCTTTATTATCTTAATTTTATTTTACAAAATATAACATTCACTTAAAAAATACATTTGCTGTTTGATTTAGTCAAAATCGTTGTCTTCGAATGTCTGCAACACAAAAAAACAATAAATATAAAAATTATACGTCCGGCTGGCCTCACGGCGGCGGCGCGGGCCCTCGGCCGCCTCATGATTCAAATGGACAACATACATAAATTATTTCAAAGTAAAGTAAAAAACCCCGCGGAAAGCGAATTTCGAATAGTAGAAAACTATTATTCGAAATGTTTTATTATTTTTGAAAACGTAAAATATTTGTTATATGATTTTAACCGCTTCTGTGATTTAGTGGCAAAGATCACCGGTCTCAGACCCAGAGGTCCCGAGTTCGATTACCAGCAGGGGTACATGTTTGTGTACTCGGTTTGGTTGGTGGTAGGGCTTGTTTGTCCGCCTGGCTGTCTACCATTCACCATTTTATTCAAATATGTAACCATAGCATCAATGTTAGTAGCATTGTTGTGTTTCGGCAGCTACAGATAAGATAGCCAGTGCCACATTAGTTGAGGGTTCCGGGTGAAGTGGGTTCCACCTTCGGCCTGATCATCACCTAACATCAGGTCAGATGAAGGGCAATACTCATTAGGCACTCTATTCTATTTCCCATTTCTAGTAGCGATAACCCTAAATAAAAACTTAAATTAAACCCGTAAAATTTTAAAAGCTTAATGTAACATCAACTGGTATTGTTATAATGGTCACACGCGAACAAAATAAAATGTGTTCACCCGCGCCGCGTGGCAGACGCCGAAGTGGCCCAGTAGGATGGCGCCCTTGCGCAGGCCGGCGCTGCAGCTGATGGACGTCAGCCGCGAGCCAGGCAGCGACACCTGGTAGTACCTGCCGGGTCCAACCAAACTCATTATTAACAAAATATTATATTTATAAACAAACACGCAGGTGACCATTGGACGGCCTACGTTAAGGTTGTGTGTCGCCCTGCTCTGCGAATTCACAAACAAGTAATCAACCTTAATATGTCGGAAATTAAGATCGCTAGCTTATTAAAATAATTAGCGATTTATAGACAATTTAATAGTACATCCTACTAATATTATAAACGCGAAAGTTTGTAAGTATGGATGGATGTTTGTTACTCTTTCACGTAAAAACTACTGAATGGAATTTAATGAAACTTACCTCATATACAGACCATGACAATGAATTTATGACAAAAATTACAATGAATAATTTTCATTTGTTAATTTAATTAATATTTGTTAATATTTGTTATTTTTTAATTAATAAGTTTAGGCGAAAATAGAGACTACCCACTTTAAATAACGCTTATCTTCAACTTATTTAAGATTGTTCCCGAATTCCGGGAAAAAATGTAGTCGTAAGGAAGTCTCCACTTTCTGTCTCTGTTCTCCGAAGTTTAGGTAAAGTATTTACAGTCATGTTTATATGTTTTTATTATATCCAAATCTGATATTATGTCTAAAATCAAAATGTGGTATATTATTATTTAGACTAAGTTTTAATAAAGGAGAAAGCCCATTCCAGGCCTTTCATGAACAGCTCTAAATAACTTAATGCGTTTGTATATTAAATTTGATAATATAAGCTATGAATTTTAGGTTTATTGAAAAGTCCGCCAGTAGCTCGAAGTTCATTTTCAATATTAAAAGTATTTTATATTATTCTAGACAACAGACTATACGTAATTACGTGAACGAGTTGCCAGGTATTTCATTAAATCACCGTTTTAGTAGTTATCGATTATTATCGATTCATAAAGAGTTAAAGAAAAACTTATCGATTTTTATTGAAGTTATTATTTTAAAATAAGGATTATTTACAAATACACATGATTTAAAAAATAAAACCAAGTCGCTTTACCCAGCATCAATTTTTCTTTTACAAAAGTAAAATCGATTGAGAATAAGAATTCTAAATCGTTTTAATTAGTTTTTTTAGAGTTACACAAATAGCAACACTAATCTTAAATGTCAATCGCTTTTTCGTTCACGTTATATGTGGATGCGCTTTAATTATTCTCCGGTATCTTTATTACGACTTGGCTTTGTTACGGACTTATTTAGTCTATATGAGAATGAGTAATAAAAAAGATTAAACAAAATGTTGTTTTTTTTTGTCCTAATATTTATTTATAAATAATGGAAAAGAAACAGAGGCGTACTTTTTAATACGTTTTTTAGGTACCTGATACACATACAATTCTAAAATATTCAACTATTCTACAATATATAATTGTTTTTTTTTTAAGGCAGCCGCCCGGAATGCGGAAGGTGCGTGGTTCGATTCCCGCCTGAGGTTGTCGTCTTTTTTTTCAGTGTTTAAATTTTACTTAAATATATAATTGGCCATTCTTAGGCCTGAAGTAATATGGGACGTGGGCATTCTCCTTTGTGTTTCAGTAGACGAGATGTCTAGTTGTGTCAATAGGCATATTAACAAAATAGGAACTGTTGACTATTTGAAGTTTATATTCAATAAGCTCATTATTCACTAAGTGCAAAAATTAACTCTTTTTAACTGGCTTTTCCAGTTTCAGAATTAATAATGTTCTAAGTAGCTTTGACCTTATTTTTAGAATTAATAATGTTGTTGCTGATAAATTTAGACTTAGCCAGAAAATATACCTTTTTAAATATTTAGGAATATTTTTAACATAATCATGAAAAGTTGGGCTAGCATCATGAGATTTCCTATCATACAGATCATAAAGAATATTCCTACTTTTCCGTATTCCCTTTGTAGCCCATTCATTAAACATTATATTTTTATTAAATTTCACTATCTTTTTGTATAGACTTTGCTAAACGCTTTAGTAATCAAACCAAATAATTTATTGTAGGACTCATTTGGTTCATCAGTATTGTGACTTAAAAACGAGTTACTCAATGATTTTATCTTTAATTTGCCTGTGGTGTTTATGGCATCTGGACACTAGTGCTCATTGGACATTTTAACACTTGGGCCAAATTGACCTGTGGTGTTTATGGCATCTGAACAGTAGGACGTCCTGGACAATTTAACACTTGGATCAAATTGACCTGTAGTCTTTATGGCATCTGGACATCTAGACCCCTTGTATGTTTTGACACTTGGACTTACATCCCCCGGAGCCGTCAGGACAAGTCATTAGATATGATATATTATATAGAATTTCCTGATGGTATGGTATGTTAATTTTTTTACAATTCTGTATTTTGTATTACCACCATGGGCACTCAATAAACATGTCGTGCAGTTCCCACTCCCATTTCCCATTCCTCTGTCAATGCCATTTTCAGGTCACGAATTGTGATTGGACCGGGGTTGCGTTGCCACACATGGTTCGAGCTCGTCCCAGAAATGCTCGATCGGTTTATTTTTTATTTACGTCGGTGCTGCGTGCTGCGTCCATGAGACTTGTACCCACCTCCTACAGGTAGTCATTTACTATCCTAGCTTTATGGGTTCTACAGCAACCAATGAGTTATTTATTAATACAATTTACTTGAATAAGCGTTTTTAGTTTTCGTTATATTAAGGGTGATATTGTGACCCGGATTCTTTGCCCGCGAGTGTATAAGCTATTTGAAACATGATTTTGAAGTGGACTAACCTGACTGTCCAGTTGTAAGAATTCTCCACAGGAACGTAGAAGCCAGGCTCATGCAACAGTAAATACTTTTGCAAATTTCGAAATTCTGAATCAGTTCTATTATTCATTGGGTAAATATTGGTGGTCTTCACTTGTTCCAGGTACGCGTGAGATGGACTGTTCCGACCTATGAGAGTAAACTCACTGTGTTGCTTATAAGCATCTTCTAAAAATAATCTGATATTTAAGTATTGTTCTTCGTTATCGAATAAATTCTTAGTCACTACACAGAATACTAATGTATATGCGCAGGCAAAGTCGCAGTGGAATAATCTGGCGGTTCTGTGCTCCGTGTCGACCTTGTCGGAGGGGTGGACCTTCAGGCAGGAGCCGCCGGTGAAGCTATCGTCGAAGAACACCTGGAGGCACTGCCGTTCGTTGGGCACGCAAGCCAGTATATAGCGGGTCTTCGCCATGTTTTCCCTATTCCCAAGGTTAATGTTAACTGACATCCGAACCATCGACCGACCTGCCAGCACATGAGCCGAGTGAGCCGCGTCGTTCCCGTCGCTGAGCTCTCTGTCCGTCGAAGGCCCGCCGCCGTCTCGCTCAGCGGCCTCCCCGTCGTCGTCGTCGTCGCGTGTCCCGATGAGCGTGACTTTGCGTTTGCTCGGTTGCTCAACCGCATCGTCTTCACCTTCGACGTTTTCGTTCTCTTCCTTTCTCTTAGTCTTAAATATATGTTTGATAATATTTTTCATTTTTCTTTTAACACTTTGTGGCTCGCTTTGTACACCTTCATCTTGAGCAGTGAGGGCGGGTTCTGTGTTGTTGTTCAAAGAGCCTACACTATCAGCTTCCAAAGTAAAATCGAATTCCTTTGAAGTTTTAGCGTCATTTAACTCCTGACGACCTGCTTGTGTCGCTTCGCTGGTTTTTATAATGCCTTTTTTACCTATTTCACCCGCTTTCTCTGATATTCGAAGAATATTTTCAACCGTGCTGAGAATGTAGCCGTGTGGTCCATGAGATGAGTTGGGCTGATATTGCATGTGTCGTAAATTAAACCATGGAACAGGACATAACACCTGAAATTTAACAAAATGGCTTTCATAAAAAAATAAAATTAAAATAGTTATATGTTACGGTAAAAGTAATGAATTAATTACTTTCACCGTTGATTACTAATAATTACACCTTACTTTTGGTAAATATAATAAACTTACAAAAATAAATAAGCGTATGCTTTAGAGAGACGTGTAATGTTTTACATAAAAACTATTGATATAACGTTTAAATCATATAATTTCATTTGATATAATTTTATTTCACACGCTTATTTTATCTAATGATTATATGAAATAAGGAATTACGTTATTATCCGGTTTCTAAATTCAACTCCTCATATCATAGCAAAGTTTTGTAGTACAAAAGGTAACTGCAGAAGGTAAGCTTCATAGAAAAGCGCTCGAGCGACGCGCGCGGGGAGCGAGCTGTTGCTTAGGTTAGCTGTATACGTATATATCCGCGCCAGCAGTGCATGCGTGCGTTGCTCGAGCGCGGGATGTGTGAAGCCCTCTGGCTCTCCTTATGTTGTGTTTGTAGAAATTTCGATTCTGGCGCTTCACCGGTCGCTGCCACGCCATCGCCACACCTCGCTCGCTCGGCCTGCGCGAGTGGTTCATGAGCACCTAACGCTCATGCAGTACGCATACAGCGCCGGCCTAATCCATAATCCGGGTAGAACGAGAATTAAAATAAAAAACAGCAACCCTCATTTAATTTAAATGGCGTAGTAAACAATAAATATTTTTTGTTCGAAATTGTTTTTACATTTAGCATTTTGGCGCCCCTTGCCTAGGGCCTAGGCCACCTGCGCCACTCGCACACCCTAGGGTCGGCCCTGCATGCATACCTTTGTTAAATTATAATTAGCTTAAGTTATAATAATATCAATTTCTGTCGTATGTGTTATGTGATGAAAACGACTGTGTGTTATTGATGTTGCATAAAATTTCGAAGGAATACGGTAGGTATTGATATTTTTAATTGTATACAGTACTATGTTTGATATTGTTTCGATTTAGTTCGCTGGCTTTATGTAATTATTGAATTTTTATTTTGTTCCGGCCTTTTCAGTTGATAATCTATTTAAGTATTATTTTTGAAGCAGGCGGGTTTTTGTTTTTTTTTTTATTTTTTGTAATTAAGTACCTTATAATACTAAACAAAACAGATCGTTCTTGTTTGTTTTTTTTTACTTTTACAGAAGAAAGTAGTGAATTGTTATTAACAACCAGCAAAAGTAATGAATTTCACACTCTTCATCACGTTTACCTAATCAAGAGGGAATTATGAATAATAACCGGTCATTATGCATTAATACTACCACACTAATCACATTTACCGTACCTAACCATTTACATTCATAAAATTAGGCAACAACTTTTATTTCAAATGGAGGATTTCTGGTTGAGTTCAATGCCAAGAAAACACAGGTGTGTGCGTTTACGGCCAAAAAGTCACCATCCCTTCCTCTTCCAACTCTTCAGGGCACATCTCTAAGCCTGCAGAACAATATCAACATGCTTGGTATGACGATTCGCTGCGATCTGAATCAAAAGGACTATATCGAAGCCGTGATCAAAACAGCCTCACGAAAACTCGGTGTCCTGAACAGAGTGCGGCGATTCTTTACGCCTGACCAGTTATGTCTTTTGTACTAGACACAGGTACGGTCTTGCGTGGAGTATTGCTCGCACATCTGGGACGGTTCCGCAAAGTATCTTCTCGATGCCTTAGACGGATTGCAGCGTCGCGCTGTACGTATTATCGGCAATGCAGAGGTAACTAAAACTCTCGAACACCTGCAATTGCGTAGAGATATAGCGTCACTCAGCGTCTTCTATCGCTTATATCACGGCGAGTGCTCTGAAGAACTCTTTGACCTTATCCCACCTTCTCCCTTCCTCCATAGGAGTACACGTGCTGCTCTCCGGTGTCACCGCTTCACTGTCACACATATCCCATCGCGCACAAAGAAATTTGGTGACTCGTTTCTTTGTCGCACCTCCAAAAGATGGAATAGTCTACCAGCACATGTTTTCCCTCTTTCCTATGATATGGGGTCCTTCAAACGAGGCGTGAAGAAGCACCTTGTGGGCCGGCAGAGTGAGGTTGACTGATGCTGCGTTGTTTTCACGCTGCACCAGTTGTCTTCGCGTCTGGACTCCATTTCCACTTAACATCAGGTGGTGTGGAGTCATTTGCCGTGCTAAGTTTAAAAAAAAAAAAAAAAAAAAAAAGGTACCTCCCCGTAAAGGCGCCTCTTAGTTCCTTGTCCTCTACAGAAGGACGTTTTGAAGGGCAGTTTCGAAGGCACCCGCGTGTTGAGGTACCGCCAGAGGCTGTTCCACAGCGCGCGGTCCCGCAGCAGGAAGCACTCGTACTGGCTGAGGCCGTGGGCCCCGACCACGGCGTTGAGGTCGCTCTCGTCCATGGTCATGGCCTCATGAGTCCAGGCGGGTGCGAATATCGCCAGCGAGCATCCATGGGAAAATGCGACTTCTACAGCCTGAAACCATAACAAACGGGCTACAATGAATTGCAACAACTACAAAAAACTTAGTGATCGTGAAGACAGACAAGTGGGAGCGCAAACCTTGTGGACGTTGAACTGGCCGCCGCCGTAGAAGTGGCGGCCCCACACGTCGATGCCGACGTACAGGTCCGTCAGCCGCGCGCCCGCCTCCGCCGCGCTCTTCGTCACCAGCTCCACGGTCCACGAATAATTTGTAAACAATCCGTCGCACGCGTCAAAAAAGGCTCTGAACATTTTTAGGAAACAATTTTATTATTATATAGCAAAAGTCTAAATGAGTTTTCTAAAACAAACAACTTTGATTTATTTCAATCTAGCATAGCAACAGCAAGGCGGCTGTTAAGTCAAGATTTCTTTGGTGAATATTTGATTAAGTGAACTTTATATCCCACTCATTAGATTTTATTCTGTTTTTTAAGTATTTTTAAATTATTTTATGTTCTATTAATAAAACCTTATTAATTAATCTGTTTTTAAACGTGGAGACATGTTATTAAATAATTTGATAATAATAAATAATTTGATTACAAACATTGTTACATCGAATGCGGCCTGTTGGCCAAACTACAACTACTTATACCATGTAGCTATTCCGTATAGTTGCCATGACGACCGTTTCTTCAATTAAGATGCTATTTAAAATTTAGTTTAGGTAGGTAGGTGCTAACTCGATCGAAGAGAGTACCTATATAACTAGCGCAATTAGTGAGCACGTTTCTTATTTATTTGAATTGTTACAAAAACACAATGTTGAAAAAATTTCCACGAGCAGGATTTGAACCTGCACCCTTCTGACATACCGGGTCAGGTGCTCTTCCAATTGAGCTATCGTGGTTCTAACCAGCCCGCCGAAATTATTCAACACAATTTACTTTTTTACTTTGAAAGCCAAAGGCGCCAATTCAATGTCAACAACTACCGTCATTAACTTAATTAATTTTTTCAACATTGTGTTTTTGTAATTTGTTTCGCAACAAAATTTGCGCTAAAATTATATAAACAAAACAAAAACATTTTATTTGAATTGTGTTATTTTGAAATGCAACTGTCACGAGGTGAGTCGACATTATGTACTACACATACACAACAAACTAAGGTTTCCACTCCACTCCTCCATGATCAGCGTTGTAGTGATATATTCACTGCAAAATGCTAAGTGGAGTCCCTTTAGGACTAATTTTTCCTAAGATATGTACCTAACTGTGTTCTAATAAAAATATGTTCATGTAACTTCGGTAAAGTACCTATGCCAGCTTGCCAACATGGTGCGCCAGCCTGACGACGGCAGTTATCGGAAACCAATTCTTTGGAGCCTTTTGGTCAAATTAAAACTATGGAACACATATTGTTTTCTAAAGTTTACGCGAACACTACTCATTGAAATGAAACAACTTTTACGGACGCGAGTAGATCCGTAAAAGTTGTTTCATTTTAAAACTATGGAAGTTGAAGTTATAAGTACTTGTTCCTGTGGTTGAGGGCGTTTTGCCAGGTCAGTGTGCCTTCTAAGGTCACGCTGTCGTACCAGATCAGCACCGGGTTTTTCAGTTCCTGATGTAAAGTCTTGTGGAGGTGTTTAACAAACTCTAGCAGGACGTCAGCTTTTGCAATCTGTAAGATAAGCCAGCTCATTAAACGTACATGATAGTGGTTATTATGCTTGTTCCGAAATAAAGCGGTTAGCAACCTTATTTTCCACGTTTAAAAGCCACCCGTCAAACTTTAAAGTCTTCGCAATTGCCACAAGCGCGCTCGCAAACTTTTTGTACTCGCATTCAGACTGCAACACTTTGTCCCAGAATGCTATGCCCTCCGCCCATTCCGTGATCACTGTACCTGCAACATCGAGAGGCACTGTCATCATGCCTCAGACATAACACTAAATAATGGTCACCCGTGATGGCCCATCATGGCTGTCTCTGGCTCTAATTGAAAAAAATATTGCGAGTAGTTGGCGGGGGTGTCCCTTAAATGCGTACCATTAATTGCCTTATTTTTAAAATCCATAAAAAAACCATAAAACCATAATTCCCTAAAACTCTCGAAAATGCCCTAGAACGAAGTTAGTTCAAATGCAGAGGCAGTAGAAGACAGGCCCGATTAACCATCGGTGCCTTGACTGGGCTCTATGCCACAAAGGAAATGCTATACAGAGTGCATCTATCAGCAACAGCTTGTGTAGGGCAATGGAGAGGAAACGGAATCAACGCAGCACCTACTGTGCGACTGTGACGATCTCTGGCTGAAAAGAAAGGGACTTCTAGGATCGGCCTATCTAACCGATAACAGAAGACTACCAGAGGTCCTTCGCTCTCAAAGACGTTGCCAAACGTATCGCACATATCTTTATTAGAAGAAGAGTGAAAGGATGGGATTGATTGAACACAAGATCCCGATGGGTTGAAGTACTGCTGAGAAAAGGAAACCTCAGCAGGCAGCATCATTTTCGTTGTCGTTGGTTTTGGGGATGTACAATTGGTGGTGGGGATGTACAAGTGGGATGTACAAAGTTGGTTTTGGGGATGGGGATGGACAACAAAAATGAATAATTCCAGAAATTCAACATATAATAAATGATGATGATGATGATGATGATAGAAATAGAAATATCATTTGTTGCCAATACGGTAACAAAACTATAAGTACCAGGCCGCTCAGAAAGTTTTGCGAAAAAAAGTGTTTATGTATAAGGCACTGGCCATTTGTAATTATTTTAAAAAATTAGGTTATTTAAAAGTAAAAATACTATTGTTCGAATTTCGAATTTACCTCCAGGTTTTTTTTGAGAGTCAAATTAAATATTATCGTGTCTCATTTAAAAATGGATCTAAAATGGATTTAAAACTACATCAAGAACATTTTCGTGCGATGATTTTCTACGATTTTAAATGTGGCCTAAAACCTGATGAGTCATTTGATCGACTTCAATTGGCTTTTATGGATAAAGGACCATCAAAAGCAACCATTTACTATTGGCATAGCGACTTCAAGCGCGGTCGCCTTACTTTGGGGGATGAACAAAGGAGTGGTCGTCCTACGACGGCTGTCACGGAAAAAAGTGTGCTGGCAGAAAAAATAATAATTCAAGAAAACAGGCGAATTACATACGAAGATATACAGCATACACTGCAGATTGATTCGGGAAGCGTTCACACGAGCACATTCGCGTGAGGAGGATTATTTTGCGCTGGGTGCAGAACCTCACCGAAGCTCAGAAGCAGGCCCGAGTGGAGTGGTGCCGTGATATGACTCAAAAATTTCAAGCAGACTCTTCTCGGCGCGTTTACGATATTGTGACAGGTGACGAATCTTGGATTTATCAATACGATCCAGAAACAAAGCGTCAGTCGGCAGTTTGGCTGTTTCAAAACGAACCAAAGCCTACGAAAGTGAAGCGATCGAGAAGCGCAGGGAAAAGTTTGATCGCTAGTTTCTTCACTTTGACGGGGTATCTGGTTTCAATTTCAATACAAGACCAAAGCAGCATCAACGCCGAATGGTATACCACAAAATGCTTGCCAAAAGTTTTGTCTGCAAAGAGCAACAAGCGACCGAACACCGGGCTTCGCGGGGTACTGCTTCACCATGACAACGCGCCCGCGCACTCAGCGCTCAAAACGAAGGACTTATTGGACACCCACCACACCGGTCAGAGTATTGGGTCACCCTCCTTACAGTCCTGATCTGGCACCGTGTGACTTTTTTTTATTCCCTAAAATAAAAAATCAGCTGAAAAGGATACAGTTTTCATCGCCAGAAGACGCGCTAGCAGCGTTCGAGAAGGTCGTGGAAGAGGTGTTTGCGGCGGACTGGATTTTTTTTTTCGAAAATTGGTTCAGAGTTCAGACGCATGAAACATTTGCGCTGCGTTGCAGCACGAAATGGGCCGGCTCGCCCGGCGTAATACCACCCTCTCACAGAATATCGGCGTGAAACAATGGCACTCGTTGCTGTTGTGTTTCGTCCGGTGAGTGAAAGTACCGGAGGCCCATCTCTCACCCCTCCCCCCTCCCAATTCCTACTCATCCTCATTTGCCTCCTTTTAACGTATAAAAATAAATAAAAATTGTATAGAGGCTGGTGGAGAGTTCTTTGAAAAGATTTAATTAAAATATCCATAGAAGTTAGTTTTTTGTTTCTCAAAACTTTCTGAGTGTCAAGCGTATAAGGATGTTTTATTGACACTTATCGTCCGCACTCAAAAAACATGCTACATAACTATGCTCATATAGTGCCTTACAAATAAACAAAGAATAAGGTCCGAATATATACGTAATTGCCCTTTGAGAAATTTAAAACACGCGAAACACTTTTAAAAAAGCTATTACTAAGGCTATTACAATGTAAAAGATTATGTTCATGATAAGAACGCATGTGGAACTGAGCTGACATATTCCTCCAATCCTCGCACACTGTGGGTGTAGTAGGTGTAGTAGGTATAAAGCGTCATTCTGATTAAGGTTTCAATACATACATAGTGCCAAAGTACGTTTTTTTAGAATAAAGTGTACGACGATTCAAAAGCACTTTAATTAATTATCTTAATTAATGGCTTCGCGTTTAGCATTTAGCCATTTTCAGGTGGTTTTTATTATTAGTAGTAAGGGTACAATTTGTACGGTAGACAGAAATTAAAATGGAGAATCACAACACGTGTTATTGAAACAACTCCTCAAAAACACTTTTCGTAAGTTTATTTAAATAAAATAAAAAATTACTTTGACTTTGAATAGCTATTCCGTGATCCGTGTTTTGATCTTGTCATGTAAGTAAACGTCATTTCAAATTAGAGTAAAAGAGACAAAACACGGAATAGCTATTAGGACCTTAATCTTTGTTTATTTGTAAGCACTAAGTGTAATCTAAAGCATGTTTTGTCATATAGTCTGCACTCACCTACGCCACACTTTCCACTCCCATATTTAACATCTATTGAAAAAATATTATTGACAGTATTGATAAAGTTTCTATATTGACTAAAAGTGCCATTACAGGTCTGATAATGGAGACCATAGACAGTCGAGGGAATTCCTCAACGATTTACAGCAGTTACCTTTTGTTGGGCTTACTTCATACGGTTCAATGAGTGTGTACTGTAAATTCCGAAAATGTTTTTTTTTCAAATGGCGATTAATACCATTCGCATATTTTACCACTTTAATTTTTCTCAATAGCTACTTTTCCCGAAGGGCTTTCTAACCATTCGCATATTTTCCCACTATATTTATTTTTCAATAGCTGATTTTCCTGTCGGGGTTTTTCACCAATCGCATAATTTACCACTTTATATATTTTTCCTAAAGGGATTTTTGAGAGAAGCGGATATTCTTTGTCGCATATTTCCTAATCTGCTTACTTTGTCATTGTGAAATATAACTACAAGTATACAAGTATTATTATGTTATTATGGAGTACAGTTTCCTGACAATTTCATTACGAATAATCGTTTGTAAGTTTGACAAAGTAGTCACTAAATTAAGTTTATAAATGTACTTACAAAAGGTAAATTTATTTTGTTTAAGCTATAAAAAATACAAAATGCGTATTACGTATTTTAGTTTTATTTTGAATACATAGCATTACTTTGAATAGATAATAGTATAAGACCGAGTACATCCTATTAAAAAAATCGTTACGGTGAATCAAATGGTTACTTATTAACTTAAACGGATTTATTGATTCTCCAAATCAACTATCAAAAATTTCGCCTCGATGTCCTGATCGGCGAACTCGTTCCTCAAACTTATTTGCGATTCCCGCTGAGCGTACGGCATATGCAAGAAATAGATTTCTTGTCAGAGCGTGCAAAACCTATAATAATAAATTTACTGACATTGATATTTTTCATATGTCTTTGTTTCTGCAATAAGAAATAAGAAATAAATAAAAAAAAATGTACTTAAAATATGTTATACCAATACTAAATAGTTAACTATAATGTCACAAATCCCGTTATTCTCAAAAGTTTTAGACCAAAAGTAGCTTAGTTTGAGGAGCAGAATCAATCCTTGCATTTAAAGCCCAAAGACACAGTACAACAATAGCTAAACTGTGCCAATGGTCAGAGACATACTGTATACTTGTTTGTTGTTTTCACAATCACAAAGTAAGCATATTAAGAAATATGCGACAAAGAATATCCGCTTCTCTCAAAAATCCCTTTAGGAAAAATATATAAAGTGGTAAATTATGCGATTGGTGAAAAACCCCGACAGGAAAATCAGCTATTGAAAAATAAATATAGTGGGAAACTATGCGAATGGTTAGAAAGCCCTTCGGGAAAAGTAGCTATTGAGAAAAATTAAAGTGGTAAAATATGCGAATGGTATTAATCGCCATTTGAAAAAAAACATTTTCGGAATTTACAGTACACACTCGGTTCAATATGTCAAAATGTTCACTTCGTACAAAAATAATACCTCATTAAGATTGAAGTTTTACATAGGAATAGGAATAGGATAGGAATACTACCTACTAGGCCGTCGCTTCTTCACCCGATAAGCATCCTTGTTAGTTCTACCCATCACTAAAAATCGTTAAATAAAATATTTTTGAACAAAAAAAAAATCCGACTTCAAAAAACAGGAAACCAAAAATAGTAAAAACAGCTCTAAAAAGCAAGTAATAATTGAAATCATATTATTAGTTACCTAGATACGCATATAAGTTTTAAACAAGGTCTATTGAAATCGGGTGGGGTGGGGGGGGCTTTTACAATAAAAAAGTGGAGATAATGGAATTATAAAAGTTTAAATGAAACAAAATTACCACCGAGCACCAACCACCCGACTTCAATTAGATAACGTTACAGCTGCATTACCAGTACCAAATTACCTTTATAAAAATAACGTTACTTGCCGGTATTTATAGTGGGAATTTGTTAACGGTATCAAGTTTTGCATTCGGGCACTTCTGTATAACAGGTCTAATATCGACAAACGTTGGTACCCAGTGCCGGATTAGGCATGTAGCAGGACAGGACAGGAGGCAGCAAATGCTACACCACCGACACCATGAAAACCGGTGTGTAAACCACTCGACTGCAGAGGTCGTCAAAAATGCAATTTTAGGGCCCCCTCTTCACTTTTGTTACGGGCCCCGCACTAGCTTAATCCGGCACTTGTTGTACTACATACTTACTGTACATAGAGTACTGTATATTATACGTAAACTATATTACCCTAGCAGAGAACCAAAGTTAATTTATTAAGTACCTATTTCCTTCCACATCAGAATTACTTTAAAATGCTGCTTGTTTACCAATAAACAAATAAAAATTATACGCTGAGTAGGTATAGAATAAAAATGCATTTATAGTTTAACTGTAAAAAAACGTACCAATCACTTTGACTCCATGAGCGTGACCTATATTGATCCAGCCTAAAGGTGGTATTGTTATCAGATGGTGGCTAAAGTAACAGAATATATCAATTCCTGCCCAGTTGTAAAATGTGTAAGCATCGTAATGGCCAGTTCCATCAATTACACTAAAACAAAAAAATGATATAGGGAGCAAGCACCTTAAGGTAGGCACATTGTTACTTATTACGCAAATTGCACGTTTAAAAAAAAACGATATTTCAAAAATTTACAAACGAATTAAAATTACTTCTACCTATCATCATGATATCCATTAGCCATGTCATGGCAAACAAGTGTTTTTGGTAATCTTCCTTCTTCGTGACGTCCCACGTCTTTATCCACATCCGGATCAAAGTGACAGAAAGTGTCTGGTTCGTATTCCAAAACTGTTTGATAACTTTTCAAAAGACTGCAATTCTTTATCAGATATTTACTGTGAGGTTCCAACTCTCTACACAGTGTCCTCCAAGGCGGTGGGTTTAATAAGAATAATTCAATTTCATTATAAGAATCAATGGGCTTGCAGGTTAGTTCATCTTCCTTCCAAACACTCATTATACACTGCAAATATTATTTTCAAAACACTTATTATTTATTATTTGCAAACAACACACACGGCGGATGTTAAGTAGATCCACTTGTTACCTACGTTAGATTTATATTACAATTAATTGGTTTGTTTATTTCTTGCAAACTGCTGTCAGTGAGATGTTGACAGCTGACTGGCGAGCAGCAGCAGTGGCGGTCGATCGTTATACGTTGCTGCAAGAAGTTTAGATAGGTATATTATTTAGAATAATGTTGTTGCATTAATTAGGACGCATGTCAATGCTATCTTTGCATGCAGTGCTGTTTACATTAAATTAAAATTAATATAAAACCTCAGTCAGAACAGCTATTATAAGTTTAGTACCTATTCTTGTTAAGTTACCTACTTACATTGTTATTAAGTTAATTTATTTGTCTGTTTCTTTAACAAAAGTTCTTCTAGAATATGATTAACTGAAAAGTAATATGTAAGTTTGGATGTATGTAAAGAGTTCAAAAGTAGGTAGGTATAGTTTTTTGATTATGCATACCTATCACTTAATACTGAGAAACAATTACAGATGCATTAACATAGTACATATCATTTAAACTTATATGGATACCTATATTAGTTATTAAAATTTCTCCTACATAACCCTAACAGGAAATAGTCGGTCATAGATAGATGAAATATTTTTGTCAAACTGTGGGATTTGCCTGCCCTAGTTTTACATAGATAAAACTACTTGGTCAATTTATTGATAAGTGTTGGTCTAGTGTTTATTTCCTCTGTACACTCACAGTGATGATAATTTAACCCAATTCTCCAAACACAGAGTTGAATAACAAAATATTGCAGCTTACAGATTTAAAATGAAGTCTGGCACAGGGGCAGGCATCTTTAACAACAACTTCAAGCACAGTCCTAGCATGGAAAAATTTGCCACTGTTTACTAAGCCAAAACTTTAAAATTCTCCTATGAGCAAAGAAGAATATAAAATGTTTTTGTTTTGTTTATATAATTTTAACGCAAATTTTGTTGTGATACAAATTACAAAAACACAATGTTGAAAAAATTTCCACGAGCAGGATTTGAACCTGCACCCTTCTGACATACTGGGTCAGGTGCTCTTCCAATTGAGCTATCGTGGTTCTAACCAGCCCGCCGAAATTTGCGTTAAAATTATATTAACAAAACAAACATTTTTTTAGATGTTGTTTGTTGCTTAATATAAAGTCTATTTCATTTTTAATGGTTTGGTTCCCCAAATGGTCTTCCGACCATGTCCATTTCTTACTTTCTTTCTTCTTCAAAAAGGTATTCATAATTGATAGATTGTATTCATATGCGTAGTTCATTAGCTGCTCGCCTCTTCTATTGCGTTCTCCGTAACCATAGCTTCCCATAATTAAGTTTTCTCGGTGAGTGGGTTTGCCTGTTTTTGTATTGAAATCTCCCACAACCACAACATTCAGCATTCTTCTATTTTACAACCTAATCTTCTAACTTCTGCTAGTCCCAATAAGTCGCACTCAATTTTCTCAAGGGCATGTGTTAGTTCTAGGTATCTCTGTGGAAGATAGTGAGCTGACATTATAAGTACATATTTGTAGTGCATTATTTTTGTTATTATTATTTGTTTTCCGTTTTAATTTTATTTCATGTTTATTTGGAGGGTGGCGGTCTAATTCCCCACGAGGACCAGTCGGCTTGGGGAATGTTTGTGGTTTCTTGTTGTTGTGGTTATCATTAGTAACAGTATAAAATGTTTTTGTTTTGTTTATATAATTTTTACGCAAATTTTGTTGCGAAACAAATTACAAAACACAAATGTTGAAAAAATTTCCACGAGCAGGATTTGAACCTGCACCCTTCTGACATACCGGGTCAGGTGCTCTTCCAATTGAGCTATCGTGGTTCTAACCAGCCCGCCGAAATTATTCAACACTATTATACTATTCAAATCCTGCTCGTGGAAATTTTTTCAACATTTGTGTTTTTGTAACTTGTTTCACATCAAAATTTGCGTTAAAATCATATAAACAAAACAAAAACATTTTATAAATAGCTTGCCTATGCTTATTTCCTAACTGATCTTTAGTATTTGTAAAAATATTATGATCGGATGTTAATGACGGTAGTTGTTGACATTTAATAGGTGCCTTTGGCTTTCAAAGTAAAAAAGTTAATAGTGTTGAATAATTTCGGCGGGCTGGTTAGAACCACGATAGCTCAATTGGGAGACCACCTGACCCGGTATGTCAGAACACAACAGTCAACATTTGTGTTTTGTAATAAATATAATAAATAATATTATTATTTAATAATCTTCTTATTCTTCATGTGCCATCAAAATTGAAAATACAAATGAAAATATTATTTAATTTTAAAATACTTCATGTCGAACATAAATCCAAAGAACACAATCAGAAAGTAATTGAGTAAATAATCCGTAAATTGGTACCCGTATCCACATTAGGATCCAATATTTTTATTTTTTATTTAGTTATATCATGAACAATATTAAAATGATTATGATTATATATTTCAAAAAGTGTTGCACTCCATGATATACCGGTGCGCGGCGCACTGACTTCATGCTATCGTGCTTCTGTCCAACTCGCCCAAATATAGCAACAGGTGCCAACACTCTTACTTTGTAAGCCAAAGGAGCCATACCCGACCAACCCACCTAACTGTCATAGAGTGCGGGTTTGAATCCCGCTTATGGAAAATAAAAACCATCACTTTAATAGTAATGGCTGATAATAATAATAGTACACTTTAATAATAGCATTAAAATCATTAACATAGTTTTGTTTGGGGTAATGGGATATTTAGGAATCATCAGGGTTTACTTGATAGACATATCAAATATATTTGTTAATAATCACTCTTTTATTTACAGGACCTCCAGTAATCTGCATTCACTATATTATGATTACAGAACAATATTAATAAACTACACAAATGCCTAAATGGTCCCTAAAGAACAAGCTTCAGCAATTACGTATAAGCACTTGTATCTCATTTATACTATGTCTGATAGCCGTTATACAGTTCTTCGCTGCCTATGGCAAATACAATTATGCCCATATACCTCGAGAAAAACTGACAGATGAACTTCATAAAGAAGTCTCTTCCAATTATATTCCCAAGAAAAAATTACCGGACTGTGTCTATGATGATGTACTACAAAACACAAACACTATTGAAAATTGGCAAGTGCCAAAGAAGTTTGATGACTTCTCAGCTAATGGAATTGTGAATGGCAGTTATTCCCCTGAAGACTGCAATCCAGCGTTCAGTGTAGCAATACTGGTGACATACAGGAACAGGCAGAGCCAGTTGGATATCTTCTTGCCATACATGCACAATTTTTTAAGAAAGCAAAAAATTCATTATAAGTAAGTATTATTTTTAGTTTATAATTTATTTGCTCACAATTTTTTTTAGCACCTAGGAACGAGAAGTACCAAGTCTAGTAGTTGACTTTGAAATAACCTGAGTTAAATTTCCAGGGAGGTACCTATACACAACTGTACAAGTACATAGAGTAACACGTATCACATGTGGCCTAAGTCGTTGGCGTAACAACTTTTTTTAAATCTCATTTTATACCTTACACAGGTAAACACTTAGCCTTCGTCTCACCTAATGTGAAGTGATAATAAGGTCGAAGGTGGTGGTTGCGCCAGATACTTTAAAGATTTTGCTGCTGAAGCGCCTACGGTTTTAGCGCATGCAATTCTACAATACAACGGACAAGCAACGGTTTTGAAAGCAGGAGGCAAGTGTCTGGCGCAGTACCGATTCTTAATTTTTAACAATATTCTCTCTAAATCATACTTGAAAATCAGCACTGAGACTATAAGTAAAGTGAGTTAGGATTTTGCGTAGCTATAACACCTTGTGCCTGTACATAAATCATGGACCCAAGCTAGCAGGCATGCAAACCTGAAAGGAGTAGGGCTTATTCCACTTTTTTCCATTTTACCCTTTTACCAATACTCGTAGATCTCAAAAGAACTTAGTGTCAAAATACCTAAATCACAGAATACCTAACTTTTTTTCTCAAAACACCATATTCTTAATATGACCGAATTTTAAAATGCGTTAGTTTCTTATTATACAAACTTTACAACACCTTTATTGCAGAACACCATACGTTTCAAAACAACCAGGTGCCAGGATACCTAAATTTCAAAAAGGCTAGTTAACCTTCATGTACGAGTATAATTATGCTTTACTTATCTTCTGTAATGCTGGCCACTTACATTGAAGTGCCAATTTTATAAAGATTATGTATTATGACAAACATCATCGTCGTTTATATCAGCAGTATATTTTTAATCAATTTCGTAGTTTAATAAAATAGTTACCTACTATTAAATACAGTTTAAACTATGGATCTCGTTTTCAAAAAAAATCATAAATTTTCATAAAATATGTACATTATGAATTGCTATTCACATCGATATGCTTATTCACTTTTTTAATATATGATTGATTATACAAATTAGACATAAAATTACATAAAAGTTTGCTACACAAAGTTTTATTGTTTGCAAAAAAAAATTAGGCATTACGAAACTGTGAAAGTTTATGTTATTTTGAAATTTTGTCGTATCTGTGATTTGGTATTTGAGCAAACGCACATTTCAATTTTTAGGCATTTCGAACATGAGACGTTTTAGGTCAATGTCTTTATGACATTTGTTCATTTTATGAATGACACAATTTGATATTTAGTTATTATGAGCTCATGGCAATTTGAAATTTAGTGAAATTAGTAAATTAGGCATAATGAAAATTAGGTGGAATAAGCCCTACTCCCTAAAAGTAACACTACTTAATCCAACACGACATTTGATCTTTAGAGTAAATAAGTAAGGGAAACAATTTATTTATATTACAAAATAAATATTTGGTCAGCAGAATTATACAATCGGTCAGCATAAGAAATCCTTACTGTTGGTTAGGTTAAGTTATTTTTTTTTCCCGAGTGAAGCGCAGCGTAGCGAGGGCCAGTCACGGAAGGGGGGAGCGGCATAAGACTGCTGTTCATAATGATATAAGTTGCAGACTGTTTTAGAAATATTTGCTGTCCATAAGTGGCTGCCCAACTAGCTTTTTTGCTGCCCAACTAGCATTTTTTTGCTAACAAAAATACGAATACTTTGTTAACCGTTTAAATAACACCCAATAAGTAAGATCTAACGGCCTTGGGATCTTGGTCTATTATGGTTTCAGACTTCGTTGTCGTTCAAAAACACTCATATCTGTCTGTAACAATATAACCTACACATACACACTTTTACACTGTCTTGCTCCGTTTTAAATAAATTATCATAGATCTATAAACTCAACGTTTCTGCCGGTTTTTGAGTGAGATTGCTGATTGCCTCAAACGGCAACGACTGCGGCCGTAGTCTCGGGCTGACTTTAATATAAGTGTATTGTTACAGATTACTTCATAGTTACTACGTAACAGATAAATCACTCCCTACAAAAATTCGTATACTTACCACGTTAATAGCCTTCTTCATTTCGTCGAGACGCGTCGGCGACCGCTGCGTGCTAAATTGTGCCTAATAAGCTCGATCATATAGAGTTATTATCGATTCGCAGCCACGCGGCTTCGCTACCATCGTAGTAATGCCAGGGCTGCTGCTGCGATAAAAATATTGTTCACACACAATAACTTGTACCTAAATAAATTATTAAGTAATCTGTGCCTAAATGGCTTGTTAAGATTTGTAATGTAAATTAAAATTAATTATAAATTAAAAAGCTCAATTGTTTATGATCCGTACGATAACATGGAATTCGGATTATAATGTTACATATGATATTAAATTAATTAGTTAAAGTTATAAATCTTCATCATCATCAGTCCATAATATCCCACTGCTGGACTATAGATTTTCCTTCGTATGAAGGATTTAAGGCCATAGTCCACCACGCTGGCCCACTGCGGATTGGGGACTTCGCATGCCTTTGAATTAATTATTTCTCAGGCATGCAGATTTCCTCACGATGTTTTCCTTCACCGTTCGAGAGAAATCGGATAAATGTAATAAGTAATTAAGAAAAACTCATTGGTACATGGTCAGTCTAGGGCTCGAACTCGGGCCTCCCGATTGGGATCCGGCCTCTTAACCTTAGAGCCACCAACGCTTAAGTTAAAAAGAATTTAATAAATTCAAAAATTGCCATCAACTTCACAAAAATTGCCAGGCGCGGGCGGCATTGTTTTTATATCATTAAAACGAGATTTATTATTTAAAGCACTTCACGTGTTTATTGCATTAAGACGTGGTATAAATGGTGCCGCGTGGCGCCACGTAGCATTAATTAGGAACATCATTCTAGACAAGTACTTCACGAAGGACAGTTGTTGTTTTTATTTGTTCGCAACAATTTTTATGTATATTATATATTATAATGTATATTAGTGTGTGTGGTCAATAAATGTTTCTTTATCTCTCTCTCTCTCTCTCTCTCTCTCTCTCTCTCTCTCTCTCTCTCTCTCTCTCTCTCTCTCTCATTTAAAATCACACAATTACTGTTTACAATAATCTAAACCATACAAACATACTTATTCACTATTTACAGTATTTAATAATAATCACAGCAAATTATAACGTCATATTTACAGTCTTAATTGAACTGATTTAATATTTAATAATACTACAGAATACAAATAATCGATGTTTTACGATGCAACGTGCACAGCGAACGAGCGTGCGATAACGAGCGCTTGCGACAGCCCACTGACTTTGATCGCCGGCGAACAACCGCTCGGTAGATAATAAACGCGCGCAAGTACATGCAGTGACGGAAGCCTGGTATTGTATTTATTAAAGGATCTTCTTGATCGAGCAACAAGACAACGCCAGGTGGAACAAGGGCCTGCTGTACAACGTGGGCGCGCGGCTGGCGCTGGCGGAGCGCTTCCCGTGCCTGATGCTGCACGACGTGGACCTGCTGCCGCTGGACGCCGGCAATCTGTACGCCTGCGCGCGCCGCCCGCGCCACCTCAGCGCCAGCATCGACAAGTTCCGCTACGTGCTCACCTACGACTACCTGGTGGGCGGCGTGCTGGCCATCACCGCCGACCACTACAAGGCGGTCGATGGCTTCTCCAACCGGTTCGAGGGCTGGGGCGGCGAGGACGACGACTTCGCCGCGAGGCTCGCCGATCACGGCTTAGAGGTTGTAAGGTGAGTTCGTTTATGTTTGGTGTAGAAGTGGCAGTTTATCAATAAAAAAAATTTACACGACAACACTGGAAGCTAGACGCAACCAGACTGAACTTATTTTACAAAAATTATTGAGATTATGAAATTGCCGCAGGATTTAATAAACTGGATAACAGTACCGTTTGAAATACACTTTCCTATTAATTTTGCTTAGGCGCTCATATTGTACAGCCTGTGAAGTAAAACTTGATTCAACTAGTTTTTTTTTATTAAATTTTTATAGGGACTTTAAGCATGCTATGTCAGTCACATCTTAACTTATACTTACTACATCAAACTTATTTACTAGTACATAAATAACTTAATTTATGTTTAACAATAAAAGTAAGGGTGTCAAAGTATTCGTATTTTTGTTAACAAAAAAATGTAATCGGTTAGCTAAAACAGCTAGTTGGGCAGCAACTTATGATCAGCAAATATTTCTAAATCAATCTGCAACTTATATCATTCTGAACAGCAGTCTTATGCCGCTCCCCCCTCCCGTGACTGGCTCTCGCTACGCTGCGCTTCGCTCGGGAAAAAAAAAAACTTAACCTAACCAATAGTAAGGATTTCTTATGCTGACCGATTGTATAATTCTGCTGACCAAATATTTATTTTGTAATACAAATAAACTATTTCCTTAAAAGTAATATCAATCATTGACGGCTCACCAACACCATATCGCACACAAGTCTGGCTGCTTCTGATGTAGGGTTTGCTAAAATATTCTGATATACCTACACCTAGATCTTTGTTTGAAGTTTTGAGGTTTAGTTGATTTGTCAATAATTGTCGCTCTCTATGATTTTTGGTACATTCCATCAACAAGTGCTGCACATCCTCCAGTTTATCACACACCTCACAATGATTCAACCAGTCTAGACAAACATGTGCAACTATAAAAATAATAGTAAATTTTTTATTTGCCATTCAATTCAGATTCAGAGATGCTATACAGCTAGCCGTAACTCATTTGACTGTACTGCTGCTAACCTATTAGGGCACTTATATTTGTGGTATGAGTACTCGTTGTGTTACAACAACAACCACGTGATAATTGTATAAATGGTTAAACGTATGTTGGGGTCGTTAGGGAAGTCACTTTATCAAATTACATACATGTCCCAAACTGGTATCTCAGTGTTATCGACTCGTCCCACACTGTTTCTATAATGAGTTCAAACTGTGCTTTAGTTCAAATCGTAGAGAGATGGATGAAGAGGAACGGTTTAAGTTTGTGTCCGTGACGCAGGTTCCCCCGCGAGCTTTCGCGCTACACGATGCTGGTGCACGCGCAGGAGGCCAAGAACGCGGCGCGCGCGCGCGTGCTCGCGGCGAACGTGCGCTCGCGAGCCGGCGACGGGCTCGCCGCCGCGCGCCCCGGCTCGCTCACCGTGCGCGTGCAGCGGCTGTTCGTGCAGCTCGGCGTCAAGTTATGATCCCGCTTTGGAAACGCGAGGCTGGTTTGATAGGCTCGTGAGCACTCTCGGTGTGCGATGGACGCACATAAAATTAGCACTTTTTCGCCTTAATTAATAATGAAATCGCATCTTAGCACTAGTAATAGTAATTATCGAAGAACCTGTAGATGAAAGGCTGAAATTAATTTTATTTATATTTGTAAAGCCGCGTTTGTCTTTTAAGTACAAATCTACTTTTGATGTTTTTTGTACATTTAAGTGCTATCGGCGTTGACCGTTTTTTGAAAGAGCATCATCTAAATTGTTTCTAAAATAATCATTTGAAACAAAGATCAAAACATTATTTCAAACCGGTTAACCGTTGAATTATAATAAAATTTTTTTTATTACTTTAGGGTACCCCCTTAGCCGCGCGAGCCCGTCTGCCCCATTCCGGGTTATTTATCTTGACAGTTTCTCTACTTTATTCAGGAATAAGTTTATTTAAATAAAGTTCTTATTCGAAAAGTGCCTATCCCGACGAATTGGTGTATTATTCATAATACCGTAGTTTTTCTAAATATATTTACATAATAAGAGAATTATATTACGTTAATGAATTATTAACTTGCTCTTATTTATATAGTTAAGTTTGTTATTACTAATTGCTTGGAAGATTTACCTATGTAATTTTCCTTTCTTTAAAATTTACACAAACTCTCCACAAACGCATGCCGTGGCGGTCAATAATAGAAGGCTGTACTTAGCATTTAAGATGTTAATTGTAAGTATGTTACATAGTTTTTTTTATTTAGTACAAGTTTTCGCTGACTGTCCCTAATAAATAAATAAATAAATAAATAAATTGTAAATATTACCTACGTTAGAAAAAGATCTCACGATGTGTGTTCAGTAAGCATGCCCCACTTGCGCGTTATCTTCTTTGTAGTTTCAATTTCCAAGGTTTTATATGAAATACTTTTGAATCATGTACTTAACAACCGAATATATTTTTTTAACATTCATTAAATTGTAATTATTTTTTATGTAATGTGTAGGTTTTCCTAAGAAATTTAGTACAATTTAAAGCATAATAGTAGAGAAGTGATCCACATATCATTTCAGAATTTCTTCCCCCTAAAGATAATCTTTATCATTATATTTCCGTGTACAATCCTTTTGAACAACCTGTTACACAGATGAATGCCAACATAGATATACATTTAAAAATATAACTTTATAAACATGTTCTAGGATTCATTATTTATTTATATATATGTCGTAGTCGGTCATGAGTATTGACACCAAACGAAACGTAAGCGCGCCCCAAGCGGCGATTCAACGGAACTACGTTTTGGCGCGCTTCGACGGAGTCGTGACGTTAGGGGCGGACAGGAGCGAGCTCACATTCGATCGGGTCGCCAACGAGAGAAGGAGTCGTCACGAAACTGTCCCACGTTTCGCTAGTGCCATACTTACATTTCAATTAAATAGCAAGTAGTAATTTGTAACCGTTAACCAATAATAAAATAGTGTTAGAACAAAACGTCTTCTCATTGCACGATTCCTACATCTGCCCATACAATAATGTCTGAAGGCGGTCTAAATCCTTCCGACCCTACATCAGAAGTGGGATCGAATCGTGCAAACGAGGTTCGTTACGAAAACAGTGAAAATCAGTGGCGGTTACTTTTTGAGATGCAAAATCAACAAATGCGCGAACTTATTCAAGCATTGAAAACGCCGACTGTGAGTAACAATAACAATGTTGTTTTACCGGAATTCAACCCCGATAAGCGCGATTCCGATGCGCAATCGTGGTGTGCAACGGCCGACTTGTGTTTGGACGGGCATGAAGTACAAGGCGGTCAGCTAGTTATGATGCTCAGCAAGGCATTAAAAGGATCAGCATCAACGTGGCTGTCGCAAATAACATATCCAGGTATGACTTGGGCTCAATTCAAAGAATTATTTACGGCCAGATTCGTTAGCGTGGAAACATCTGCGGCTACCCTCATTAACTTAAGTAACGACAAACCGAAAGATAATGAGACCTATGCCGCCTATGCCAGTCGTCTTGTTACGTCATTGCTTAGTCGATGGAGAAATGCGAGCATCGAGCAGATTGCAGTGTCGACGGTAGTTGCTCATTTGGCACAAATTGATTCTCGCCTGCAACGGCTCGCTTTTACAACGGAGCTTACTACTCGTCATCAGCTACAACAAGAACTGCAAGCTTTCTCCTATTTGAAGCGAAAGACCACTCTAGATACCCGGACCGACGTTTTGAACGAAAAACGACAAAAGTTTTCACCGACGTCGCAGATCAAGTGTCATGCCTGCGGCAAGCTCGGGCATAAGCAAGTGGATTGTCGTACGAGGAAGATGGAAGTGAAGAAATCTATGCCTGCGTCAACTGCAACGAGTGCTGTTCAACGCCAGCAACCCAGCGGCAGCTCTGTGGTCTGCTACAAGTGTGGCACCCAGGGCCACATCGCCAGCCGCTGCACTGCCGGCGGTTCCAGCGTCGCAGCCCTGGTGGAGAAGCGGGTCGACCTATGCGAAGTCGGGCCTCCATCCGGAACATTAAATCACTTTGGTGAGTGTTTTAAATTTGACTTTGACTCTGGAGCTGAGTGCTCGTTAATTAAAGAAAGTGTTGCGAGTAAATTTAGAGGCAGACGAATTAATAATGTGATTTCATTAGTTGGTATTGGTAATAAAAGTGTAAACTGTACTTTGCAAATATTGTGTCAGTTAGAAATTAATAATTTTGCGACTGAGATTTTATTTCACGTCTTGCCGGATGCTTATTTACGTAGTGCCATTTTGATAGGCCGTGAGATTTTAAATAAGGGGTTATGTGTAAGCATGACCGCAACTGAATTTACTTTGTCGAGAGATAAAAATGTAAACGTGTGTAACGCGTCGGATGTTTGTGCGCCTACGGATAATTTTGATTGTATTGACACTGATATCCCGGCTGATAGATTATACGAACTTTTAAATATTTTGAAAAAATATTCTGACTATTTTATTAACGGTTTTCCAACTACTCGCGTGAATACTGGAGAGTTAGTAATTAGAATGGTAGATTCCAGTCGTACGGTACAAAGACGTCCCTATAGGTTGTCTCATAATGAACGTCAGGTGATGCGAGACAGGGTTAATGAATTGTTGCGAGCTAAAATAATAAGACCTAGTAACTCGCCTTTCGCGAGCCCTGCTCTTTTAGTTAAAAAGCATAACGGCTCGGACCGCATGTGTATAGACTACAGGGAGTTAAATATGAACACGGTTCCGGATCGTTATCCACTACCTTTGATTTCTGACCAGATTTCACGCCTCCATGGTGCCAATTTCTTTACGAAACTCGACTGCGCAAGTGGTTTTCATTTAATTCCCGTCCAGGCTGAGTCAATAGAGCGCACTGCCTTCATCACACCCGATGGACAGTATGAATTTTTGACTATGCCCTTTGGTCTCCGCAACGCAATATCTGTTTTCCAGCGCGCAATCATAAATGCCCTTGGTGACCTTGCTAACCAGTACGTGGTAGTTTACGTTGACGACGTTCTGATCGTGTCTGACTCAATTTCCCAGGGAATAGAGAGGCTGCAGGTTGTGCTTGATAGACTCACAAAGGCTGGATTCTCCATGAACCTTAAGAAATGTTCTTTCCTTAAAACCCGAGTAGAATTCTTAGGATATGAGGTAGAGGCAGGTGAGGTCAAGCCTAATAAACGCAAGATTGAAGCTCTATCATCATTGCCTTCACCTCAGTCGATTACACAGGTGAGACAATTTGTAGGTTTGGCTTCTTACTTTCGCCAGTTCGTGTCAAACTTTTCTCACCTCATGGGCCCGATCTATAAACTTACATCAGGTAAGTACCCGTTTGAGTGGACGCCCAAATGTGAGGAAATTCGACACAAGGTAATCGACGTCTTAACCAGTGAGCCAGTGCTCATGATTTTTGATCCACAGTATCCAGCTGAACTTCATACAGACGCTAGTGCTGAGGGGTATGGGGCAATTTTATTTCAAATTGTAGAAGGTAAGCGTCGGCCAGTGGCCTATTTTAGCAAACGCACGTCACCGGCTGAGTCTAGATACCACTCGTACGAATTGGAGACACTCGCCGTCGTCAACGCGGTGAGACATTTTAGACAATACTTACATGGTCGAAAGTTTACTCTTCTGACCGACTGTAACTCACTGAAGTTGTCACGAACCAAAATCGATCTGACGCCGAGGGCTCATCGTTGGTGGGCCTATTTGCAGTCATTCGATTTTGACGTAAAATACAGAGTCGGTAAGCAAATGGCACATGCTGATTTTTTATCTCGTAATTTACAACCAGCTGCCCCTACAAAACCACAAAGTGAGCGAGTGGAACAGAAGCGAGTGAACGTGGCTGAATTGACTAGCAATTGGCTTCATGCAGAGCAGCAGCGAGATGACGAAATTAAGAAATTAATTTCCGATCTGGACCAAGGACAGCTCAACGACGATGTAGCTAAAACTTATGAGGTAAGATCAGGCATACTGCATCGTAAAGTACAGCGGAATGGTCGAACAAGGTGTTTACCCATCGTCCCTCGTGCTATGCGCTGGTCAGTCATAAATAATGTCCACGAATCCATTATACATCTTGGTTGGGAAAAAACGTTAGAGAAGCTGTATAATCATTATTGGTTCGAGGGCATGACTCGGTACGTAAGAAAGTTCGTGGACAGCTGCGTCACCTGTAAAATATCTAAGTCTCATTCTGGTAAGGTACAAGCCGAACTTCACCCTATTCCAAAAACTGCTATTCCATGGCATACTGTACACATTGATGCCACTGGAAAGCTGAGTGGAAAGAGTGATAGCAAGGAGTACGTTTTCGTAATGATTGACGCGTTCACAAAATACGTGTTGCTTTTTCACACTAAGAACATAGACACCAGAAGCAGCATCAAGGCAGTGAAAGATAGTGTGGCATTATTCGGTGCTCCCGTACGTATTATCGCAGACCAAGGTCGCTGTTTCGCCAGCAAAGAGTTCCGTGATTTCTGTGACAGTAAAAACATCCATCTTCATCTTATTGCTACAGGGTCATGTCGTGCGAACGGTCAGGTGGAGCGGATAATGAGCGTACTAAAATCTATGCTAACTGCGGTAGAGTCTGACAAAGATAGGTCATGGCAGGACTCTCTAGGAGACGTGCAACTCGCTCTTAATTGTACCGTAAGCCGCGTAACAAAAGCTAGCCCGTTAGAGCTTTTAATAGGGAAGGTAGCGCGTCCTCTAGATTTGATGGTCAATGATAACTATGACGTCATAGACCTTAGCGAGGTTAGACAATCGGCATCCGATGGCATACAGAAATCCGCGAGTTATAATAAGGCACGTTTTGATAGCAATAAGGCAAACGTGAGTAGATTTTCAGTCGGTGAATTTGTTTTAATTGAAAATGAGGAACGTAATCAAACGAAGTTAGATGCTAAGTTCAGAGGGCCATTTCAGATCATAGAGATTTTAGATGGTGACCGTTATGTTTTAAAGTCATTGATCAACAAGCGTACTTACAAGTATGCTCATGATCGTATCAGGAAGATGCCTGAGGGCCAGGTACCCATTGAGATCGTGGATGATAATGAGATAGATGACGAAGGGGCATCTAGTTAAGGTTTATAAGAGGGATTTAAACATGCACAGGTTCTCGATTCGTTGGGACGGAGACTGTACCAGAATGCCGTAGCCGTAGCCTAGTTGAAATCGGCGTCTGCTCTATGAGTAGTCCGTGGGTAGGCGGTAGGCGGTAGTTCTGGGTAGTACAGTCGGGTCTTGCCTTGTAGCGAAGATCATAAAGTCAAGCGTTGACTTGGGTTTCCCGTAAGGGAAAACGTATAGCAATGTGTTTGCTGATGCTATTGTAATAGCTGTGTACCGCGAATGAGTTACCTGGTGCTTGGTTTAATTATTTTGATTGAAGTGTAACTTGTTCTTTGTAAATAATAAATGATGCTCAACGGTGCGTGGTCTCAGTAATCTTTGCTAATTTTGAAATAAATTGTGCTTAACCGTAATAGCGATAGATGGTTTGATAAGCTAAAATTGTAGTTATTGTAACTAATAGCTCTATGATTTAATGTGTTACGGGTGGCTTATTAAATTAAACAACTTGAATAAACCTGTTTTTTTTAATTTCTGAAAGTAAATAAAAGTTGTTGGAAATAGGATTGGCCGAACGGAAACTGTGCTGTTCTTCTCCTATTTCAGATTAACACACGTGGACGTGTGTCACGCAGGCTGGCCGTGTCGTAGTCGGTCATGAGTATTGACACCAAACGAAACGTAAGCGCGCCCCAAGCGGCGATTCAACGGAACTACGTTTTGGCGCGCTTCGACGGAGTCGTGACGTTAGGGGCGGACAGGAGCGAGCTCACATTCGATCGGGTCGCCAACGAGAGAAGGAGTCGTCACGAAACTGTCCCACGTTTCGCTAGTGCCATACTTACATTTCAATTAAATAGCAAGTAGTAATTTGTAACCGTTAACCAATAATAAAATAGTGTTAGAACAAAACGTCTTCTCATTGCACGATTCCTACATCTGCCCATACAATAATGTCTGAAGGCGGTCTAAATCCTTCCGACCCTACATATATATATACAGTAATAGGACATGTAATTAATTAGAAACACTACCAACGGAACTTAACATTATTTTTTATTTTTTTATTTTAAGATATTTGACCCTAATACTATTTAATTGGAAATGAAACAACAAATATCATAAAACATGTTCAATAACTTATCATTTATTAGAAAAAACAACAAAATAACAACTAAACTAGTACCGATTCAATATTAAATTTCATACAAACAACTAAATGAGTTTTAAAGTACCAGCAATAATGCACAACTAATTAGAAACAATACAAAAAAAATAAAATATAAATAATTTATAGGTTTAATTATTGAGTATTATATAATTTAGTTAATAGATACTGTTTATAGGCTACATACTAAAACTTATAATTAATATTTTGTTACGTATCCTTTATTATCAATCACAGCTCTACAACGAAGTTGCATTGATTCAAGCAATTTCATAAATTTTTCTAGTAGGACTGAATTCCATGCTTCGACAAAAGCTTCGTAGAGTTCGTTGTGACTGGAGTTACGTTTGTTTGAGACCTTCTTTTTTACGACATGCCACAGATTTTCTATGGGATTTAAATCAGGGCTATTTGCAGGCCAGTCTAAGACGGAAATACGCTGTTTCCTAAGAAAACATTTTACACTGTTCGGAGGTGTGCCAGATCCAGGTTACAGGCAAATTGTCGTCAGAGTAGGAAATCATTGTCTCTTCTAAGATGTTTTTGTACTGCAGTTGATCCATTGTACCTTCAATCTTTCGAACGGGTCCAACTCCACATCCGGAAAAACATCCCCATACCTTGATATTGCCGCCCCCGTGCTTGACTATGCTTCTAGTATATTTATAATTAAAAGCATGGTTTATTGGACGTCTAACGTAGCGCTTGCCGTCTGAATTTACCATGTTTATTTTAGTTTCATCTAAGAATAATACTTTTTTCCAATCTCGCACCGTCCAATTGACATACTAGTTGTTGACATTGAATAGGCGCCTTCGACTTTCAAAGTAAAAAAGTTAATAGTGTTGAATAATTTCTGCGGGCTGGTTAGAACCACGATAGCTCAATTGGAAGAGCACCTGACCCTACCGGGTCAGGGTGACATACCTGTCAGAAGGGTGCAGGTTAAAAATCCTGCTCGTGGAAATTTTTGTTTTTGTAATTTGTTTCGCCACAAAATTTGCGTTTAAATTATATAAACAAAACAAAAACATTTTAAGATTAATGTTACTAGGTATTAAATTTATAATGAAAGTACGAAGGCTGCCTTTTAAGTTGTGTCGTTTGAAATAAGTATAGACAATCAAGACAATACAATAGATTGAACAATAAATGGCAATAATCAAGACAATAGATTGTTACCATTTATTGTTTTTCAAAGAATTCTCCGCGATATTTAATACAGTTTTGCATGCGTTCGAACCAGTTTTTAAAACATTTATTCCACTCCGAAGTGGGGGTAGTCAAAATGGCCGATCTGTATGCGTCAACAGCTTCTTCGGGTGACCTGAAACGTTGACCACGAAGACTTTGCTTAATTTTGGGGAACGTAAATAAATCGGTAGGGCTCAAGTCGGGGTTGTAAGGCGGGTGATCTAAAATTACGACATTTTTGGGTGCTCAAAAACATCTTTGTTTGGCGGGCGGTGTGCGAACTTGCATTGTCATGGTGCAGTATCATACGACGTCTTGAGTTGTTTTTTCGAAACTCTGTGATGACTTGTGGCAAACAAACAGTGGTATACCAGTCTGCGTTAACCGTCTTGCGATCTTCTAGTACAATAGCGGCGACCTGACCACCCTTTGCCACAAACGAGGCAACCGTTTTTTTTAAGTGCTCCGTGAGCGTATGACTTTGGTCGGTTTTGGCTCATCTTAGAAGACCCAGACAGTTGACTGCTGCTTAGAATCTGGATCGTAAGCATATATCCAAGACTCGTCACCACTAACCATTTCTTAAACGTGTTTCGACTCTCCTCGGTTGAATCGCTGCAGAGTTTTGCGACACCATCTAACACGGGCTGTTTTTTGGTCGTCGCTAAGCAAATGTGCTTTCCAACGAGAGATCAACTTTCTTACGCCAAGTTCTTTGTGCAGGTTTTTTTGGATAGTAGTCCTTGAAATGCCCACGGATGCCTCTATTTCACGGTATGTCACATGACGATCTTCGACAATTAGCTGCTGCACGCCGTCGACATTCTATTGCGTCGGTTTCGGTTTTTGGACGACCTTCACGTGGCTTGTCACTGATGAGGCTAGAGTGCCCACGTTGAAATTCTAAATACCAGCGTTCTACAGTCCTAAGACATGGTGCTGCAATACTAAACACAAAAGTGATCTCCTCAAAGCACAGAAGGGGATTAACCCCTTTGAAAGTTGTAGAAAATTATCGCACGCATATTTTCCTTTGATATTCCCATTTTTACAACCGACTTGTCACCTTTGAACAGACGCTAAAATAAAACGATTCAACTAATCAAGAAACATTCTTTTGTTTTCGAATTCTAAATTCAAAAAGATGAAAATGCCATGTTTTTTTTAATAATCGCGGGAGGTTTGCAGACGACACAACTTAAAAGGCAGCCTGCGTACCAGCAAATTATTGTACTAAAATTTATTGTTTACATGATAAAAGTCTATTTTGAGTATAACGAGGATTTCTTATTTTATTCATGCATCTTGTTTTCCGGAAAATTGACGTTTTATAGACTTTTATTCTTTTTTATAAGTTCGTCTTGAACTGTAATTTAGTTCCTTACGCCAATTGAGGTTAATATAATACCTACGTATGGCACAATCGAGTGTTATGCGAGCTATATTTATTTAATGATGATGAAGTTATTATTAAAATAAAACTATGTAGTGAGTTTGGTTTTCAGTATTTTATTGGGAAAGAATTGCCTAACAATTACATATTACTATAAGAAAAAAATTGCATATTACAACAAGCTTTTTATTTATTTTTATTTGAAAAACGAGACTTTGACTTGGCCCGCAGCGGCTACGGCGGGGAGAGCGCGAGCGGCGCCATGCTGCCCCAGTCGGGCCCGGCCCGCAGCGTCACGGGCAGGCGCCGCACGCCGCAACGCCGCCCGCACGACTCCATCGCCTCCGCCACCACGCCTAACGCAACCGCCGACAACTTAGATTCGTTCATTTTACATATTGTGAGCGTGATTCTACGGCTAGCCTTTCAGACGACATATAACGAAAAGTCGAAACTTGGGTCAGTGGCGCAATTAATGTTTGAATTTATTTATTTCTTAAAATTAAACAGACGCTCAGACAGCCAGAAAAAAAAGAGGCCCACGTCCAGCAGGAGAACGATGCGTGCCGATTACGACGGTGACCGGGATTTCGACGAGCTCCAGCGGTCGTTCGCCGATAAAACACTCGGAACCGGAGACGTCGAGCATGATCAGCTCTAGGCCAAAGAATATCTCTCTGTCCTATAATACGGGCTACCTTTAACGACAAGTTGCACCGCACCGCGTGTCAGCTCCTGGACTTTGCTCCTGCGTAACATACACTGACCTGCGGCGTGGAGCAGCTGGGGCCGCGGCACCTCCCACACGAGCTCGTCGTGCAGCTGCAGCAGCAGGCGCGCGCGCGGTGGCGGCCGGGCGCGCAGCTTCTCGTCCGCGCGCACCATCGCCAGCTTGCACACGTCCGCTGCAGAGCCTGCCCGACAGAACAATACATAGGTACTATATCCTTAACTGAATGCTGACACACATTCGCTGCTATTCGGTGCTGACTGCTGGCACACTATTCGATTACGTTAAACGATTATTTGTGTGGCAAAACGCATATTGCGAGTCGTACTCACCGTTCGGCCGGACAAGCGTAAACTAGTATTCGTATCGTATCAAAGCAAAAGTCGATCGGGTAAACATTTTTGTCACTACGTTGGCGTCATACAAATATTTAGTATAGTTTGACTCGGACTGGTTACTAAACCGAGTTACGAACACCAACTGCTTTCCAAAGAAAAAACAAATAATTTGAATAGACTCGTCTTGAGGCGCGCGCTCACCCTGCACGACGAAGCTGACGGCCTGCCGCAGTGCGCGCGCCCGGGCGGCGGGCGGGGCGGGCGGGGCGGGCGGGGCGGGCGGGGCGGGCGCACCCAGCGCCGGGAAGCTGCGCGCGCGCCCGCCCGCCGTGCGCAGCCGCCCGCCGCCGCGCGCGCACTCCGCCGCCACGCGCGCGCCGAACCCGCGCAGCGACGGGAACGTCCCTGCACCGGTCACCACCACTGTTATACTAGCTCACCAGCACCCTCTGATGGTATTACCCACTGGGGACGCACTTACGTGGTTGACATGACTTACTTCGATCGGATTATTACGAGGTAAACAAAAATACCAACATTTTAGTATATTACATTATAGATCTTAGATAGATTGTTACTTTTTTATTTTTTTAAGTTTAGTTTGTTCCTTAAGGAACCGGCTAAGGTCATAGACCATGCTGCCATGTCATTAGTTTCTTAATTTCATTGTAATACATAAATAAACAATATTATATTGATGATGATGAATGATAATAGAAATGGGAAGTGAGAAATGATATTACCCCCCAACCCCTCGAGTATCTCAGTAAAGATGTGGGGCTTTACTAAGTCCTCACGCAGACTTCTTGTGAGAATTTGAAAAGTAACATTGCACTGTTTTGTTTCATTTGCCAACACTCATGCACACTCACGAACACTTAACGGTTAATAATCCACCATTATTTCACATTAATATTCGACATTCGACACAAATTTTAGAAAATAACACAAAACCGCAGACGTGACTCTTCACTTTCCCGCCAAGAAGTCCGATAGATTGTTATTATATGATTTTTAAATTCATGAAAATTGTAGTTGACCAAATTCCTGCCGGCGGCCGCCGCGCCGGTAAATCTCAATCGTCAATGTAACGTTTTCAAGTGAAATCTTACTATTCTGACTGATGACTCCGCTGATGATGAGGATGATGTAAATCTATTAATATGATTCCAATTCCCATTTTTAATTAATATGATTTTATGTAAGGATTGACTTTATTAAAAAACAAATATTTGTCACTGTGGAAGCTGGCGAGCACGTCGTGCGCGTTGACCCCGCCCCCGCCCCCGCCCCCGCTCCCCAGCGCGCCCCGCAGCGTGGCCGCGCCCGCGCCGTACAGCGCCGCGTACACCGCGCGCTTGGTGCACTCGCGCTCCGCGGCAGACACCGCCTCCTCGCTCTTCTGCAACCTGGCGGTCGAGGGACGGAGCGATACACTACTAATTGTACAATTATGCAATATCAGAACGGCCACCACCCTCCCACCTATCACCCCGGGCGCCACCATTAGGAGGGCGGCAAAATTGGGAAGAAAATATTTTGTGCGGTCACTGGCGGTCAGTCAGACAACGAACAAAAAAGATAAAAAATATGGCTGGCGAGAACGCTGCTGATGCTGGTTTAATTTATGAAAATCGGTTAAGGCAAGAAATGTTCGAGACCAGATTTCAGTAACTCTAGTGCAGTTCCTGAAATCTGGGCTGTTTTTTTTTAATATTAAAAAGAGGCAAACAAGCAGGCGGGTCACCTGATGGGAAGCAATCACCGCCGCCCATGGACACTCGCAAACTAGAGGAATCGCAGATGCGTTGCCGGCCTTTGGGGAGGAATAGGCTCGTTTCTTGAAGATCCCTAAGCCGTAATGGTCCGGAAATACCGCCGCTGTGAGCTGGTTCCACAGCACTGTAGTTCGTGGTCAAAAATTACGTCAGAGACTCACAGTAGTAGACCGCCATCCATCAAGTTGGTGTGGATGGAAAGACAGTCGATTGCGTGTAGTGCGGTGTACGGTTTTACCGCTGTACTGAGCGGCGAACAAGCGACCGAGACACACCGGGCCCCACAGCGCGCACATCAAGTTTCAGAAACAAATCGACAAGTCCCTTGTTGTGGAAATATCATGATATGTTTAATACCGAACTTGCCTATTTAATATGAAATATTTTTATTATTTCTTAACTATGTTAATATCTCATCTCATCCGATTTCATCTCTGGCCCGGGAATATGTACGGTTTTACCGCACATTAAGTAGGTCATCGCGTCAGCGTTTACATATTCATTCATATTTTCTACACATTTGCAATCAAGGCATTGTCGTTAGCAAGCGTATATCAATTAATTAATTTGTAATCAAGTTTACGAAATAAACATAATTTTACTATCAACGAAGACTCTTTATTTATCAAGAACAATCAAGGTAGTTTGTGTAGCAAGATCAAGACGCGAACATGCGGTGAAGGAAATCAGCGGCAGGGAGCCGAACAATTCCTCAGACCACTCCCCATGATAAAGGCGATAAAATATACAGAGAGACGCAAAGTCTCTCCGAAGGGCCAGTGGATCGAGCCGACCAGAGGTTACCACGTCGTCGACAACTCGAGCAGCTCTGCGTTGAATACGGTCAAATGGAACAAGTTGGTACTGGGGCGCTCCAGCCCAAAGATGGGAACAGTATTCCATATGAGGCCTGACCTGTGCTTTGTAAAGCTGTAAACGATGTTCGGCGTGAAATACCTACTGTCTCGCTCTATTGAGCACACCCAGCTTTTTCGAAGCTAATTTAGCTTTACCTTCCAAATTACCGCGAAACTGAACGTCACTCGAAATATCGACGCCAAGGATTCCAATAGTCGGTTTGGTATCAAGGGCGAGCTCCTTTAAAGTTTGCATGATCCATCAACCACGACTTTGATGCTACGCCCAGAAAGAAAGCTGGCGACCCACGCACACAATTTCTCAGAAAGCCCGTATGATTGATGTTTGAGAGAGAAGAGCCCTGTGCCATACCCGGTGGAAGGCTTTCGCTACGTCAAGCACCTACTCTTTTGTCACACCAACTATCTTGCTGAACCCAGGGTGCCTAGTGTGAGTTTTGTTTACTATCCGTTTTCATTCGATTACGTTTACTTTATTTGCCATACAAATTTCGTACAAATACAAATTCGTTCGAGTGAAACTCGCACTAGGCACCCAGAATACAAGTGTAATTTCGGAAAAGAGCACAGTGATATCGATGCGGATGAGATCGAAATTGAGAGGGAGAGGTTACGCAATTTCGTTGCTTTGGCTGACGCTAAAGCTCGAGACAACGCCAAAAAAGGATTGCTCGAGCTTTTTGAATTTATTCAGCAATGCAACTATGGTATTTGCGTACTGTTGCAAATAAACAGGCATTTATTTTTGTTGGAAGTAAAACTTTGATTTGTATTATGGACGGATCGATTCGGGAATCGATTATCGATCTTCAATTTGTTTAGTGGCATAATGGCCCCATCACTAGTTGCTTTTTTTTTCTACCTACTTGTTTCGGGAAAACATTTATGGCGGGTTGATATTGTATCGTGTGTGAATAATTAAATAGATTTGAAGTAGTAATAAGGGCATTTGGAGCCGCGTTAGTCCAATTAAGTGTATTGTGCTATCTGGGTTTTGTGTGTGTGTAACGAATCGCATCGGGAGCGAAATTCGACATTCCATAGTCGAATGTTGGCGTCTTCGCTGCTGGAGAAAACAGGTATTTCCTCGGGGGAAAGTGCACTTCGGGATAGGTTGGGTGTGATTAGGGAGCTCAGGAGGACCCGGCCTTGGATTCAGGCCCATACGGACATTTGGAGCCCGTAGAACCGGACGGGGATAGCATAGACTGTAAGTGAATTTTTAGTTATAACCTAATTTTAAGTGGTAGCAGATGTAATAGTAATTACTGCACAAGCCTGAGTAGTAATACGAAACATTTTTGGTAGCAGAGCGTGGTTAATACCGAACCTCTAGGTTAATCGGTGTAATTTTGTGTATTTTGTTAGTTCGTAATTAGGTTAAGTTCATTTCGTGTAAAATCGCACTTCCGGTACAGGTGCGGTTAAGTTGTAAGGTTGGTAGTACCGTTGTATTTGGGCTGGGACATTTCTCGGTACGTTAATTGATATACAATTAAAAGTATCGATTAAAATAATCGATTCCGGGTTTTTTATTTATTCGATTTTTTAATTTTGTGTTTAGGTTTGTTTTAGTTAAATATATTTGATATTAACATGACATCGTCACGACAGGAGTTGGCTCAGCAGCTCCGGTGGTTCACCGGGCTGCTTGGGTTAATCGATCGGCCTAACCGGGAGGACGCTTTGGAGGCGCGTTCTAAGGAAATGCAGGCTCGTTTTTTGTTGGCCGAGCGGTCGGTAACCGCCTTGTTGTCAACGGACCCGGTCGGGGAGAAGGAGGTAGAACTCCATACGCAGTATGTCAAGGATCTGGAGCACATCCAAGACATATATGATGAGGTCCTTCAGCGGGTTAAGGACTTCGAGCGATTGCGGGAGGGGAAGCCTATCGCGCGCCCCGCTTCGCTCCACACCCCTGGACCCAGCGCCATGGGAAGATTGGGTGCCCTGGAGGTCCCGCATTTCACCGGATGTATGCGGGACTGGGCTGGATTCCGGAACATGTTTGTGGCCTTGGTAGATACTCGGAAGGATTTCACCAAGGCCGAAAAGCTGGCATATCTCCGTTCCTTCCTAGACGGAGAACCCAGACAGCTCGTACAGCATCTGGAGCTGCAGGATGCGAGCTATGATACCGCAATGCAGCTGCTGGAGAGGCGGTACCAAAAACCGCGTCTACAGGCGGACGCGCACGTGACGCACCTGCTGGGCCTGCCGAAGGTCAACCACAGGGCACATCTGAGGGCGCAGCTAATCACCCCCCTCACAGTATCCTTAAACGGGTTACGGACGCTCGGACTGCCCGTGGGCCAGTGGTCCTTTCTGCTTCTGCACATCGTCCTGGCAAAGTTGTCGCAAGAGATGAGGGACGAGTTCGAGCGGCAGCGACTGGTCAACAAGGAGCTCAGCAACGTCCTGCCTACTCTGGAAGAACTTCTGGAGTTCCTGGAAGAAGAGGCTGGCCTGCTGGAAAACCAGCAAGCCACCCAGGAGGCTCCGAGAAGTACGCCGGCCCGCACTTCCGGAGTCTACGGCGCCCAGCCACCACGCACCCCGGGGAAGGGTCGCGGCCGGCTGGTGGCTGCGGCCGCCATCAACCCCGGTTCTGGATGCCGGGTTTGCGGACAGCAGCACCTGGAGCAGCAATGTCCAGGAATTATCGGCATCCCGATAAAGGACCGCCGAAACCTCGTTCGGACACGAGGGTTGTGTTACGCCTGCCTTGGAGGACATCGGTACAACGACTGTCCCCAAGCGAGGCCATGCGATGCGTGCGGCGGACCGCATCATCGATTACTGTGCACCCGTTATGGTGAGGGGTCAGCACCGGCTCGGGAGAGGAGATCTCCCACGGGTGGCGGATTGGGTCCTGGGACAACTCCGCCTCTGGAAAGACGGAGTCCGCCACGACCGCCACACCACACCGCACCATACACCCCGGCTCAGGTAAGTTGGGGACCGCCGGAACGGAGTCAGGTTCTGGCTACAACCGGGCACTCGGCGCGACCAGCACCAGGAGTTGGTGCCACCAGGGGCCACTGGGCACAGGGAGCCCCACCTCCGGACCCAACACCCGGATACTCGTACGCGTATCCTCCGCCGCCGTTACCGGAACAACGACGACCTGAGAACCGTCAACAGTTCTCACCGGTACTGCACGAGTACCCGAGGTTGGAATACCACCCACCCTATCACCGGTATGGTAGGGCAGCTGGATACGCACCACCCCGGATGGTGGCCTGCACGCGTCCGACTTACTGGCCGAGTCATCATGGTTCGACAGGGTCGGCTGCTGGCTCTGACGCGTGACTAGCCTGTGGTCGGGCTACGTCGGAACCGAGGACGGTTCTTTTGCCCATCGCGCAGGTACGCGTTTGGGGACCTAGGGGGGACTTCGTCCGGATACGAGCCCTCCTAGACACTGGGGCACAGGGCTGCTTAATTACTACGAGGGTAGCGAGGCGCCTACGTCTGGAGTGCGCGCCTCCCTCAGCTCCGATTCGGGGAGTCGGAGATACAGAAGTGGGGGGTCTGTCCGGTCAGACCCATATTCTCTTCTCTCCTGTGCATTCCGCTTCGATACAGATTGCGGCAGTCGCGACCGTACTCGACAATCTGCTGGGTTGGCATCCACCGACAGACATTCCGCGGGACGCAATGTCTGACACATCAGGTCTCATGCTGGCAGATCCTCATTTCAAGGAGCCGGCTCCGGTGGACCTCATATTGGGAGCGGATGTACTGGGCTGGATCCTTTTAGGGCCTCAGCGGATTCTGGGCCGCTCTTCGTTGGTAGCTATACCTACCATCTTTGGACACGTTTTAATGGGACCGGTTTTCGACCAGGAGACGCGGGATGTCTCACCTGTCGTCGCTACTACCTCCATCGCTAGGACGATGCAAAAATTCTGGGAACTGGAAGAGCCTCCCATGGTCTCCCGTCTGGATCCGGAGCATGTGGAGTGCGAAACCTTTTATAAGGATCACACACGTCGGATGGCGTCGGGTAGGATCGAAACTCGACTGCCCTTCATCGACTGTCCCCCTCTCTTGGGAAAATCGAGGGCGTTGGCAGAGAAACGACTCTTGTCCATGGAGCGTCGTATGTCTCGCGATCCGGTACTTCGGGAAAAGTATATCGAGTTCATGCGAGAATACGAGGCCTTGGGACATATGTCGCGGGCGACTGTCGACTGGACAACGACAGATCATTTTTTCTTGCCTCACCACGCGGTGTTGAAGGCCTCATCTGGAAAACTGCGGACAGTTTTCGACGGATCGGCACCGTCGTCGACTGGAGTTTCATTGAACCAATGTCTCCATTCTGGTCCGAAGTTACATCGGGACATTGTCGACATCATTTTAAATTTCCGAAGACACCAGGTGGTGATCGGTGCGGACATCCGGATGATGTTCCGCCAAACAGTAATACATCCTGCGGACAGGAGGTTTCAATTAATACTCTGGAGGGAACATACGGAGGATCCCATCACCGTCTACGAGCTCAACACCAACACGTACGGCCTGAAGTCGAGTCCCTTCATTGCCATCCGTTCCCTGCTGGAACTGGCGGAGCAGGAACGGGCTCGCTTTCCCCGGGCAGCCGCTGTACTGACACGTGACGTGTTCGTAGATGATATCTGCACAGGGGCAGCCTCTCTGGAGGAGGCGCTCATCATCAGGAATGAGCTGATCGGACTCCTCGCGGCTGGTGGTTATGAGTTGAGAAAATGGTTATCCAACGAGCCAATGCTTCTGGTTGGGATTCCGGAAGATCACCAACAGAATCCTCAGCTATTCGAGGACGCAGGGGACCCGAACTCTATCGCCGTCTTGGGAATTAAATATCAGCCGGTTCAAGATATTTTCACATTCCAACTGGGCCTGGAAACGTCAAGAGTTTGGTCGAAAAGGACGGTCCTTTCCACCATCGCTCGAATGTTTGATCCAAGTGGATGGATCAGCCCGTGCATTTTTTTGGCAAAGTGTTTATTACAAACGCTGTGGACACTCGGGGTCTCGTGGGATGAGCCACTGGTAGGGCCTCCCCTCGACACTTGGCTCGCTTTGATATCTACGATCGAGGCGATCAGTCAGGTTGCGTTACCGCGGCGGATCTTGCCGCGGGGCAAATACAGGGCAAGCCTACATGGCTTCTGTGATGCGTCAGAACGAGGGTATGCCGCAGTAGTGTATCTGCGAACGGTGGATTCGAAGGGTCGAGTCACCATCTCCTTGCTTCTGGCTAAAAGCAAGGTGGCACCCCTCAAAACTCGGCTGACAGTCCCGAAGCTGGAACTTTGTGGGGCGCATCTACTGGCCAAACTGTTGTGCCACGTACACAAAGAACTGTCGTTTACGGTGGACATCCGGACTGTCTACGCCTGGTCCGACAGTCGGGTAGCTCTGGCATGGCTACGCGCGGCACCTCACGTACTGGAAACATTTGTGGCCAATCGGGTATCTCAGGTACAGAACTCGGGTATCGAACTTTGTTGGAGGCACGTTCCCGGCACCTGGAATCCTGCCGATTGTGCCTCTCGGGGCTGCACCGCGCCGGAATTGGTGCAGCATGCCCTCTGGTGGGGTCCAGAGTGGTTAAAGGAGGGTGAGTCATCATGGCCGGTCACCATGATCGATGGCTCTCTAGGGCTGCTCCCTGGAATAAAAGTTTTGGCGACAACAAACGAATCAAAGCCAGATCCAAATTGGTTGACGGCTCGATACAGCAAACTGGATAAGTTGCTAGGTGTAACTTGCTGGATCCGGAGATTTATACATAACTGCCGCCATCCAGACAAGAGGCAGTTATCACCCGTGGCGGGTGCTGAGGAACGCAGGAGTTCACTATTGGCCCTGATACGGCTGGTTCAAGCTGACCGGTTCGAGGACGAACTGAAGATTTTGCGCGTCGGTCGCGCAAAGCTCAAGGGAGCGATCTCCCGGCTCAACCCATTTCTGAATACGGATGGACTGTTACGCGTTGGAGGTCGCCTCAAAAATGCCGACCTGCCCTTCGGTAGCCGTCATCCTCTGTTACTACCCAAAGGAGGACCCTTGGTAGAGCTAGTGGTCTCGGATAGACACCTGAAAAACGCTCACGCGGGTTGTAATGCGTTACTGGCGATACTGCAACGGGAATTTTGGATTTTGTCCTCCCGGAGAGTGGTTCGCAGTATTCTATTTAAGTGTGTGGCTTGTTATCGGGTGAAGGCCTCCACTATGCAGCCGCAGATGGGGGATCTCCCTTCTGACCGGGTTTGTCAGACTACTAGGCCGTTCGACGGGGTCGGTACGGATTTTGCTGGACCTTTTTTGGTTAAAACCACAGCCTATCGTAACACTAGGGTCACGAAGGCGTACTTGTGTGTTTTTGTCTGTCTGGCTACTAAGGCCGTCCACCTGGAAGTGGTTTCGGCTCTCTCTACGGAAGCCTTTGTCGCCGCGCTGGATCGTTTTGTTTCGCGACGAGGTTTACCTTCTCTTATTCGGTCCGACAATGGTACCAACTACAGGGGCACTGCCAACTACTTGAAAGATGTGAACGATTTTCTGGATAAAAATTGTAATAGCATAAGCCAAGCTCTCGCACAGCGGGGAATCACATGGCGATTTAGTGTGCCAGCCTGTCCCCACTGGGGCGGGATATTTGAAGCCGCGGTAAAATCGGCAAAAACCCACTTGCGCCGGGTAGTCGGGGAAACTACCCTCACTTATGAGGAACTTACAACTGTTTTTTGTAAGGTTGAGGCGGTGCTCAACTCGCGTCCGCTTTGTCCACTCTCCTCTGACGCAAATGACATGGAAGTCCTGACCCCTGGTCATTTTTTGGTCGGTCAGCCACTCACTGCCCTGCCTGAGTATCCTTGGAAGGATGAACGCAGACACCGGATGTCTCGTTTTCAAATGATACAACAAATGAGTCAGGACTTGTGGCGTCGTTGGTCACTGGAGTATCTGCATTTGTTGCAGCAGCGTGTAAAGTGGACAGACCGGACGTCGCCCCCTTCGGAGGGGGATCTGGTTTTATTAAAGGAGGCTAATTTGCCATCGTTATTTTGGAGGCGAGGTCGCATTTTAAAGTTAATCTGGGGCGCGGACGGGACTCCGCGCGTGGCGCAAGTGTTGGTTGATGGATCGGTGCTAAATCGCGCAGTCGCGACCTTAGCTCGATTACCGGTTGACTAGTTTAAGATTTCAGGCTAGAAAGCGGTACGTCTGCTTTGGGTGGCGGGATGTTGCAAATAAACAGGCATTTATTTTTGTTGGAAGTAAAACTTTGATTTGTATTATGGACGGATCGATTCGGGAATCGATTATCGATCTTCAATTTGTTTAGTGGCATAATGGCCCCATCACTAGTTGCTTTTTTTTTCTACCTACTTGTTTCGGGAAAACATTTATGGCGGGTTGATATTGTATCGTGTGTGAATAATTAAATAGATTTGAAGTAGTAATAAGGGCATTTGGAGCCGCGTTAGTCCAATTAAGTGTATTGTGCTATCTGGGTTTTGTGTGTGTGTAACGAATCGCATCGGGAGCGAAATTCGACATTCCATAGTCGAATGTTGGCGTCTTCGCTGCTGGAGAAAACAGGTATTTCCTCGGGGGAAAGTGCACTTCGGGATAGGTTGGGTGTGATTAGGGAGCTCAGGAGGACCCGGCCTTGGATTCAGGCCCATACGGACATTTGGAGCCCGTAGAACCGGACGGGGATAGCATAGACTGTAAGTGAATTTTTAGTTAAAACCTAATTTTAAGTGGTAGCAGATGTAATAGTAATTACTGCACAAGCCTGAGTAGTAATACGAAACACGTACCTAATATCGTAAATTATGATTCGAATTTTTTTAACTACTTATAGCCATCAGTGCTGCTTCATGTGAACGTAACTTCTCACAGCTGAAATTAATAAAAAATTACTTGGTCTACCATGAGCTCTACCAAGATTAAGTGATTTGGCCATTTTGTCAATAGAACATAGTGTGACAGACGATATTAACTTTGACGAAGTTATAAACTGCGCGTGAGGCCCGAAGAGTTGAATTTTAGACTTTACTAAACGTTATTTGTGTACTGTAAATTGTAAACGTTTTTAACACATGTTACACTTACACATGTACAGTACACATGGTTTTGAAATAAATATTATTAATTTTATGACGTCAAAAGGGCGGCAAATTATGACTCCGCCCCGGGCGACAGTCACCCACGCCACTTATTGTCCTGCATTGCTGTTTTTTAGTTCAATTGTTATAAAATCCAGAAAGTTTATATTATTGCCTATTATTGACTCTAGTTAGTCAAAGTTCTGTGACTAGCCCATGGCCGAAATAATTTCGAGCTCCACCGATCGTACCTACTGACGACCGATTCGATGGCGTAGTCGGCCTTATTGTTACTGTTTGTATGGCTGCCTGAGCCCATCGTGCAGTTTCGATATGGTGTAGGGTGGTGCCACAAATATTTGAATTGAAGGATGGTGCGTACCATTCGGCGGCGAGCGCGCGGAACAGATCGTCGTGCTGCAGCTTGCCGAGCAGCGCGGCGTCGGCGGCGGCGGCGGCGAACACGCGGCACTCCACGTGCCGGAAGTCCGCCGCCAGCAGCACGCGCCCGCGCCGCGCCACCAACACCGCGCGCAGGTGCAGCGCCTCCGCGCCCACCGAGCCGTCTGCCTCGTCTTCCGCGCTGACCGCACTGTCTACGCTAACCACGCTATCCGCACAGACCATACCGTCCGGTACGTCTGAGCCGAGCACGACGCCCGGTTCGTCCGAACCGACTACGCCGCCGTCCGGTTCGTCAGCGCCGAGCACGCCGTCCGGTTCGTCTGCACCAACTACGCCGCCATCCAGTTCGTCTAAGGGCCAATTTCACCGGTGAAATTAAACGCGATCAATTCGAGTTAAACTGAGTTTACGCGCTAAACTGAGTTCCGCTCTCAAGGTTGCGTTTCACCGGCATAAACTAAACGTCGTTCAAGTTGAACTTGGTTCAGTTTCTGAACGGCCAATTTTCGACGTTTAGCTTAGCTAAACGCGTTTAAAGCTGTTTGCCTGTCATTGTCACGATTGTGTGGAGTACGGGAGATTGGTTTGTTTATTTATTTTTAAAGAATGAAATAATAATTTTGTTAGCGATATAAAACAAAGATGAAAAGAGCCCTGGCACTAGCTTTTGACGAAAATTTTAATGAGGATGAGTTTATTGTACGTCACTCCAGATGGATACGCGTTACGCAAGAGAGAAGAACACTTCGACACTCTTGATGCATTGCAAGATACACTTTGTTTTGTTGTGTGGTGAATTTCGCTATTGTTATGTGTTTATTAGAACTACATTTTCTTTGATAAAATCTTGGTATGATGTCTAGTTTAAAGTTACATCTGTAAACTGGCCTCATGTTTTGTGAAGCTGAATTAAACTTGTATTATTTACTAAAAAAAAGAGCTTACGCTTTTAGTTAAATTCCCTTTTTTTGGTGTCTGTCAGTACATATTAAAATCAAACTAATAAATAAATAGTAGTACCTAAGTAATATTAAACAGTAGGTAAGTACTACAATACCAAAATGTTGTAAAGCACACCACTAGCATTATTTGCTTAATATAGGTACCTATATAAATGCCTAAACTAAGAAGAAGGAATAATTTCTTTTAAGGCAATTCGTTTAGTTCCAAGCCAGAACAAAAATAAAAAATAAAAAAACGTTTAGTCGATGACATGTCATTCATTCATTCATTCTTTGTCAAAGCTAAACTAAGTTTTAAAAAACGGGATCAAAACGAAGCCGGTGAAATCGGTGCGACGTGAACCGCGATCAAGACTAAGCTTTGAACTCGATTAGTCGAAACCAGGTTTTATTAAACTCGGTTTCTATTCGGGACGGTGAAATTGGCCCTAAGTTAAGCACGCCGTCCACACCATCCGCGCCGTCTACGACCCGCAAGCATGGCGACATCAACAAATGACGGTGTTCACTGATGAGTGATGACCGGACCGAGCACTCGCACCTGCAGCCTCGAGGCTTCAAGGATGCTAGCTTCTAATTCTGCTTCTACGTGATGTTCCTTTTTTTTAAATATGAGACAACATCACACACTTACATTGTTCTGATCCCAAGGTAAGTAGCTAAAGCACTCGTTTCACGGAAATCGGAAACAACGGACGGTAGGTTGGTACCTACCGTCGTCAACCACCCAGACCCGATACAATAACAAAAAGTTCGTTTTCGACATTGACCCGACCGGGAATCGAACCCGGGACTTCAGAGTTAGCACCGCCCAAAGTCCGGCGTGCAAACCACTCTGCTACGGAGGTCGTCTATAAATAAATTAATAAAATAAAAAGCATTTACCTGTAGGTACTTTAATTTAACTATATATAATAAGTACCTACAATTGAACCGGTATAATATTTACTATACTTACTTCTTACATAATTACATATACAACCACTACATTTTACGTAAAACGATATTAGTGGATCAGTATTGTAATTGTTTAATGTATAGGTATTGTTGTTGGTGTACCTTATCTATGAATAAAAGAAAATGAAGTTATCGAACTTATTCTACTGCTTTTAGGCTGATCTCCCAAAACACGTGCCTTTAATCATAAATTACGTTCACGAATTTATTAGAAATAGACACGGCGTCGTTTAGTACTTACCGCCCATTTCCGATTCCGAGTACATGGCCAGGTTGAGGGGGGACTTCGGTATCGCCTGCACGTTGGGGTTCCTGGCCGCTATCCGACCAGTAGCCGCCGCTATCTGCACCCTGCCGTCAATATCTTTTGATGTTTTCTTCTAATAATATTTATATAAAAGGAGGTGTGATAGTACACACTTTCTTGAATAATACTTAATCAGTCGTAAGTGTCCCACTCAAGCAAAGGCCTCTCTACGCCTTTGTTACGTCCAGCGGTCCTCGCACCGTCAAGCCTGTACCTGCATAAGGCCGTGTTTCCACTGACGCGGGGCTGGGCGGAGAGGTGCTTAGCGGTACATGAATTGACCAATCGCTATGCTCGAAATCTCTGCTCCACTTCAGTGGAAACACTCATCACTTTTCACCGCTCTTCACCGCTCCTCTCCGTCCAGCTCCGCGCCAGTGGAAACCCGGCCTAAGGCCGGGGGTCCGGGAGCTAGTGTGAGTTTTGTTTACTATTCGTATTCATTCGATTACGTTTACAAAAACGAAAATTAGTATGCATTGAAGAAGCGAACGCCCCTGGCGACATAAGAGAAGAGTTAAAATTTTGCCATACAAATATACTCAGTTGGCACACTGACTGAATCTTCATCTACTATATAGGTATCCGTTTGGTGTTAAGTAGCCGGTACCACGTGGGCCTGAGGACGCCGCCGCGGACGTGGTGCGCGACGCCCTGCACGAAGGTGGCGAGCGCCTTGTGCAGCCGCCGGTACTGCAGGATCAGCCGGGGCAGCGGGTGCGCCGGCACCAGCGCGCGCAGCTAGCGGGGGAGTATCATTGTTGCATCACGGATTTCACAAGCGGCGCCCTCTGCCGCCAGGGAGGCACACTAATAACCAAATGGTATGCTATAAGCAACATATCATAAATAGCATAGATCGAAATAGCAATATCTTGTAGGTTAGTACATTCTGTCTACTATAGAGGCGCTGAGCCACAGCTTATAAACCAATGTAAGACCAAATAAATCCTTTTTCTGCACCGACAACGAAGCCTATTATTTCTCCGCTCCCACGACGCAACATTTGGTGACCCCGACGACGGCGACCACATCGAGGACGCCGGTCGAGAAGATTCTCTCGACATACCGAAGACGCAGACAAGGAGCAGATTTTCCAAGCCATCTTCAGGTCCGAGCCGAGCGAAGCGACGCATCATTTGGTTTGACGCATCATTTGGTCATCACGAGGCGGCGCACAGACCGCGTGGCGCGGTGAGGCGAACCGGAATCCGGAAAGAAGAGGCAATAAGAGTCGTGGGACAACAAAAGAGACTGAGTAGGCTATATTACCAAGTAAGTGGCTGGCAAAACGTAGAAATAGCATATTTTTTTTTTATTCTTAGGGTACTTTTTTTTTTTAAATTCCTTCAATTTTCAATAGTCACATGACCTATCCTGTATAAGTGATTAAGTGTCATTGTTTCCTTGTGTAAGCGTGCGTAACGGTACTAAATCTATCAATTTTTCCCAATTTTACTTAATATTTTGATTTTTTTAATAAAAAATAATAAAGTACATAAAAATCACCATGTCGTCTTCAGATAGCGGCAGTGACGCGACAGTCATAGGTGATAAAAAGCTAAAGCAATTAGTTAAAAAACGAGGTGTGGTTAAAGGGAAGTTAACGCTATTTAAAAAACATTTAGTTACACTTAAGCCGCCTTTAACTGCTGAGCAATTGATAGATTTGGAGCTGCGTACGGCCCGCATAGACGGAGTTTTCAAAGAATTCGAAAAAATTCAGGATCGTATTGAAACAATTTGCGAAGTTGTAGATGAGCATTTGTTAGAACGAGAAACCTTTGAAAACTCCTTTTATAAGTGTATTTCTGAAAGCAAAAATTACCTAGCGCGAGACGGCGGTTCGGGAGCAGTGTCTTCGGGGGCCAAAGGCCACGAGGTGACCACGTGTCACGGGACACGCGACCAGGACCACATTAGGTACCCAGAATTAGCTTTACCATCATTTAATGGCAACGTGGCCGATTGGATTAGCTTTAGAGATACATTTGATGCATTAATTAACCAAACAAGTTTGAAACCGATACAAAAATTCAAATATTTGAAGACTTGTCTAACCGATAGCGCACTTGAAGTTCTCAGCTCATTGGAGTATGCTGAGGAAAGCCACGCCATAGCATGGAAGTTGTTGTGCGAACGGTACAATAGCCCGAAAATCCTGGTTTATACCCATCTAAGAGCGCTATTTAACGTAGACACTGTACCTAGCACAGCCACAGCCCTTAGATTATTACATGATAATATTTCCAAACATTTGCGAATTCTTAGATCAATACAGATACCTACGGATGGTTGGGATCTGCTAATAATATTTTTCCTTAGTTCGAAACTCGAGAAACCCTTACAACATAAATGGGAGGAACGGAATAATTCTCGTGAACTACCTACATTACAGGATTTCAAGTCCTTCCTGCGGTCTCAGGCAGAGATGAGGGAGGCGGTGACTCACGTGGCGGCCGAGCCACAGACGCTCGGACGGCGCGACCTTCATCCGAGAAGGTCAATGGTAACCACGTGCCCTCCGTCTCAAACCAACAGTAAGGTAATACCTAAACATATTGTTACCGGTCGTAACCACTGTCCAAATTGTAAGGAAGCGCATTTCATTAACCAATGCCCGAGGTTCTTGGCTCTGAATGCAGCAACACGCATAAGGGTCATAAGGAAGCTAGGCTTGTGTCTGAACTGTCTGGGTTCCGGACACCTTTTACCAAACTGTCGCTCGAGCACGTGCAGAAACTGCAAAGGTAAGCACCATACATTATTACACGTTTCACCTACCGAAAGTGATGAATCGCGTCCACGTTCATCGACGCTTTACGGCGATACCAATCAGACTTTGCCTGTAGAATCACAGCCAGTCAATCTAATTGTTAACCAACGATTTTCAAATTCGGGCCTAAATGGCAAAACCAAGACATTGACACCAAATAAAATTCAAAAAGGTGTCCTTTTGTCCACTGCACGCGTTAAGGTGCACGATTTGAATAATAAGTCTATTATTTTACGAATACTATTGGATTCAGGCGCGACCTCGAATTTTATTACCGAAAATGCTTACCAAAAATTAAAATTACCGACTCAACCAATAAATTTAGAAGTTTTAGGGTTTAACGAAAATGTAACCAAAATAAATCAGTTATGCAATATCACAATTCAGTCAAAAGATGACTCCTTTTCAACCAAATTATCTTGTTTCATTGTACCTAACATATGCAACTTACCCACCTACGCGATAAAGGTGCAACAATTCAATATACCGAAACGATTTAAATTAGCAGATGAATTGTTTCACGAAGGGGGAGAAGTTGACCTAATTTTGGGCGCGGAACAATTTTATAACTTACTGTGTATTGGTCAATACAGACTAGGAAATGGATTACCTATTTTACAAAGAACGCGATTAGGATGGATAATAGCGGGGCCATTCTCGACAGACATGTCAACTAAGGTGAGATGTAACTTTGTACAAACAAAAGTCCTCACCCAAGACTGGAATTCGGACAAATGCCATTCTAGATCTTCGATACCAAATGATGAACACTTACAGTGCGAGAAAGTATTCAGTGAGCACTATAGAAATTCTGATGGAAACTTTGTGGTAAAATTACCACTAAAAGAACCGGTGACATGTCTGGGCCAATCACGATCCGTAACTTATAAAAGGTTCAAAGCATTAGAATCAAAGTTTGCGCGAGATACCGAATTTAAACAAAAATTTGTTCAATTTATGAACGATTTCAAAGGTGCAGGGCACATGGTACAGGTCCAAGACACTGGCCACTGCAATTACATACCAATTCACGCAGTGTTGACACCGCATAAGGTGACCACACCTTTACGGGTAGTCATGGACTGTGCATTTAAGACAAGTAACGGAAAGTCAATTAACGATATCCAATTTAAAGGTACAATAAACCAAGATGAGTTAATAGATATTTTACTTAGATTCCGAATACATAAATACGTAATCTGCGCAGATATAGAACGTATGTATACAAGGATAATTATTAATAGTAGCCAACAATTATTACAATGCATTATGTGGCGAGAAAATCCAACGGACCCTTTACTTACGTACGCTTTACGCACTCTGAGTTTTGGGTTAAGGAGCGCGCCACACATAGCAACTAGGTGCCTACAACACTTAGCGGAGTCAATTCAAGGGCAATACCCGCTAGCCGCGGACGCGATATTACACAATTTTTTCATGGATGACATGCTCCTTGGAGACCAGGATGAGGAGCGGCTAGCAGAGACAGTAGTCCGGGTGAAGTCAACCTTGCGTAAGGCAAACTTTAACCTGCGCAAGTGGAGGTCTAATTCCGCCAACGTACTAAAAACTGTAAGTAATACCGAACATAAAAACATTCCTAATACACTGCCGACCTCATTGACACACGACTCCCCTGAAAAGGTACTGGGCCTTGCATGGTGTAGTACTAGCGATACTTTAATTTACCAATTTAAAGGTGACACAATGCCAAACCGTTTAACTAAACGAAAAATGTTATCATTAGCCTCAGCCACATTCGATCCATTGGGCCATCTTAGCCCCACTTTAGTCATTGCCAAACTTATTATCCAGCGATTATGGAGAAACAAAATCGACTGGGATCAACCGTTACCAGCCGATATAATAAAAGAATGGAATAACTTTTATTCCAAACTGATCGAGTTTAATTCAATTGTAATACCTAGATATGTGTTTATAGATAATTACGTCAACTTGCAGCTGCATGGGTTTGCCGATAGTTCGCTTGTAGCACTTGGCTGCGCGATATACCTACGAGCGTCAGATGCGAAAGGGAATATCGCAACTCGCTTACTGTGTTCTAAGTCCAAATTAGCTTGTAATAAAACGATACCAAAACTTGAAACATGCGCTGCATTGTTACTCGCGCAGTTGTACACTAAGGTAAACAATGCCTTGAAGTGTAACTTCACGGAAAAGTATTTTTGGTCGGATTCACAGGTGGCATTAGCATGGCTTAAATCACAACAACCAAATAATCTCGATTGTTTCGTGAAGCATAGAGTGATAAAAATTCAAACATTAACCAATACAAACGATTGGCATTGGGTACCTTCTAGTGATAATCCTTCCGATTTGTTAACAAAAGGATTGCCGGCTGACAAGTTGGCTACCTGCACACTTTGGTGGCAGGGTCCCTCATGGCTGAGTAAACCAAGTGACGTGTGGCCTAGAAATCAACCCACACCCTTGTCAGAAAATACCGAAACCGAGACACAATGTAATGTTATTACTAACGTACAGTCAACCTCATGTTTGAATGACCTAATTCAAAGATGGTCCGATATAAACAAGCTAACACGTAGTGTTGCGTTTATATTTAGATTCAGTCACAATTGTTTAAATCACAATAACAAACTTACAGGTCCATTTTCGGTTAACGAATTAAAATGCGCGTTAAATAAATTAATCGAAATTTCCCAAGTCGAAAGGTTTCCAATAGAATATAATTTACTTAAAAACAAAAAACTATTACCAAAATCATCCAATTTATTGCCATTGAATCCATTTATGGAAAATGGACTAATACGATTAGGAGGCCGTTTAGCCTTATCGCTTTATACCTATAATAAAAAACACCCTGTAATTCTACCACACAAACACACAATAACCCAGCTCATCATGCGTGATGTACACACCAGACAGCTGCATGCGGGGCCGCAGCTGCTGCTGTCGAGTGTTCGAGAAAGGTTCTGGCCGATTAACGGTAAGAGTCTGGCTAACCAAATAGTACGAGAATGTGTGACCTGCTTCAGAGCCAAACCGAAGTCCCACACTCCAATAATGGGGAACTTACCACTGGCTAGGGTTACCCCCACGGCACCTTTCCTATTTACAAGCTTGGACTATGGTGGGCCATATTTGGTCAGAGACAGGAGGGGCCGCGGTTACAAAACCTATAAATGTTACATTGCAATATTTGTATGTATGACAACTAAGGCAGTTCACATAGAATTAATTTCAGGGCTGCAATCTGATGCATTTCTTTCGGCTTTCAGACGCTTCATTGCGAGGCGAGGGAGACCAAAGGAAATGCTGACCGATAATGGTACTACCTTCCGTGGTGCTTATAATAACCTAGTAGAACTTTACAAATTTTTAACCAACAATTCCAATGAGCTGGAAACTTTTTGTGCAAATGAGAGAATCCAATGGAGATTTCTTGTACCATATACCCCCCACATGGGAGGGCTCCATGAATCAGCCATCAAACAATGTAAATTTCATCTTAAACGTGTTTTGGGTCAAGCACTATTAACCTATGAGGAGTTTATGACTATACTTGTACAAGTTGAAGGAATTTTAAATTCACGTCCATTATGCCCAATTCCAAATTCAAATACTGATGAAATCTCATGTTTAACGCCAGCCCACTTCTTGCTTAGTAGAACGCCTCACTCATTACCCGATTACGACTATAAAGATATACCTATAAACCGACTCACTGTGTACCAACAATTACAGCAACTACAACAAAATTTTTGGAACCGATGGTCAAGAGATTACATAGGCCTGTTGCAGGAGCGTACAAAGTGGCGAAGTCCGAAGGGGCGAAGTCTGCAAGTGGGCGACGTCGTGCTGGTACGCGATGGACACCTACCCCCGTGCCTGTGGAAGATGGGACGGATCGTCGCCTGTCTTCCCGGTCGCGACGGCATAGCGAGAGTGGCGGAGATCTTCACGTCAAGCGGGATCATCAAGCGAGCCTTCAACAACATTTGCCCGTTACCAACAAACGCAATAGATGTATAACTTAACCTAAATACCTAAGTCTACGATGTAAAATACAATAGATATAAGACAGATATAAGTTAGCTAATTTCACATACCTAAATACCTAAGTCTACTTCTTTAAAATGTAAAATAAACGTTTTTATTGTTTGTGTTTTCCTGTAACCTAGCAGATTGTCTAGTACATAACTATTTGACTTATCCCAATGTTGCGTCGTGGGAGTGGCTATTTAATTAAGTAGAAATCAAATTCATTTAAATTAGTAATCTTACCTATTTAATCCCACCACTTAACAAGGGAAAGGTCAAATTAATTTAATCTAAATTCATATTACCAAATTCGTTACCTAACGATTCGAGTCATATTTATTTCAACACTAACTACGTTGAAATAGGTATGAATCACCTCGGATAGGCCTGCCAACCGTATACGCCTACCAACCGTATACGCCTACCGGCCTACCGATTATGTAAACGCACACCCGAGGCTGAGGTGGCAGCATGTTGCATCACGGATTTCACAAGCGGCGCCCTCTGCCGCCAGGGAGGCACACTAATAACCAAATGGTATGCTATAAGCAACATATCATAAATAGCATAGATCGAAATAGCAATATCTTGTAGGTTAGTACATTCTGTCTACTATAGAGGCGCTGAGCCACAGCTTATAAACCAATGTAAGACCAAATAAATCCTCTTTCTGCACCGACAACGAAGCCTATTATTTCTCCGCTCCCACGACGCAACAATCATCTACTAGTACTTAATCACTGACCATTGGAGCAACTATTGTGTGCGTAGAAAACAGACACCACCGATTCAAAACCAAACGAACAAGATATCATCATCATCGTCATCATTTTCAGCCCGTATGTAACCGCCTGCTGGCCATAGGCCTCCTCCATGTTACGCCAATCCCTTCTGTTTTGAGCTGCTCGCATCTAGGTTTTTCCAGCGACCAGCTCTATATCTCTGGCCTATCTAGCAGGTATATAAGAAGATATAGAACACGGAAATATGCTTTGTCCCTTTTTAGTTATTGTTATTTTAAAAAGCAACAAATAGGTATATCAAATTACGAGAAGTTTTATTACCTAATGTAAAATAAAGGTAAATAATGTTGATACTCAATAGAAGAAAGCGTTCATGACTTGAACGTTGACAATGAAGCTGGAGCGCAGTAAAGTGTTACCGCGGCCTCGGTGGTGGAGGCGGTGGGGCGGGCGCCGGGCCGCGGCCGCAGCCGCAGCCGCAGCTCGCCGTACAGCAGCGCGCGCACCTGCGGCGGCGAGTGGATCTGGAACGCGCGCCCCGCCGCCGCGTGGCACGCTCGCTCTACGCATCTCATCTTCCTCAGAAGAATTTGCTCTATTGATTTCAATTTTTCTTCGTCCACGCTGATCCCGTGTCTTTCCATATCTGACTTAAATTATGTTAACGTCTTGTAGTTACAAACTTATGAGAATTAAGGCTTATATGAGAAATACAATTAATTTATGACATCGCCACCTGCTATAATTGGCACTAGTCGCATCTCCAACTCTTCGAAGATTTCCCACAACGAATTTTCGATTAAAAGAGCTTTCAACTTGCAGGCGCATTTCTTTAAGAGGTCTGCATACCAAGCCACTTTCTGAAGCGTGTCGTCGGTTGCTATCTTGTATTCCGGAGTAAACGCTAATAACTCCTGTACCTGAGTAAAGTTTTCTGGAAGCTTATCGGGCTCGAGTAGCGCCCCGCCGATCTACAATGTCATACAACATTTATATGTTAATGAATTAATGTCCTGAAACTAAATATAGGTACGAAAACCTTACCAGGTAACTAAACAAAAAGCAGCGCAGCTCACCTTTACATCCAATACAGAATAAGGTCTGAATTTGAAAAACTGTAATAAGTACTTCAATACATTTTTACCATCGTAGCAAATTAGTGTGCTATGTTCTAGAAATTTGGGCATTATCTCTTTAACTTTTCCATCGAACTTATTCATGTACAAGATTCGCTCATTAAAGTGTAGTAAAACACCTTCAGGAATACAAATGTTTGCGGTGTCATTGCTATTGAGCTGACAGAAACCGTTACTGTAAGGATAAAAATTATTACAAACTTTGTAGACTTCATAATAATCATATTTTCTTTTAACGTGAGGTATGCGATAGTACCTATAAATAAGAACTATCAGAACTTCAGCGTGGTCATTCGTTAAGTTAATGTGGTTTTCAATGTTGGTATCGTCAACTCTTATGATATCGTAGGTGAAATCTTTAACTGGTATCTGTGACATAATAGGAGCAATAAATTTATTATTAGGATGCTTATTGACTTCTTTAGCTGGTGTATTTTTTTCAGGAACAACTGTCTTTTCATTAACTTTGCCACTAGGAATTGCAACAGGTCCAGGCATCCTGTATTTCATGACACCGTCTTTATTCGTAAGCTTTGTTTGTACCACTGTCGGTTTGGTCACCTCCTTGGATGCATTATCCTCAGTCTCCATATCTTTACTATCAATTTGATGTTTTGTTGTGAGGTGCACGGCTTCGGGTAACGTATTTTTATCGATATCATTAAGCCAATTTTTTACAGATTTTGTGTATTTCACCTTCCGTAAAGTGTTAGGTTGGGGAAGCAACTTTTTTATTTTTTTTGTGGTATGTTTCTGGGACTTTTTTCGTTTAACTGGTTTGTTATTAGATTCCTCAATACTATTAGTCTTAAATAATGATGAAGATGCGAAGTCAATTTCATCATTAGTTTGTTGTTGCTTATTTTCATCTGCTGCTAGAGTTATATCTTTTTGTGACACTACAGTATCTTGAAAAATATTAGTATCAAACATGTCCATCCAATTAACGTTGTCAGGCTTATTAGCCACTCCTGGTGATATTTCTTGTGTATTATCTAAAACAATATCCTCTTTTTGGACATGATGCTTATTCTTTCCAATCTTACCGTAACGCACTTCATTTTGATCTAAATCAATACCAGAGTTAATTATATCAAATCTATCAAACACATTATTCCTCAAGTCTGCCCTAGCTGTTGTTTTAAATTCTATTGTTTTTAAAGATGGAAGTTTTTCTATTTTCTCAAGAGATTCTTGTATTTGTTCTTCTAATGATGTTGCGGAGGACGTATGAGTATTTGAATCTCTGAAACTTTACACATAAACATAACTCGTTTGAAATGAGAGAAAATAAATTTTATAAGTATGTTACTATAGCTAGACCGCTTAACTGAGTCCTCGCCTGCGGTCGGTACGCAGGGCGGGAGCTCAGAACAATTAGTTATTATTATGAGGGCGGGAGGTACGTAGGGCCTCTGCCACGAGTACGAGGGTAAGCAGTGATAGAAAAAATGCAATTAACTAGAAATCCGTTTGGCGCGTCGCAAGATATCAGTGGACGTCAGTAGTCGTGGTCGAGCGGTAAGGTGGTACACATGTGATAATTTTAACAAGATCCATCTGAGGATAAGCAATTATAAATATAGGTGCCTGCCTACCTAATTAGTCAATTGTTTTGAGAAAAGCAAAAAAAAATATATTTTTTTAGTTGCGAAATAAATTACAAAAACACAAATGTTGAAAAAATTTCCACGAGCAGGATTTGAACCTTGAAAATATTTTTCAAAATATATTAACCACGCCGACAAAGTGGTGAATAAAAATTTTGAAAAATATTTTTATAGGTTACCTTCCCTACACGTGAAGTGGGGATGTAGTTTTTTTTCTTGTCTACCCCATAGTGTGGGGTGTCGTTGGATAACAATTTTAAAAATCAAAAATTATTATAGACAATTTGAATAATAAGATAAAGATAATAATTTCTAACTCTGATTTCAATATCTACACAGAGCGCATAGTAACAAAAATAATAAGTAGGTATGCGTACAATAGTGCACTTTTAGCTAATAGGTAATAAACAAAGCAAAATAATTTATGTGTTTTCAAAATAAATAGTTGTAACGCAAAATTATTATTTGGTCAGCAGAATTATACAATCGGTCAGCATAAGAAATCTTTACTGTTGGTTAGGTTAAGTTAAAAAAAATTCTTCCCGAGCGAAGCGCAGTGTAGCGAGGGCCAGTCACGGAAGGGGGGAGCGGCATAAGACTGCTGTTCAGAATAATATAAGTTGCAAACTGATTTAGAAATATTTGCTGACCATAAGTTGCTGCCCAACTAGCTGTTTTAGCTAACCGATTACATTTTTTTGCAAACAAAAATACGAATACTTTGCTAACCGTTTAAATAACACCCATAAACAAATGTACGATAATACAACATTTTCATACGTAAGTCTACTCTGATCTGATCTAGTACAGCGGCGCGAGCCTCGATCAATAATCGAATCGACATAGGTATTTTTTTTGGTAAATGTCGTTACTTATAGGCATAAAAGCTGTGCAGTTTCTTACGCCATTCTTCATTCTTTTCCACAGCTAAAATATAGTAGGTAAAAAAAATGTTAGGACGGTTTAAAAGTAGCACCTATAACTATTATTGTTTATTTTCAGCATAATCTTGTTAAAATAATCACGTGTAATCACCACCTCATGACTAGGATTTGCCACGAATTTCATCTACCTTTATAATTTCACTTATGTGGTCTCGGACTTAAAACTCCCACATTCGATTCTAAGCGAGCCAAGGCCACGTACAACATACAATAATATCTTCTGCTATGATTAATTTCTGACATTTTATCTATAGTCCAACCAAATGTCTAAATCGGACCACTGCGACATGATTATGGACATTTTAAAATAGCAAAATCGAGCTACAAGGCAATGTATCAAAATAACTTAAGGCTGAATACGACGGTCCCAGTTTCACATTAGGTTCCAGGTGTCCACCATCAGCCACTAACCATCAATCTATTGCGGTAATTAAGAACATATTTATTTATTTATTAATAAAACATAGATATTAATCTAAGATATTATTATCTCTATCTAAAAATCATAAAAAGTATAATAATAATAATAACTTTAGGACTCTTTTGCGTTGCGTCTCATTCTGTGTTTGTCTAACGGGGGTGTAACAAGATAGTCCCATTGTTTCTGAAAAAAATATTGTCAGTGTGTTATTGTCGGACGTGTACAATCAAAGGGTTAAAAACATGCTAACACTTTTCCGTAACAATATGTGTCATTTGGAATATATATTCAAGCATTGGCAGGTTTTTTATCTCTTTCTTAATCATTATGAATCGTCATCATCATCATCATCAGCCTATACTTGTCCACTGCTGGACATAGGCCTCTCCAAGTGCACGCCACCGAGCACGATTATGAATGCTCGATATTAATTACCAATGATCAGAATAGGTAGAGCAGGCATAACTTATGTCGGTGAGAAGGTAGGTACAGGTACCTAACATCAGCTGTTCAAACAACCAAACTTATTCATTTATTTTTGTTAAATCCAATAATGCCAGGAACTGGTATTACGTACAGGCACTACGTCACGTAGGTAGGTAAGCCAGCTTTAAAGCTATAATTTCATTTAACTAATTTATATGTTTACTTTCTAATATTTTTCCTTAACAATAGCATTACTTTATAACAACTGTTTTTTTAATCTAGCATGCTGTCAACACTGGGTAGTATCTAGTTCTAAACTGTTTTTTTTTAAATGTATTGTAATGTTCTGATATCTACCTGTTTGTGTTGCAAATAAATAAATAAATAAATAAATAATACAAATAATCTTCATGGTGATATAGACGTTGTCCCGGGATCTATTTGGTTAAAATGCGAGTATAGGTATTATGTTTACTACAACAACTTTAATACGTTAATTAAGCCAAAAGAACCAAAACGATTTTTACTAATAAAACAACCTAGGTACTTCTTTATTCGACAACTATAGGACCTAGGTATTTATAGTTCTACTTCAGGAATTTATTCTCGTAAGTAGGTAGATGGGTAGGTACAAAGGGGTGCCTAAATATTGGTTGAATGAACCGTTCATTGAGTAATACAAAGAAGTTATTAATTATTAAGTAGTGTTTAAAAATACCGAAAAGAATAATCGGCCCCTGTGCTTAGCATTTGTGGACTATGAGATGGCATTTTGACTCTATCGAAACCTGGGCTGTCGATTGGCGATATATCCAAGTATTGTGTCTGTAGGTACTGTACAATGCTGCCACCATGGCCGCCCAAGTACAGAACCAGCAGACTAAGCATATCACCTTGCATCGAGGTGTGAGACAAGGGGATGTGATATCTCCCAAATTGTTCACAAATACATTGGAGGATTATTTAAAACGCTGGACTGGAAAGGCGTGGCAATAACATCAACGGCGAACACACACATCTCACACTTGCGATTCGCGGACGACATCGTCGTCGTGGTCGAAACGTTGCAGGATTTACGGTACATGCTGAACGGCCTAGCTGATTCTTCTCAACGTATCGGTCTCCGGATGAATTTGGACAAAACCAAGGTTATGTTCAAGGTTGTGTCGGGTCTTTACGTCGCCTATTCCACAAAGTCTTCCGTTGGGGTATAAGAGTTCTCGAGTGGAGACCGAGTATCGGCAAACGTAGTGTAGGACGCCCTCAGACTAGGTGGAGCGACGATCTTCACAAGGTGGCTGGCAAGCTGAATGAGAGTAGCCGCGGATCACGCTTGGTGGCGTGCACTTGGATGTCCAGCAGTGGAGTAGTATAGGCTGATGATAATGATGATGTTTAAAAATAACTGGTTTGTTTGTACTTACCTGTGTTCCATTGTTCTACTAATAATCTTAAAACTTTTTGACCGAACGGTGATAATTTATTTTTATACCAATCAATTCGCTGCTTATCATCTAGGTTTTCGTTCATCGCGAATGTTGCAATAATACAATTTATATTTAACTAGGACAATTGTGTTTATCTAAGTAAAATACTTTTTGTATTCTAATTTACAACAGTACCGCGCCGCCTATTTTAGATTTTTCCAGCGCTCGCCTGCCAATCCCGCCAATTTTCTGTTGACGCTGCCGCGCGGCCCGCGCATTATAGACCCGCAGAATACCCCATACTATTTAGTGTTTGTGTTGTCTATGGTGAGAACTGATCACAGAACAATGGAACTGATTACGGATAGGCTTTGTTTCAAGGTCGGCAACCAACATAAAAGTCATTACATAAACTTAGTAAATTATTTTTTGTGTTTTAGTATGTACCTACCTCTTACACTGGTTTTTTTATTTCTGTTTATTTAAACAAATATACGTTTAACTTAATCTAAATAGTGGAACAGACACCAGAAAGGTTTATTCGTACACTACATTCATCATAATTATATGCGACCTGTGTATGCGACATTATTTAAAAGTAGCTACCTTTAAAAACATAAACACGATTTTTATCCTCAGTGGGTACCTATAAACAAAATTATAAGAGACTTGGCATACCCCATCGCGCTTCTTAAAACAGCAAACAGGTAGCTTTTTTTGCTAGCGTTCATCGAACAATCGATCCCGCAACCTTTACAGGTGCTTCATAATAATTATGGCAAAATTCGTAAATATTACGTTATATTTTTTTTTTATGTGTAACATCTTTCCTCTCGCTTTCTTGCAATTTTTGTGAGTGATTTTGTGAAATGGGACGGATGTGTGTTTGTTGTAAGAAGCGCAAGCGCGCGGCATTTTGTAAATTCTGTAATCGATATTATGAACATGACATGACATATTATTATTATATGTGACATATTGTGTAATTTGACTATCTTCTTCTTCTTTTATTTATAGCATGTTTTGCCGAACACAATTCCGCCAATATCACGTACCTAGTGGCGTTACATGGAGGAGGCCAATGTATGAATGCCCAGCTGTGGGTAGATACGGGCTGAAAATGACGATGATGATGATGCGGCAGACGTGATCAGCCCAATCCCATTTCAGCTGAGCTACTTTCAGAGCTACATTTGTGATTTGTGTTATGTGTGCAGCTCGATGTATCAGATTCCATCCGATTGCTTGACACCTAATATGCTGCGTTGGCAAACCTTGAGCTTAGACTTCTGGATGTTGGATAAGTAAGGACCATGAAGCTGTACACAGTATATCTACAGCTTCATGGTAAGGACCCAGTTTGTGTGCCATATGTCGGGAAGGATGCACATGTTTTTTCATAAATGATGTGCAAAGCCAGCACACGGTTATATTATATTATAAACCCCTTTGCCTTCCCTCCCTAACGATAGAAGAAAACATTATGTCAAAATATTACATTATAGATTACAATTTTATTTTGTTTGTTAGAAACTACTCGATAAAATTTGATTAGGTACTTGGTTCTGCTGCAACTTACGTTCGTTAAATATAAAAAATGGCAGTAAATTTAGAAAGTTGTGATAGCCTTCCTCCAGATGAGGAACCAAAATTAAAATACTATCGAATGGGCAACGACGTTCAAAACATTCTTTTGAAAGACGCAGTAAGTTGCATATGCGTACACACAAAATTTATTTGCCTTGGCACGCAGTGGGGAGTGATACATTTGCTGGACCACGAGGGTAATACAGTACCGATATCCCAAGACGGCAGCGCCAAAGAATTGCAGGCTCATGCCATCGCCGTGAACAAGATCTCCGTGGACTTGAACGGAGACTACATTGCGAGTTGTTCTGATGACGGAAAAGTTGTGGTGCACGGGTTGTACACGAGCGACAATACGCACAACCTCTCACTGGGTAGAGTGGTGAAATCAGTGGCCCTGGACCCCTATTATTTTAAATCTGGCTCTGGCCGCAGGTTCTTAACAGGTATTTTATAGACTTTCTGTATTGAGTAATGTGTTATTTAAACGGTTCATATTTTTGTTAGCAAAAAAATGTAAATATGTAATGTAAACAGCTAGTTGGGCAACAACTTTTATGGTCAGCAAATATTTCTAAATCAGTCTGCAACTTATATCATTCTGAACAGCAGTCTTATGCCGCTCCCCCCTTCCGTGTTTGGCCCTCACTATGCTGCGCTTGGGAAGGATTTTTTTTACTTAACCTAACCAACAGTAAGGATTCCTTATGCTAACCGATTATATAACTCTGCTGACCAAATAATAATTTTGCTTTACAACTATATATTTTGAAAACACAAATTATTTACCTTGAGTAATATCCATTTCATATAAAGTTTTTTTCATTAAACATTTAATTAGTATGGCCAAATTAGGCTGGTATGTATTAATGATTCCATCATAATGGTTGGATGATGATATTACTATAGGTACCTATATCAAAATTTATGTATGATGAAGAAAGAAGTTCTTTATTAAGTAGCAAACACAACATTCTTAATTAGATGTTTCATTTTATTGATGATGTTCATTAATATTAATGTTTATAGTATGATTAAACAGTTTCATTTCTTTCAGGTGACAATAAGTTAATACTCTATGAAAAAACATTTTTAAGCCGACTGCGCAGCACAGTTCTCTGTGAATGTGAAGGTTACATGCAGGCTATGGCATGGCATGACAGGTTCGTGGCCTGGGCTAGCGAGGTTGGTGTCAGGGTCTACGACCTTGTAGCTAGATGCTCTCTAGGCCTTATTCAATGGGAAAAAAGTGCAAATAGATCAATTGAAGATTATCGCTGCAATCTCTTGTGGTCAGCCCCAAAGACCCTCATGATTGGCTGGGTAGACACCATTCGGATATGTGTCATTAGAAAAAGAAGTCAAATTGAGTTGCAAACTCGTGATGTAACAGAATATCTTGTAGATCCTGTACACACTTTCCAGACAGATTATTATGTAAGTGGTTTAGGGCCATTGGATGATCAACTTGTTCTATTGGGACTTCCTAAAGAGTGTGACCAAGAGACAGGCAAAGCACAAAGGCCTGTATTGTCAATAGCAGACTACAAAGACTGTGAGTTTTGCGAAGTGTCTACAGACAGCTTAAACATAAGTGGTTATGAGGAATACTCTTGCAATGATTACCACTTGGACATGCTAATTGAGGAAAACAGATTCTTTATTGTCTCGCCTAAAGATATAGTGATTGCCAGTCCCTATGACATTGATGACAGAGTCAGCTGGTTAACTGAGCATGGCAGATACGAAAAAGCCATAACGGTACTGGAGGAAGTTGGAGGGAAGACCTCAAAGCACTCTGTAGTGACGGTTGGTGTCCAGTACTTAGACCATCTGATATCTGAGCATGTGTATGAGGAAGCAGCTATTTTATGTGCAAGAATTTGTAAGACCGATAAGGTGCTATGGGAAAATCAAATTGTGAAGTTTGCTGAAGTGAACCAACTTAGAACCATTAGTCCATATGTGCCTAAAAACCCTGACCAAGCTTTAAGTTCACACATTTATGAACTGATATTTTATGAGTATCTCAAAGTAGATCCACAGGGATTTTTAAAACTTGTCAAAGAATGGAATCCAGAACTGTACAAAACTGGTTATATAATTAAAGAGGTGATAGAACATTTGCTGACCACTAAAGTTGACAAAAATGTGTACCTAGAAGCCCTGGCTTTGCTTTATTGTTATCAAAAAAAGTATGATAAGGCACTAACAACTTACTTAAAACTGCAACACAATGATGTATTTAAACTAATTTTAAAACATAACATGTACAATGTAATACATGACAAAATACTAGATCTGATGACTCTTGACTGTGATAAAGCAATATCTGTACTCTTGGATAAAACAGTTATTTCCACGCAATTGCATGTTCCAGTAGAAGTGGTGGAAAAGCAACTAGAAAATAATGATATTTATCTGTTTAAGTACTTAGATGCGTACAGCAAATTAGAGCCCAATGGAAGGTACCATGGGAGACTAGTAAGGTTGTATGCTAAATATGCAAGAGAAAAATTGCTACCATTTCTAAAGTGCAGTGATAGTTATCCAATACAGGAGGCACTTGATGTTTGTCAGAGCAATGGTTTTTATCCAGAAATGGTTTTTTTACTTGGTCGAATTGGCAACACTAGGGAGGCTTTGCAGATCATCATAGAAAAACTAAATGACATCAATCAAGCAATTAATTTCTGTCAGGAGCACAATGACAAAGAGCTGTGGACAGACCTCATTAGGCAGACCGTAGATAAGCCTGATTATGTTACATTACTGCTCAAAAGAATAGGAAACTATGTTGATCCAAGAATGCTTATACAGTACATACAGCCTGGCTGTGAAATAAAAGACTTGAAGGACTCTTTAGCCAAAATGATGTGTGATTACCACCTGCAGCTTTCAGTACAAGAAGCCTGCAAGGTGATTACTCTGAGGAATTATTTTGACTTACATGAGAAGCTAATTGTAGGCCAACAAAGAGGCATATCTGTAACAGATGATTTCTTATGTTGTGTGTGTCAAGGACGTATCATAATCAAAGACTTGGCCAATGCTTCTGACCTTAAAGTCTATAACTGCAGGCATTCTTTTCATATAGAATGCTTACCAGACGGCGTGCAGTGCAACAGTTGTACTGTGTGTAGTGCTGTCAAAATGTGACCCATGTCACCCATGTTACCAATATTTCCAGAAGCTCAATGTAGTTTGGTTAAAAAGTTACTGTAAAAACCATTCAAGTAAACAATATTTTTCCATTTAAGCTAACAATAATTTATTATGTATTCTGTGTTTATCAGCCAATAATAATATTTAAAATGTTATCAGTGTGTGGTGCTTTTGTAATGAAGTGGCTTGTATTATTTTCCTTGTAATAATAAAATCCAGTATAAATAATGATATGTGTTAACATTACACCACTGACAATATGAAAAAAAACCAATAACCAATCCTTAAATGTTTACCTCATCAATCATAACTGAGTGACGTGGGTCTAGCTAGATTGTGCTTGCCTATTATTTAGTAAGGTTGTCTCGGGCCATAGTCGCATTGGGAGGTGGGGAAATGTCGTTCAATACAGAAGAGTTTTTTAGTGCTGTTCAGGCTAGAACTTATTACTTATTAATTTCGTGCACACCAATTCTAATTTTTAGCATCTTCAAGTATAGGTATGAATTTTCGTTTAAAAATAAAATATCGCCGTCCATCTTTTCAACCTCTGACAACACGTCACACGCGCAAACGCCTGGTGGCTAATTAATGTGAACTGTGAACACGAGCTCGCCCCGTGCGCCCGCACCCGCCTTCGCGCCCGCGTGTTCCTACATGAACAAGCACTTAGGCCACGGTCGGCGTCGTGCGGTCGTCCGTCATAGTTGCTTGTATGGAAAACAAGGAAAGGCAAACGATTTATACGACAACTTCGCCGTTTTTCTCTATCCGTCGGTAATGCGCCAAAGAGGAGGCCCCGTTGACACCGTCAAACTAACTGGTGGAATTACGAGACTTGCCGGTAAGGCTAAACATCGTTAACTCAAGAAATTAATTAATGGCTAACTTACGAAAGTTGCCCTCGTCCTATCATCATTATCATCATCAACTCATGTCCCTGCTGCTGGGGCACGAGCCTTCCCTATAAATAGACGAATTAGAACGGGTCATCAACCACCACACGAGCTCAGTGCGGTTTGCGTTATCGTTAACGACTGCTGATGCAGTCTGGTTGGTGGCTTTACGTGACGTCTTTAAGTTAAGGGAAGGAACTCCTTCCAAAGTACGTAGGAGCTCGAGATGATACAATTTTGGTCACCTATCCGCGCAATTAAATTTTTTTTGCAACTCGCAAAGGTGGGTCGCCTGCAAGTTGCTTAACCTATAAAAGTTTTTTTTATACAACTGGCAAAAGTTTGTCTATCCATCACCTGTCTTTTGGCCTTCTTATCTTACCTTAGTGGGGCCTGCTGAGGTTTCCCTCTCCCAGTAACACTTCAATCCATTGGGATCTTTTGTGCAACCCCATCCTTTCACTCTTCCTCCTCTGTAAAGATAGACGCCATAAGTTTGGCAACGTCCTTAAGAACGAAGAGCCTGAAGTCCTCCGGTTTCGGATAGGCCGACCACAGTAGTCCCATTCTTTTTCTAGCCAGAGAGTCGCAGTTACACAGTAGGTGCTGTATTGACTCCGTTTACTTCGTCCTAAGGCGTTTTCGCCTAGAAAGGATTTGGAGTGTTTCATACCCGGCTGCTCTTTCCATTCAATGCCTTGCCTTTTTTCGATGTAATCTTTTAAGGCCTTGTTAATGGTACTTGGTGCAAGTGCCACGAACGGCTCAGGACCAATGAGCTGGGTCTCCGAGCCCTCCCTGGCAAGTGCATCCGCCATCTCGTTGCTGTGGATTCCCATATGGCCTGGTACCCAGATCAATCGCACCTTGTTATGTCCACCTAGCTTGTTTAGAGCTATTGGTTTCCAGAACAAGGCCAGAGTCGATGCGGGGCGATATGAGTAACTTATTGAGTGCGGCTTGGGTGTCACTCAGGATGAATATATTGCGCTTTTTCATATAGCTAACTCTATATTCTGCTTTACGCATAGGACTGCGAAAGTTTCTGCTTGGTTTACCAAGCAGAAACTTTGCCAAAAATTTGCCACTTTTTAAAGTGGCAAATTTTTCCATGCTTTGTCTATGCTTGAAATCGTTATATATAGACGCCTGCCCCTGTGCCCGATTTCATTTTTGATCCAGATTAGGCTGCCTTGTTCCGGGGTCGGTGGCCCTCATTTCCATTCGTCCCTGCGGTTGGAACATAAACTTTAAATTTCTTTTCGAACATGAATATGGTGGATATTTTATCGCACCCCATTTCCATGATCCTATCTGCAAATGTCACTTAGTTCCCATTTTGAGTGTCAAAAAGTTACAGCAATCTTATTGACATGTCAAAGACATTGGATTTCGTGGACCTGTGTTGAATTGGATTGCTAGTTATTTAGGTAATAGGACACAATATGTTGAAGTGACTAACATTGACGTAAATAAAACTGTCTCATCCTACAGATGTATTGAAAGACAATGCTTTTTGTTTTGTGTATACAGGGTGTCCCAAAAACAATGGATAACCATATAACCATCGATAGGCTTCACCGTGGCCCCTCTAATCTCAAATTTTGACCTTAGTAAAAATATCACGGTTTTTAAGATTTTAGGTTTTTTTTTTATATAAGTCACTTACGGTTTGTTAAAAACAAATGCTATTTCTACAAATGAAGCGGTTTTTCCATCTAGTTTTTTTTTAATTCATCGGTATTAGTTTATCTATCAAACAAAATGATTAGAATTTAATAAACGAGTTAAAAAGTATTTAAAAACAATAAACTAATAAAAAAGCTATTAAAATTTAAAACTTTACTAAGCAACTTTTTAAAATTATGGGCACGATGAGTACCGTACATTTTTTTTGCACTTTAGTCAATTAAATAGGGATCAAAGTTTTAAATTTTAATAGTTTTTTTACTAGTTTCTTTTTTTTAATACTTTTTAACTCGTTTATTAAATTCTAATAATTTTGTTTGATAGATAACCTTATAACGATAAAATTAAAAAACACTAGATGGAAAAACCTCTTTATTTGTAAAAATAGCATGATAAAAACAAACCATAAGTGAGTTATTTTCGAAAACTACAAAATATCCCAAAATCTTAAAAACCGTGATATTTTAACATAATAAAGGCTGAACAGAACGGTTTTCAACAAGGCAAATCAACTACTTTAGCTGCTTTCTCGCTAGTAAATGAAATATTAACACACACTGATAAACGAAAACCAGTAACAGCAGTGTTTTTTGACATGAGCAAGGCTTTCGACTTTGTTTCTCATAAAATTCTTTTAAACAAATGCGATCTGTATGGTATAAGGGGGTTTTCAAACAAGTGGCTTCAAAGTTATCTCAGCAGCCGTAGACAGTATGTAGAAGTAGCTAAAATAAATGACAAAAACGAACTCAAAATGTACAAATCCACAATTGAAATAAATAATGTCGGTGTGCCTCAAGGGAGCATACTTGGTCCCTTGCTATTTTTGTTATACATTAATGACCTTCCAGATGTAACACATTACAACTGCACACTTTTTGCTGATGATGTTTCCGTGGTCATACCATGTGATGAAAAAAATTTATAGAAAAATAAAATTAATACTACAATAAATAATATTATACAATGGCTACATGATAATAATTTAAATGTAAGTATAAATAAAACGACATATATACAATTTTTTAATAAAAATGGAAAAAAACAATCATTAGAATTGACTTTTAAGAAGCAATTTATTTTAGAAGCTACCAAAACAAATTTTCTTGGTATCATATTGGATGACACATGTACATGGGTCCATCACATCAATGGAATCTGTACTAAGTTACAATCTTTTGCGTATGCACTATGGCGTCTCACAAAAATCGGCAGTGAAAAAATAGCTTTGCAAGCTTACCATGGTTACGTCTGCTCATTACTTCGATATGCAATAGTTCTGTGGGGAAATTCTTGTTCGCATTTAGTTACTGCCTGGCTGGGGTTTGAACTTGGTTTCGTGAGCGAGAGCCGATGCCTTGAGCCAATGAACCACGAACGCATGGCGCACTGCCGCCGTCGAAATTAGCGGTCACTAGCTAGCTGCATATTGTTACTAGTGCCATCTACACTTCACTACTAGCACTACTAGTGGACTGCTATGTGCTTTATGTGATTACTATTCGAACTACAAAACATACAATGAGCTTGCAGCGAACGCCGCCATCTGCTACATTGACGAGCGAGAGCGGACGCGGCAGCGGGTCAACACCAAACTTAAGCACTTGCGTTGATAACTCGTTTATTAATACTAACACCAGAAAGCGAAAGAAGCGTGGCGAAATGGAAGAATATAAAAATGATTTTGAGAATTTTCGTACAGACTTAATGGCGTTCTTAAAAGATTTTGCAAAAAACCAAAATAAAAATTTATCGTTTAAAAAAGAAGAAATAACTGAAATAAAGGATGAAGTCAAAACTATAAAATCAGTTACAGAAAATATTACTCAACAACTAAAACTGAACAATTATGATATAGAAAATGTAAAGGCTAATAACACAGACACTCAAGAAAAAATGAATGTCATAAAAGCTTGTTACCTAAATCGCCTTTTCTTGGCCACGAAGACCTTATCCTCGAACTCAAGGAACGATCCGAACGCGAGAACAACGTCGTGATTGTAGGTACACGAAATAATTAATAAAAACTATATCGCTAGACGAACCCACAACATGGAAGAGTTAATGAAGATAACAATATCTTTAGTTGAAAACTGTCTTAAGCCAATAAAATCAAATGCGCCTGGGCAAATATGTTGCTGGCAAAAATAGAGCATTAAAAATATATTTTATCTACACTAATGTTGTAACATTCTACTTATGTTTCCAATACTTGACTTATAATTACTACTGTTATAGCGCAGACAACAAAACACTCAATTTAAGCAATTTCACATGATGGTATAATATCCACATCGATATCGTAAAATCTCATTATAACATCAATAAGACGCGACCAATTAACCTGGCGAGCCTTATACAAGTTGTATAAAATTTTGATATTAGGCTGGCTTTTGAAAACAGTTGGGTTATACGTGAAAACTTCGTCGAAACTACTAAACTTACACACAAAACTCTTTGGTAAGATCTTGTGCCAATTAAATAAAAAAGAACAGCGCGCGCTCGCTCCTGATTGGCCCTGCGCGCGCAGCTGCGCTCTCATTGGTTAGATTTTAATGGCGGCAAGTTCACTGTGACAATACACGTACGCGTGAATTTAATGTTTCGCAATGTGTTTTGTTTTTAAAATACAAATTAAAAGTTAAAAATGGACAGCGACGATGATATTTGTACGCTTCCGGATATTCTAGAATTGGCAACAAAAGTAACTCACAATCTTTTGCCAGAAAAATCTAGAAAATTATATGAAAAAGAATATAATAACTTTTTGGCATGGAAGATCGAAAAGAAAACTACATTTTCTGAAAATGTCATTCTTGTGTATCTCAAAGACCTCTCCGACAAATTCAAGCCATCTTCTATGTGGGCTAAATATTCTATGCTCAAGTCCACACTGAGTATCTACAACAATATTGATATCACGAAGTATTCAAAAGTCATAGCGTTCCTGAAACGCAGTTCAGAAGGACACAAGGAAAAAAAGTCCTTGACGTTTACATCAGGTCAAATAAAGATGTTCCTGGAAGATTCTTTGAAGATTGATTTGAACAATTATTATAAATAAACTATTGTCAGCTTTTACTCTTGTTGTTTGACTAATTGCATTAGTGAAGATAAAGTAGTGTATGCAACTGCATATAACACGGGTATTAAAACACTCGTTACTATTATGAAACTCGCTGCGCTCGTTTCATAAACTCACACTCGTGTTTTAATACCCTTCATTATATGACAGTTGCATAACCTACTATTAATAACAACGATACACGAAAACTCTTATTACGTAACAAAACAAAGCTTCCGGAAACTTTAAAAATATATTCAAACCAAACACCGGCACGATATCAGTATCTTCAACCTAAAACAAGAATTAAATAAGCGCTTAGAAAGTGGCGAAAAAGATTTGGTTATCAAATATATCTAACTAGGATCGTAAAACAAAGTCAACCAAAAAACTGATCTCTGCCCCACTACAAAATAAAATATGTACAGAAAGATTAAGCTACCATTCTTTTTCTCAAATCTACGTAGTATCCAGAATAAAAGAAAATTTGACGATATAAAATGTATATTGAGAGCTATACCAAAAAGAACCCATTTTCTAATTTACGGAAACATGGCTTGTTTCTGATGAGGATGCCAAATTATACCAGCTTCCTGAGTGCTGAGTATAGATATATATATAACTATAGAAAGTCAAGCAAAGGTGATGGCGTTTCAATTTATGTTTACAATGCTATTAAATTCGAAGTAACAGAAGATATCGTCGAACACGGGAACCAATTTTTATGGTTACATATCGAAAAACTATCTCTGAATATTGGAGTTGTATATACTAGGGGTGTTCAATAAAAAGTGCAGTTAGCAGTTATATATTATTTATTCTTATTTTATCTTTCGACATAATCACCTTTGAGGTTTATACACTTTGTATATCGTTTTTCTAATCCTAAGATTCCCTTCTTGAAAAAATCTTCATCTTGATCGCTTAAAAAATCATGTACGCCGGCAATCACTTCCTCAGCATTGACATATTTGTGACCTCTCAGTTGTTCTTTTAACCGCGAGAACAGGTAGAAATCACTAGGCGCAAGGTCAGGTGAGTATGGAGAATGTTCTATCAATTAAAATCCAGCATCTTGGACAGCAGTCATCGCAACTCGGGACTTGTGTGCGGGGGCGTTATCTTGGTGAAACAACACAACTTTAGCAAGTTTGCCGCGGTGATTTTTGCGTATTTCCTGACGCACTTTTTTTATTTGTTCTGCGTATAAGGCCCCCGCAATAGTGGGTCCATGATTGAGGTATTCAATCATTATCACCCCCTGGCTGGCTGTCCCAAAAAAGAGAGCCGGCGGATGGAAATGCCTTAAACTTCTTAGGCGTTGGAGATGACGGCCTCTTCCAAGTCATGAACTGTTGTTTCGTTTCAGGATCATAATGGTGGAGCTATGTTTCTTCCATAAATACGAAGCGAGCCAAAAATCGGTCAGGATCTTGTTGTAACAATTTCAAATTGATTTGAGAAATCCTCAGTCTTGTTTGTTTATGCTCGTCTGTAAGCATTCTAGGCACCCAGCGCGCTGATACTTTTTCATGTTCCCAAATGTTCATGTATAATACCTTTATAATACTATAGATACTTCCTATCGAAATCTATAGTTCTTCAGCTACAAAACGAACAGTATCTGCTAAAACAATTTTTTCAACTTTTTTATCATTTGTTCGGTAACTGCTGTCGTAGGGCGTCCCGAGCGTAGGCGTCTTTAGTTGAAGTTCTTCCTCTCTTAAACTCGGCACCACCACGCTATCGTAGAATACGGAGAGCATTACCCCTAATGTTCCTTTCAAGTCTAGATTTACTTGCTTAGTAGTAATTTTTTCAGGCAGATATATTTTATTACGGCGCGGTTTCAATTTTATCCATTTTGCGTATCACGCTCCGTAACGACGAAAATAAATTTCTATTTTTAAAATAATAATAAATACTTAATATTATTTTATCAAATGTCTGGGCTTTACCTGCTAGTATTTACTTTTTTGTTGTTCAATGAGTTTATATGCCTTTATTACTTTTTATTGAACACCCTTTGTAAGCCTGATGGGTACGCTGACATGGATAATTTTTTAAGACATTTATTCATCCCACTTGGAACAGTGAAAGAGGACCGTAGTCTTTGGCGACTTTAACATCGATTTGATCAGTAAAAACAATTACGTTACCCAGTATAAAAATGAAATGAACTTAACTGGATACGAAATACTAACTAAAATAGATCCAATTTACTGTACGCGTGAAACCAGCAAAACAAAAGACTATAATAGATTATGTTAGCACAAATATAAATAATCACTCCTTCATTCTTTCTATCATTGTATCTCAGATCACAAACAGTTATATCTTGAAATAGGCAACTTGGCACCTGCAATAATTAAAATAAATTATTAAACAGCTCTTGATTATGAAAAACTTTACAAAAGTGCATCGGAAACAATAACCAATGAAGACTACTTAAAAAAAATATATAAAAGAAAACATAGAAAGTTCGAAAATAAAGAAAATTTAAATACTCAATCCACCACAGAAATACTAAATAAATAAATAAATTATAGATGCTATTAATTTTAGAAATGGATTGTGGCAAGAAACTAAAGAAATTCCAGATAATGACGACTCGAAGACTCTATAAAAACGAACAATACAAAGTTCAGAAGTAGATTAGGACACATAAGGAAGATTACCACCAAAAAAGAATAATAAATAATTACAAATAATTTTATGACACATACAATCAACCTAAAAAAATGTGGGAACTAATGAATACCTTGGCAGAATAAAACCAAAAGCCCTGCTCCTCCAAATTTGAGATCTGATTCTGGACTGATTACCGATGGTACTGTAATTTGTAATCTGTTCAATTCCTTCTTTTCGTCTATCGGTACTGAACTAGCCAGTAATATTCCCCAGAAATACCACATTGATACCAGTAAAATCCTTATGTACGGACATAATTTACTCACATGAAGTTGTATTAAATGATCTTAAACCTTCTAGTATAGATGAATTAAATTATATCTACCTGTTTGTGTTGCAAATAAATAAATAAATAAATAAATTATGGTTTAATTAATTAAATAATATTCTAACTAGTTTTGCTAAAAGCTCTAAGCATGGACTTTCATCAACCAGAGTACATACAATACGACGTATCTAACCGCGGGAATCGAACCCGGGACATCCGGTTGGGTCACTTAGTGTAACCAGATCCATAGATCATCAAATTTTGTGGCATTATGAACGAATAAATACAAATTAAATTTTTATTCTAATAAATCAGTGGTATGGTCACAAATTACCCAATAGTTACTGTATGGTGATCAGCGTGGTCTTCGACCAGCCGCGAAGCGTCAGTAAGTACTCGGAAAAATAAAGTGTTATTCTGTAGGTAAGTAGGAGATTGCGTTTAATTATGATCATCTTATCATAACGAAACGCAGTTTACCATAGAGACATAGACCTTTTTCCAGACAGACAGTTTCATTCTACGCAAGGTCCTTACTCTTTCATAACATATTTATGTAATTTGTAATGTATTAATATTATGTACAAATACGTACATACTTTTCCAGAGTTTAGTACGTATATTAATTAAACAATTCTCTTAAAAAATACTATAATATTATTTGCGTGAATTGAAACATAAAATTATTGTTTATTCCCATGTGGTGTTGAAAAATGGACGCGCACATGATAGTGAAGTAAATGAGGTTCTAAAAATGTTTCCCTTGTACTGTATGCGCTGAATTGTAAAGTGAAGAATTTAGGAACAAGTGTTGTGTGAAAATGACAGATATGCCTCCTTATCTCGCGGTTAAAGATGAGGGGAAGAAAGATGAACAGAGTGACAGTGAGGATACATCTTCGGACGTAGATGACTGGGATTTGCCTCTTAGTTTCGATAAACCGTGGCACCTAGAGCCTATAAAAGGTCCCGACCGTGTGGAGCACACGTGGAGAGTAAAGGAAAAGGTCAGAGGCTATCTAATGCTTTTAAAACTTGATAAGATGAAACTGCGTAGGTATCTGCCAAACGAAAACAAACGCACATGAGTTTTATTTATTTTATTTTATGAGAACGATATGTGTGTATGTATGTATGTATTGATGTTTTAACCTCCTGACTATTCTAGGTACATTTTTTTAATTTCACCATTAAATTTTGATAATGACAACAACAGCACAAGCACAGTTACAATAATAAAAAAATTGAATAAGTAAACAAAACAACTATATTCTGCAATATTTTATTAATATGTTGGTGTTCTTTATGAACTTTATATATTTTTCCATGTTAGATACATTTCAAAATTATAATTAAAACTAGTGGCCCGCTCGTGACTTCGTCCGCTTGAGTGAACAACTCGATTGCAGCGTCACCTACCAGGTTCAATTGTGAATCTAAACTATTCTCGTGAATCCACTTGAACACACACTAAAAATTTCATCAGCAGGGCAATCAATTATGCACTACGGTTAGTGCATATGGCATTTAAGGCTGCCTGTCCATTGAAGCGGAGCGAAGCTGCTGTGCAGAGAAGTGAAGAAATATTAACCAATAGGATTGCATTATATACACTAATATCAGTGACATAACACAGTGCATAGCGCTGGTCAGACTGGTGCTCTTTTAACAAAATGAGTCTCAACGTGACTAAGAGCTGCATTATTTCTTTCACGAGAAAGAAGAACCGAGTAGTTCACCAGTATTACATCCAGGGTGAGATGTTGACCAGAAAAGAGATTGTTAAGGACTTGGGTGTATTTTTCGATGAACATCTTACCTTTTGTTCTCATTATGATCATATCCTGAAGAAAAGTCATAAACTTTTAGGATTCATAATGAGGACAACCAAAGATTTTAAGAAGCCTCGCAGTATTCTATGCCTATTTTTCAGTTTAGTAAGAAGCGTCCTGGAGTACTGCCGCCCTGTTTGGTCCCCATATTATAGTGTACATGTGGATAACATAGAGAAATTGCAGAGGAGATGTTTGAGGTACATGGCACTGAAGTATTATCCTGGTCGTTCACTTGAGGACTACAATGACAGACTCTTAAGATTTGGTCTGATCTCTTTGAATTCTCGTTACATAAGATATGATTTGTTATGTCTCCACAAAATAGTTCACTCAACTATCGATGCCTCGGATATACTCTCTTCGCTCAACTTGAACACCCGGTATAAATAACGTCACCCAAACACGTTCACAATACAAGTGTATAAAAACAATACCTCCTTTTACAACCCCGTAGTAAGAATGTGCCGGACATACAATGATGTGATTCGTGGTGGCAGATACATAGATGTATTCAACTCCAGTTTCTCCCAATATAAGAAGTCTGTATCAGATATCTTTATCTCCGGGGTATCCTCAACTCCTGCAGATAGTGTTGTTCCTAAGTTGGCATATGATCAAGGCCTTCAAATTGACTGCTTAGTGGCCTATTTTTGATCAATTTTATTGCTTTTAATTATTTTTAATTTATTATTTAGATAAGTATTTTGAATATTAATTATTTAAAAATTTCAATTGATTGTTTTGGTATTTGTTTTACTTAATTGTTTTGATTGATTATATTTTTAGGTATTTTTTTTTAATGTTAATTTATTTAATTTAGTATTTTAAGGGATTTTTTTCTGTTTCATTTTTTGTAATTGCTTTTTATAATTGTTTTATTTTAACGTAGCTAGTACACAAATCATGCTGTGTATGCAATTTATGGATTACAGTCTAGTCTCAATATATTGTTAAATTCCCATGGCTGTGTAATTGACTGTAATCTGTCTGCGTACCTAATTCAAATAAATAAATAAATTAAATCTCCGCTTCGCTCCAGTGGTCAGGGATTTGCAGACTAGTTTCAAAATTCATACATTTTCGGAAGCGGCGAGCGCGTGGTAGTGGTGCGGGACAGCGAAGCGAGGCGGCGGAGTGGGGGAGCTCAAATGACTCGTCGCGTGAACTCGGCCTAGCTCCGCACAGTCCGCAACTCCGCTCCGCTGCCTCGCTCCGCGTCAATGGACAGACACAGTTCGCAACTCCGCTCCGCAATACTACTCGCTCGCTCCGCGTCAATGGACAGACACAGTCCGCAATTCCGCTCCGCAATACTCGCTCGCTCCGCTCCGCTGCCTCGCTCCGCGTCAATGGACAGACACAGTCCGCAACTCGGCTCCGCAATACTCGCTCGCTCCGCTCCGCTGCCTCGCTCTGCGTCAATGGACAGGCAGCCTTAGGGATGTTGATCTGTTCTATTACCTCTTTATTGATAATTTTAATATAGCTCAGTATAGCACTATTTAGAGCTCAAATGATTGAACTTGTTTGTATATTAAAACCTATATTTAAAGGCATCTCATTTAGAAGTTAACTGTACTAATATTCAAAGAATTGTTATTCATAATGTGTCTAATATCTTAGTTTTGATTAAATAACTGCTAATAAGTTACACCCCAGTTATAATAAATAATTACTTTTTGAATTTTTCAATATAACTAACATCTCACCTCCGTGTTTATTCCAAAAATAATTTTATTTCTATTTTTTTCTTGCTTTTATATCTCCTCTTAATTTGTTAGATTAATGCAGTTATTTTTTATATTTTTGGCTTTTTCTTTATATTTAAAAGTATTTACTACAAATATAAAAATAAATAATAGTACATTTTATAAATTTAAATTGATTTATCTGACATAATATAGATTAGGAGATTTTAATTTGATGGAGTTTAATGTAATGGATTAATTATTAATTATTGTAAGTATTACAGTATACTGTGATTATAAATGTATGTTTGCATGCTATTATAAAATAAGCTTGATATGTGATCTATTTAATTATATTATAACATCTTTATACAATGTTGAAGTGCAAATAACTAATTATCTTATCTTATAAAGCATACAACAAAATTATTGGATATATTATCTGAATCAATACAGTGTAAGAAATCCTTTTGCAGTACAAAACTCATTGTGTGGCCCTGGTGCTTTGCCTCAATGTTGGTGTCGATCCTCCAGACATAGTGAAGACACAACCGTGCGCGCGTCTCGAGTGTTGGATTGGTGAGTACAAAAACCTGCACGTCAACCTATCCAAAACTGACAAATTTCTTCAATACATTTTCAATCACATGAATTAGTCATAAAGTTCAAAGTCTATTGAGGAAATTTGACAATTTGTGGTAGGTTGATGTGCAGGCGTGTGTACATTATATGTTGTATATGTTCAAGAACTGACCATCAACAATTGGAAAAGTAATATTCTACTCCAGTGCATGCAAAAGACTTTTCATTATAACATCAAGTCATCAAAACATGTGGCCTGTGGCTATCCACAATGGTTGGCTAATGTCTATACATTAGCCAACCGCTAAAACAAATTAAAATATATCTTATGGATATATTATATTATTATAATTATAACATGTTTATACCATGTCGAAGTGCAAATAAATAATTATCTTATCTTATATTATCTTATTTTATATATAAAAAACTATTTTGTTTAATTCTAGTCTGTCATGTGCAATCGAAATTAAACAGTGAGCAAAACTCGTTATAGATAATGCCATTTGGCATTAAGTTCGCCGTTTGTACTGATTTATGTTGTGCAATAAAATTAATAGTTAAATTTTATTTACCTAAGTTTAATTTAATTTAATTTTAGGAAATTAATTCATAAATTTTGATCTGTGTCTGCAGACCCTAACTCATTGTCTCCAAGTAAAGCCTTGGAAAGCATCGGCCATGCGCTGCAGCAGCAGTACGAGCGCTGGCAACCGCGGGCCCGCTACAAGCAGTCACTGGACCCCACCAGTGACGAGGTACTCGCCACCACTTTACCCGAAACCCTCTACAACTAGTCAACTCATCTCTAATTATCTGCACTCAACCATGCTACTGGCATGGTAGTTCAGGCACTGAAGGCTATCTTGCATCTGCATATCTTAATAACGTGGCAATAATTAGACCGATCAAGCCGTGAACCAACACAAATCAAACCTGTAACCTTTAGATCTACTTGGAAACAGTTGGGCAGCCCAGCTGTTTCCACAGTAGTTTCCACCAGTGACCAAAGAACATCCTTACACATTAATATAGAATGAATGCTTCTCACTAGCAGTCATCGTAGTTGTTAATTGGCGGCCTTGAGCGCGGCCCATTCCGTTGACCCGGTGTGGCCTCGGCGGCGCGCGGCCTCGGAACGGCCGGCTCACGAATTCATCTAGTTTATTGCTAATTTTGTCACGGTCCTAATTAACACAAAACAGAAGTTAATGTTGGGAAAATGTTTTCTATGCTTACTGAGGGCCGATAAACTAGACAGTAATAACATAACCGTTTTTATGGGATGGGATCACTCTGAATAGCCGATTGTGTAAAAAGAAAGATATCCATTATATCATCACATTCCTCTAAGAAGCTCAGTGAAGGCCAGCCTACGTTGAAAGTTGATTCTCCATAATGTGCAGATATATGTTGGTTGCTATTCCCCAACAGTTGGCCGCGAGCTACCTCAGACAGATGTACTATATACTAAATCTCGTTCATTTTGAAATGAAACAACTTTTACGGATCTACTCGCGTTTCTACCGTAAAAGTTCTTTCATTTCAATGTGTAGTGTTCGCGTAAGAAAACATATAAAATGAATATTGTTAAGTATGAAGTTTGAAAGTGCAATGGTGGCAGGTGAAGAAGCTGTGCTGCTCGCTGCGGCGCAACGCCAAGGACGAGCGCGTGCTGTTCCACTACAACGGCCACGGCGTGCCCAAGCCCACGGCGCAGGGCGAGCTCTGGGTCTTCAACCGGGTAACTTTTTGGACTAACATTTTCTCTCAAGTAGTATTAGTAGTCTCACAGTGGCTAAGACTACCTGGTCTGGACCACCGCTCTCAGACCCATACCCCCTACTGGGAATCCAACCTGGGACTCAGTTAGGGCTTAAGGCTTGATTGTTCGCCTGGCTAGCTACAACCATCTTATTTAAATGTGTCGCCATAAGATCAAAGTTTGTAGCATTGTCGTGTTCCGGCAGCTAGAGATAAGATAGCCAGTGCCTCAGTAGTTGAGGATCCCAGGTGAAGTGCGCTTCCACCATTGGCTTTAACATTACTTAACATCAGGTGAAATGAAGGCACTGCTTACCGTAAGATATATTAAAAAATACTTTCCGCATAGCAAATAGACTTCAGCTTTCAGTGAAAAAACTAGTAGAAAGCAATTGTGATATCAGGTTGACCTAAGTGTTCTAAAAATTCTAATTTAGGTAGCCTCAATCATTAACACTGTAGATTGCATAATAATAAATTGACAATAAATTATGTCACTGCTAGAAAAGCTAACTCTATAAAAGCAAAAGTCTTGAGGGAATATTAGGAAAATAGAAACGGCAACAGGGTATGAGCCTGTCGGTGGTTGCGGCCTACAGGCCTACTCCATAGTTGTAAGTTGTTGCGGTCGGTAAGCGGGCGCGGGCTCACGCGGCGTGTTTGGCTCGCAGGCGTACACGCAGTACATCCCGCTGTCCATGTACGACCTGCAGACGTGGATGGGCGCGCCGTCGCTGTACGTGTACGACTGCTCTAACGCCGGCGTCATCCTCGACAGCTTCAGCCAGTTCGCCGACCAGCACGAGCGCGAGTACGAGGTCAGCCATTGCTTATTCCAACACTCAAACAATCGATACTAAATATTACAAATCGGCGGCGACGTGCCTAAATCATTATAATATATTGTTTTTTTTATTATATATTTAAAATTCTAGTGTGAATGCCTGGCGAATACTGCGCTGGCATTCAGTTTCATCTGTCAATCCTTAAACTATAAAAAAACATTTTTGTTTATTTACCTTACAGAATAATGAAAACTAAACCTTTTTTGTTTGTATGCGGCGGCGGCAGGCGTCGCTGAACTCGCAGGGCGACGGCGCGGCGGCGGCGGCGGCGGCGGCGGCGGGCTACGTGTCCTACAAGAACTGCATCCAGCTGGCGGCGTGCGCGGCCGGCCAGAGCCTGCCCATGAACCCCGAGCTGCCCGCCGACCTGTTCACGGCCTGCCTCACCACCCCCGTCAAGATGGCCATGAAGTGGTTCGTGCTGCGCACCAGCACCAGGGTCGCGCCGCACGATGTCAACGACCTCATTGACAAGTCAGACTATACATTTTTATATAGTTTCATCATTACTCTTCAGCCTAAAAGCTTCACTCGGTCAGCGCTCCGGCGGATCGAACCATCACCCTATACGCTGCCCCGGCGAGGATCGGTAAGTTTAAATTATTGCAAAATAAATAATATTTTTTATTTTTTTTATTTCGTAACCTAATTCTGTTTAGCAATGTCACTCTAGAAAAGTGGAAGCGGGAATGACATCTTGATTTTCGCTCAGCACTGAGCTTCTTCCAAGCAAGTAACATGTTATAAATGTAATCAATAAACATTTTGTATACAGGATCCCGGGGCAGGTGACCGACCGGCGCACGATGCTGGGCGAGCTGAACTGGATCTTCACGGCCATCACGGACACGATCGCGTGGAGCTCGCTGCCGCCGGAGCTGTTCCAGCAGCTGTTCCGCGCGGACCTGCTCACGGCCAGCCTGTGCCGTAACTTCCTGCTCGCCGACAGGATCATGAGGCGAGAGGTCGTTCCGCACGCGGGCTCTCGTGGCCCCGACCGGCTCTTACACACCGCGGATCATACTGAATGCGTATCATATACGCATTTCATTGCATGTGCTTCTTTCGCTTCTGCTTAGCCATGGAAAGAGGTGGTGGTCTTCAGCCGTCGAACAGTTCAGGTAAAAAGCGCTCTCCCCTTCGTTTACCATCATCGAGGAAAGTTGACGTTTTATTTATTCAAATCTTGCATAAGACTGCATACCTAAACAGAATGTGGCGTGAATAAAAATCGGTCTTCATTAGTTTTTAATGGAGTATGGCTAAATTCGGTGACTCGTTTCTTTATTGCACCTCCAAAAGATGGATTAGTCTACCAGCAAACTTTGTCCCTTCATTCTATGATATATATATCCATCCTTTAAACGAGGCGTGAAGTGGCTACTTGTAGGCCGGCAGAGTGAAAGTGACTGACGGTGCGTTGTTTTACGCTGCATCATTTGACTGCGTTTGCACTGCATTTTAATTTAACAGCAGGTGCAGTGGAGTCGCTTGCCGTGTCAGATATTTTAAATAACGACGGGAAGCTATAAACCTACGTAGCCGGGACAGTTCGCTTCTACTCGAGCATCGACAACTGCACGCCGGTGTCGGTGCCGGCGCTGCCGTCGCTGGCCGGCAGCCGCGGCCCGTCGCTAAGGCTCGCTCCCCGCAGGTCGTACAACTGCACGCCGGTGTCGGTGCCGGCGCTGCCGTCGCTGGCGCGGCACCCGCTGTGGGCGGCGTGGGAGCACACGCTGGACCTGGCGCTGGCGCAGCTGCCGGCGCTGCTGCAGGCGCCCGCCACCGCCATGCACCAGCCCTCGCCGTTCTTCCGCGACCAGCTCACCGCCTTTCGCGTCTGGCTCGACCTAGGTCAGTACGAGGCACATACTGGTTAAACTCGGCTCGAACCTATCTGTGAGTGTCGCCGATCGCAACCTACGATTGATTGGTCTTGATTTTATTAATTTCATGAAAGTCAGATTGATGTGCGCAGCGGTCAATGGACTCTGTCTGCGCTTGCTAAAGTTAAATAACTTTCAAGATACATTTTTAGCATTGGGCTTCGGTAGCTCAGCGGTCAGAGCATTGGACCGGTTATCCCAAGGTCGTGAGTTCGATTCCCACTCGAGCTTCCTGAGGCCGGTTGATTATTTCTAGTTTAATTTTTTTTTAACTAGCATTGTGAATGCAAAATTCAAAATAATAAATAACTTTCGCTAAAGACCAAAAACTTATTATCTCAAGCTTCTCCGTGCTTCGAAAGGTAAAGCCGTCGTCGGTCCCGGCTGCATTAGCAGTCGTTAACAACCGCCAATTGGAACTGGGTTCGTAGATACATGTTTGGATCATTCAAAGCACTTTTTCCAAAGTTAATTTGATTAAAAAATATTTGACTTTGACTTCAATAAGAATGAGGTGGCGGTAGTGGTTGATGGACGCCCGTGTTCCATCTTTTATGTTTACAAGTTGTGTTCCATTATCGGCCGGCTCGCCGTGGACGTCGCGTTTCATACGAGTGTGGTTGCGCGCAGGGTCGCCGGCGCGGCGGCCGCCGGCGCAGCTGCCGATGGTGCTGCAGGTGCTGCTGTCGACGCTGCACCGGCTGCGCGCGCTGCAGCTGCTGTGCGGGTTCCTGGCGCTGGGCGGGTGGGCGGCGCGCGCGGTGCTGGCTGTGGGCATCTTCCCGTACATGCTGAAGCTGCTGCAGGCCTCCGCGCACGACCTGCGCGCCTCCATGGTCTACATCTGGGCCAACATCGTCGCCGTCGACCCGGTGAGGACCACACACACCACACATGAAACATGTCTATAATTGAAAGCTATATCTTTTTATTTGGTGCTCGCCATAGAACACGCTAAACCCCCAGCTCAGCTGTGTATTGCCATTTCTGTGTAACCTTGTAAAAAGCAGTTTAGCTTTTCTTGAACTATGAAATAGCTACTTGATAATAGATCTCAATGGTAATGCGCCCTTCATATAGTGTTCACAGTAAATAAAAATTAATTAAAATGAAACAACTTTTACGGATCTACTCGCGTTTATTTTACACATTAGTTTTAATTAATGTTTATCCTGACGTTTCGAACTCTTTGCAGGGTCCGTGGTCACAGGAAGACGTAGGGAGTGTAGTGTTCGCGTAAACTTTAGAAAACAATATAAAAATTAATTAATAAAGAGAAAATCTCCATTAATTTTCAAATAACTCTCTTTAACCGCTAAAACCGCTATAAATATTTGCATAAAATATAGTGAATAATTTGTTTAGTTTGTTAATTCTATGTCGAATTTGACCGAAGCATAAAGCTTGTGTTTACTTAGACGAGAGTTTCAGGGATGAATGTTTTTCCGTCATGTTTTATCTTTTAATCTATTTTAGTCTGTCTAATAGTGTTACGACTGTTCTCGAAAGAAGAAACTACAACCGGCACATTCAAAGTCGTATATAGGGTTGGACGCGTTCGGCCGCCCGGCACCTTAAGCTATCGCAGACTGTTGTTATGTAATATAGCTCCCATCTACATAACACGTTCAACATTTCTTGGGAGCGCTTTTCCCGTTGCGCGCTCCACCTTTCTTTGAAAACGTGTTGGTAATACTTTGTTATAGCAATCGGTGTTAAAATGTTGTATCTCTTTGACAGAGTTGCCAAGTGGACTTAGTGAATGCGAAAGGTCACAAGTACTTCCTGTCCGTGCTGCAAGACCCTACTGTCGACGTGAGTGGTTTTCCAATATTGTTGGTGTCGAGTTGCGTGTTTATCTCGGGCGGGCGTGTAACGAGTGGCTTGGTTTGCAGAGCGAGCACCGCACCATGGCGGCGTACGTGCTGGCCGGCATCGTGGACAACTACCCCGCGGGGCAGGAGGCGGCGCTGCAGGTCCGTCGCGGAGCCTTAACCTTATGCGGAGCCTTTATTACAAATCTTATTTAGTTTCTTCAAAAAACTTTATTCCTGATTTTCAGCTACAGCTTCTTTTTTTTACTTGAGGACTAATCTTATGACTGAACAACCTAACCTGTGATGTGAACTGAAGTCTAATAAAGTATGTGTTGCAAAATAAATATATTTAGTGATAGGTGGGGTGGATATGCTGGTTATTTACAAATAATATTCGGATTTCGTGTTTTCTGATATTTCTTTAAGTTACTGCTACTAACAATAATAAGAAATGTTGTCGACTTTTAAAAATCAAAATTACTAATTTTCTGGTAAAAAAAAACAATCCAATAGTTTTCGATAATTATAATGAATATAAGTCGCATAGTTTTTAAGAATATAAAATTTAGTATAATAAAGGTTAATTGCGAGTAAATTGAACAAACTAAACTAAATATATGCAATGTTTTTTTTTAATTTTTAGTGCAATTTTATCAGTTAATTTTTTGGAGTCGGTTTTTTTTGTTAACATTTTAGTTTATTTCTTGCTTTTTAGTGATTCGTTTCAATCTATTTACCAAAAGCGAATATGGGTAGACCTACTTATCGTGCTGCTGGTATGAGACAGCGCCGTTTAAATGAGACAAGCGAAGAAAATGAGAAACACCAATCTCAAAGTAGGAAATCTGAGTTCCAGTGCTAGCCTTCTTTTGTTTCGTCATAGTCGCTTAACTATCTAAATCGAGATATCTTATCGCCACCCGTGAAATACTTATCATTGAGGAGTTCCGGTGGCAATCTGTGATCTTTTTCATCAGTTACACTTCATCAAATGATACTTTCTGAATGCAAATGCTTGACTTATTGTTGAAAATACCAAAATCGCTATAGGTATGCCTACAATATTTGAGGAGTTCCCTCAATTCCTTAAGGATTCCACCATCAGAACTGGACCAAATTAAAATGGGACCACACGGGAAGCACTAGCTTTTAAGAAAAAGAAAGAATCATCAAAATCGGTTCACCCAGTCAAAAGTTGTGAGGTAATAAACAAAAAAAATACAGTCGAATGGAGAAGTCGGTTAAAAATATTAGAAAGTAAACTTATATAAACTAATTAAATGAAATGAATAGACTCAACTTATGAGGTAAACAAAATTTAATGCAGCTCTGACTTTAACAAACTGTAACTGTTAAATATGTCTAATTGACTGTGAGCAATGCCCAAGTCGGTGTAAGTACGGCACATTCGGTGCAAAGGACTGTGAAAAGCACAAAGCAGGGTTTGCACAAAGGTATGTCAAAGGTGATGTGCCGGCTCGTCGGCAAGCTGGTAGGAGTTTTTATGTGAATAATTTCAAGCACAGAAGATGTGGTTTCGTTGTTGTGTAGAATTTTATACAGGGTCAATAAACTTAGAAAAGACCTGCGATTCGCGAATGTGGATATGCTGAAAAATTGTAGCCTCCTCATGAGACGATTAATTGGTATTTAAGTTTTAAGCGATAGACATAGAGATATGTCTGGTTTGTAAAAGGGTTCCAAATCATTGAACCATATTCCAATTTATTACGAATCAAGCTATCCTATAGAATGAAATAAGTCTCAATATTTCGAAAATGTTTGCATGTGCGAAACAGGCAACCAAGTGTTCGATTGCAACAAGTGACTGTTGGTAAATTGCTGTTTAAAATTCAACTCTTTGTCATATTTACTGGCTTAAGTGGCTGGCCACCGATACCGTAAGGCAAGAGGTTAAAATCATGAATGCTTTTGGAGTCATGACAAAAAATGAAATGAAATGTAGGTGTAATATGTTGGTGTTGCGCGCAGGGCTCCATGATCTCGGCGTGCCTGGAGCAGCTGGCGGAGGGCGCGCCGGCGCTGCGGCAGTGGGCGTGCGTGGCGCTGGGCCGGCTGTGGCGCGGGTTCGACGCCGCGCGCTGGGCCGGCGTGCGCGACCTGGCGCACGAGAAGCTCTACCCGCTGCTGCTGCAGCCGCAGCCCGAGGTACCATCGTCAACCTACGTGGGTACCCACGTGACCGGCATCGAGCCGTTCCCGGCTAATGTTCGGTAGTTTACGGTCGTCAATAATCTTTTTCTTTTTCTTTAGTATAATGTAGAAGCAAAGGGGCGTAGCCCATACAGCCATGGCTTCAGTATTATATAGTAATTAATGAGGAAGATAATTGTAGTATGTGCCGTAATTTGCACTTGCGATGCGATTTTAGTTAAGTGTGTGTTTCGTTTCATGTATTGCGCTAGGGTGAACAGTGGTAACTGCCAAATCGGTGATTCCAGTCACGCGAGTGGCGCGCGGAGGGGGTGTGTAGTGGTGTATACTTGGTAGGCCCCTCCTCCTGAATCGTTGTCAAGACTTTTGGGTCTGAACAGGGAGGCACAAGCTCAAGAGGAGAACCCTACAACCATCCGCGCCTCCCCGGGTGCGATGGTACTCTAGCGACGCGTTTTCTATTGACAAAAAAGAGGTGTGTGCAACATTGGCGAACGTTGTTTAAAAACCAATATTGTTTGTATAAATAGTAATGTAATCATTAATACGATGTTCCTCAACTTTTGAGATGCTTTACGTGCCGCGTTAATGACGAGCGATTTGAAAAGTCACATTCCACTGTTTACTTTTCTTTTATTAACGCAGACACTTTCGCGGACACATCTTTCACATTAATCTATATAATATAATAAAACTGAAAAGTTTGTTTTTTGTTTAGACGCGCTAATCGCTACAATATAATCGCCAATTTTAGTAAAAGTCTATTTTTAACATCACGCTGTGATGACCTCTAAAAAAAGTCCGAATAATCGCCGAGCGACTACGAAGTACCAGCGCGTTCGGGCGGCGCAGTGGCTCAGGGAACACCTAGTATTGATGTAGTTTATTCATTCTAGATCTCAATGTAGGAAAAAATAGCTAACTTTATAATTTTTTAAAACAAAATGTTTTTGTTTTGTTTATATAATTTTAACGCAAATTTAATTGCGAAACAAATTACAAAAACACAAATGTTGAAAAATTTTCACGATCAGGATTTGAACCTGTACCCTTCTGACATATCGGGTCAAGTGCTCTTCCAATTGAGCTATCGTGGTTCTAACGGACGGTAGTTGTTGACATTGGATGGGTACCTTTGGCTTTCAAAGTAAAAAGTAAATAGTATTGAATAATTTCGGCGCGCTGGTTAGAACCACGGTAGCTCACGATAGATAATTGGAAAAGCACCTGACCCGGTATGTTAGAAGGGTGCAGGTTCAAATTCTGCTCGTGGAATTTTTTTCAACATTTGTGTTGTTAAAACAAGTGCTGTGTTATTATACCTATATGTTATAACTATACGAGCTAGTACAAAAATCGTTAAAGACTAAATTATATATTAATAAATTACCTACGAATAAGTAGTAACAACGATTTGGATACGCGTTTCAGTTTCCGAGCCGGTAGGTAATTGACGCATATGAGTGACGTGAGCGCGTGCGCAGGTGCGCGCGGCGGCGGCGTTCGCGCTGGGCACGTTCGCGGCGGGCGGCGCGCGCTCGGAGCGCTCGGAGCACGCGGACGCGCTGGGCCAGCAGGTGGCCGTGACGCTGGCCGCGCGCGCGCCCGGCGACGCGTCCGCGCTCGTGCGCCAGGAGATACTCGCCGGTCAGTCGCGCCCGGCTCGACATGCACACTCACTAAAACCCTTGTGTTCTTGCCGTCTGTACGACGATTTTTCTATACTGGGCCACACCTAAAACTCTCTTATTCTACAGATATTGAATTTTTCTCGATTTCTTTTTGCATTAACGATATTATTAAGTCATTGAGTGCTAAACTTTCTTCCGTACGAGCATTACCAAACTTTCCGATATTTCTTAGACAATGAAGCTATAGACTTTCCAAAGCACAATGAATATCAAACGCAACCCAGAAGCTAGCCGCGCACACCCGTATGCACAATATGTTGCGCGCATCACGTTGCGTGCTACAGATAACTATTTTTTTTTAAATCCAAGAATAAAAGTGGTTCCCCATCATTTCTTTCTGCTTAATGTTACTCGGTGTGATGTACGGGACACACATCTCGGCTTCATTAAAGGTCATTTTCCACCTTGTATAAATAATAATAAACAATAATACCTAATGATTTATGTGGATGAAATTTGCACTGATCATTTATTGCAGCCGATGCTCGATCCGATCGATCCGAAAAAGATTGCGTATAATAATATGTCTGAAACGAATTCCCAAACTTGAGAATATTCATATATTGTATACTACCTATTATATATATTATATATGTATTTCAATCTTATATCGATTGTTGATTTAAATTTATATTATTAAAGTTACACGCATATTTTTTTGCGACCTTTTACAATTTGAAATTGTTATTTCCACTTTTAATTTCTTTACACTAGTGAAATATTTTGATTCTTAATATTAAATAAGATCTTTTCGACAGCTCTGCAATGGTCAGTGCTCACGTTTGAGCAACATTTCATCGCCGTTTACGTGCAGGAGCGCGTCCGGAAGACGGATAGGTCAGTACCTCCTCCGCCTTCGCTTAACCCAATCAATATAACGTCATAATGTCATATATCATAACGTTTCAGCATACAATTATAATGTTTTTATTACTTTAAAAATAGGAAACTTTAGAACTATAAGCATATACATAGATTTTATTTATTATACTATGCGTCTGGCGCGAATAGCCGCCCACGAAAGGTCTGGACTGGCAGTATTGATTATTGATTTTTAACAATATTCACCAAAATATGAAAATCAGCACTGACTGGAAGATAAATTAGTAAATATTTTTAAGTATCTTTAGCACCTTGTCTCTGTAAATTGGTCCTCGACTCCAAAGTACATGCTATCACTATCTAATCCAAAAACTCCAATTTATCGAACTTTAAAAGCATCTGGCAGTATGTAGGAACCGTCGAAACGGTCTGGCTATGGATGACGTCTTACAATAGAATCCCGTAAAAAATACCATAAAAACGGGCTCTATAAAATGACATGAGTACACTTCAACTTTAAACCATTCGGCCCCTACTCCCAAGCCACCACTACTCAATGTTTTTTAGTAACTAAATGTTGTTGCCTGATGTAATGTACTTACGTAGAAAACATTATAGCCATGTGTCATCACAAGCCGAGTAGTTTCTCAAGGTGTGGCCTGCACCACCGATTAAAGGTCCGCGTATTCCTAAATCTAAAATCAAATTATGATCGATTATCTCAAACGCCTTGCTGAAATCGGTGTATATAACGTGTACTTCATTGCCGTTATCAATTACATTCGCGACGTTCCCGATAAATCCTATCAACTTATTAGCGCTACATTTACTGGGCAAAAAACCATGGTGTTTCGGCTTTCATTCTTGTTTAAAACGCCAATACATCGGAGACGTTGTAGGCTAACGCTCGCTTGGTCGCAGGGAGCGCGGGCGCACGCGCAGCGACCGCGCCGCCAACGAGCAGCCCGACCGCGGCGTGGACGCGCTCGCCGTCAGCGCGCTCGCCCGCGCCGCGCCCGCGCTGCCGCCGCTGCCCTCCATAGGTACGAGCTTATTCACATTATTCAATTGTTATATGTAACTCTTTAAAGGATAATAAATTATTACAAAACACAAAATAAATGTTAAAAGACACAGCAGCCTATGTCTCAACTAAATACGCTCAAAAAAATCTCGAACAACATCATGAAAGACATGAAAGCTTTAAACTTGTTTAAAACCTGATTAACTGTAATTGTAACGCGTGTGAACTCGCGCGTGCTCCTCGTTCCGTGCGCCGCCGCCGGCGCGCTACAGCTGTGTGGTTCGGCGCAGGGTTCGGGTCGGTGCACGTGAAGCTGTGGGGCACGCTGTGCGCGATGGCGCGCGAGCCGCAGCCGCAGGTGGCCGCCATGGCCAACGACATCATCAACTACATCGCCAACCAGGTGAGCGAGCCTGACTTGTGGGCACCATAACAAATACTATCAACGCTCAAGTCTTTCACCCGACCCGAATTAAAACATGAAATTAATAAAGAATTGGGTACAAAATTGTCTTATTTATTATTCACAGAAATTATAGTGCAATGTGATAAGAAAAGTCTGTCAAGCTTTGACCAGCGCCGCCGAACGATTGAAATTGTATTGTGTCTGTATTGACGGCAGACGATGAGGCGGCTTAAATGTACGGTACGTTGTGCAGGCGGAGGCGGCGTCGCGCGACGCGGAGGCGCGGTCGCCGAGCGCGGGCGGCTCCGCGTCCCTGCCGCCGTCGCCCAACACGCGGCCCTCGCCGCTGCACGAGCACACGCGCACGCTGCCGCTCGCCGGTACGTACCTACCTGCTCCAATTTCTTTACTCAAGGCGAAGTCTTTGCATCAGCGAAAACATGTAAGTACTTTGGTGTTCAATATTAATTTGGTAGTTGGTAATAAATCTTTGTAATTTTGTTGAGTAATGAAACCCTATTATATTCGTTGTTGTGATGTGAGTGAGGTGCGCGTGCGCAGGGTCGCGGCGCGGCAAGCCGGGGCCGCCGCACACCATCTCCGAGGACGCGGCGGGCGCGCGCGACCGCGACTCCACCACCTCCTGCTCCAGTCAGTACAACAGCTCATTATTAAACACACTTTCGTTGTAACATTATATTCGATTTACCTATTTAGCTGTTTAATTTGAACGAGTCCATTTACGCTAATACGGTATCTTTCTAAGGCTTTCAATGATCTCTAATCGATTAAAACGTTAATACTTACAATTCGTTACTTACATCGCATAGAGAATAACATAATTGAATATTGCAAAGCTTTGATTGTTCCGCTGTGATGTGCAACTGTGAAGCGTGCCTGGTCTGGTCGCAGGCCAGCCGGCGGGGGCGGGCAAGCGCGCGATCGTGTCGTCGCAGTTCGTGGAGTGGGCGGCGGCGCGGTTCGGCGCGCGCAGCCCGCCGCCCGACGCGGAGGCGCGCGCGCACCACGAGCGCGCCTGGCGCTACCAGCGCAACCGCAGCCTGCGCCACCACGCCAGATGTCAGTCTCACTTACTTACTTTTTAACTAAACGGCCACAACCGGTTTCCGATGCGGCGAGCCGATTTTGAGTTCATATGCTTTAGTGCGTTCTTTATCAACATTGATTTTGATTGCTGTTGTACAACGCGCAATTCATTATTTATCTGTGACTAATGTAAAATTGTTTATCTCGCAAATGCTCGCGCATTATATTAAGTTCAACTTTACAAGCGTCATAGAGTATTTTAAAAGTGAACGATATTCGTTTAAATGTTTAGAATGATTCGAGGGTAAAGTAACTTTATTTCCATGTTTTGCGCACTGTTTGACTTGGAAATGAATTAGAAATTCGCTCGCCACGTCGCAAGACGCTCGTGCTCATGGCTGAGACCCTAAAGAGACCTAAAGGCGAACTGCCCTGGACCTTTTGAGTTGTTCATATATTCATATTGTAGCGGTTGGTCTTTTGACAAGACTGACTGCACTGCAACGGACCGGAAAGTTTGAATAGAATTAAAATTCTTTATTGTATAACTGTGTACAATATAGTTCTTAAATATTAAATAGTATTAACAGTTTATCCATTTCGGACGTACAATTGTTTTGTGAATAAATACCTATTTATCAGCACAGTATTAATTTAAATTATAAATGGCATTTTGTATAAGCCATACCTACTTTCAAGCATTTTTTAAAGATGTCACCTTCGAACTTTTTGAACTCTACCGGCAACTTATTATATATTTTAATTGTGTATAGGCTCACTAGTGGAACATTATATTATTATTTTGTGGTACACATAGCTCAATCTGATATTTTGTGTGAATATTGTTACGGGTTCTATTGGATGCTTTTTATGGGTCTTTATGGGTTTTAACACCTTAAAAAATAACTACTCTTCTAATAACATTGAAAATAAACCATTTAATCTTCATATATTAATGAAACGATACAATTGAACAATAAGGCTACGCGTATGCTAGCGCGCAAGTGACGCAGCACAGCGCGGGGCAGGTTTAGCGGGGCGGGCGTGGGCCGCGGACGCGTGCTGCGACGCAGCTAGGTGACACAGCAAAGGCACTTCAATCACGTCCTAGCTAGTGCAAAGGATAGTACATAACAAAATGAGTTCAAAGTCAAGATCTGATAATGATGAATAAATCTGATAATGAAATTCATGAGTTGCTGCTATTTTACAGTTTGGTAAAGCGTAGAAAAACTATTTGGCAAAGTGATTATCTGATAAAACGTTCTATTAATGGAGAATTTGTACAATCGAGAGTTCTATTTTTATATTTTTATTTATTGTTACATTTAAAAATAATCGTAAATATCACATGCATTGTGTATCAGCTTGCTACGCACAACGCACCGGTATGCCCAGAATTGTTCTATCATTGTAACAAATTTATGAGAAAATGGTTAAAAAGCACGTGTCGACACGCACGCGTCGCGCAGAAATCTGTGCCGGCGCTACGACGAGGCGCAGGGCGGGGCGGACGTGCCTGCTGTCCCGCTCGTCGCCTGCGTGCCGGCATACGCTTTGCCTGATAGTGTGAGCATGTGTGTTACGCGTGGTTGTGTGACGCAGCGCTGCGCGGCGCTCGCGTGGCGCGGCTGGAGGCGCAGGCGTTCCACTCGCGCTGCCCGCTGCCGCCCGCCACCGCGCACTTCCACCCCTACGACCAGCACCTCGCCGTCGCCTCCAAGGACAACTTCGGGTAACTCACTGCTAATACATAAACATCCACCACCACTGTCGCCAGCTCGTTTTATGTCGCCACTGCTGGGTACGAGCCTTCCCTATGAATGGTAATACCGAAGGGAGAACGGGCCACGGCGTCAAAAAAATCACACCTCTACGAAAATAATTTTCAAGCCTTATCAACCCTTAACCCACGTATGTACCCTCTTCGATATTGGTGTCATTTCAAAGCCTAATAAAAAAAACTTGCAAAAAAAAAACACATCAGTTTTTACAAAAAAAAACCTTAACCACAAATGTGACTTCAAAAAATGGCAATTTTGCTTTTCAAAAGAGCCATTAGTTGCGCTACTTTTTGTGGGTATAAAAAATCAATACAGATTCAATGGGGGTATTCGCTATCCAACCGGTAAAGAGGACATGAGAAGATCTTTCAGAAGAAAACGACCATGAAGTTGGATACCACTGCTGATGAAGCCGCCAAAGTAATTGTACTCTCTGCAATCAGGGATGCGGCAGTGTTATGTCACTCGGTAACTGAACTTAAGCCGTTTTTCAGTTCGAAAAGACCGATGGCCACGTCCGGAGGCATGGCTCTGGCAGACGTCGCTGCACCTCTGAGAGAGACGACCGATTCATTGTGTCGACGTCTTTGAGAAATCGGTTCTCGAATGCTGTTGAGTTGCAACACCAGCTCCAGGCAATTTGCAGAACAACCGTGAGCGTGTCTACGGTTAGACGAAGTCTAAGGGAGAAAAAGATAGCGGCTCGTAGAGCTGCTACGGGGCCAAAATTGACCGCAGCGCTTCGGCGAGTCCGCTTGCAGTTTGCTCGTGATCACGTCAATTGGTCCCTTGACCAATGTAGAGATTTTCTCTTCTCAGACGAGACGAGAGTCTGCCTGTTTTGCAACGATTAACACTAAAAAGTCTACAGAAGACAGGGTGAAGTTTCACTCAAACATGCATCCAGGAGACGGTAGAATACGGGGGCGGTTCTTGTATGTTCTGGGGCGGCATATCGGCCGACGGCAAAACCGACCTTGTTTGCGTTTTCCGGGTTCGAGGTGCTCGCGGGCAAGCATGACTGCTCACCGGTACATCCCAGAGACCCTGGAAGAGCATGTGGTCCCATATGCCGGTCTTGTTAACGAGGGGTTCACATTAATGCTCGATAACGCTCGCGCTCTCGCTGCAGTAATTGTGCGTTACTGCCTTCAAGAGGTTAGGATCTCTGTTACAATACAATACAATAGCCAGCGAGAAGTCCAGATCTGAACCCGATAGAGCACCTCTGGGACCATTTGGTACGCAAGCTTCGGTCTCGTGACCCCGCTCCCACGACTCCAAGAACTAAAGAGGCCGTTATTGAACAATAGAATATCCAGTATCCCACAAGAAGAGCTGAAATTGGTAAGGTCTATGAGGGAGCGTATGGAAACCGTGATCAGAGCTAGATTAGTTTTAATCAAAGTTTTATATATTTTTTTTGTAAATATTGTTTTTAATAAATTAAATGAAAAATGAAAATGAAAATGTTTATTTTCCAAAATTAAAAGTAAGCCGTGTTACAGGGGTGTACAGCAACTCCCATGCTGGGCTGGACCTGGCTCGTGGGGATCCTTTCCCTAGGGCTAGCAGGTAACAATGTGGCTATTCGCCACAAACAATAACTACACAGTATGATTCTGACAATAACAAATTATAAATTCATTAATTATTGGACGGTGCATTGCGCGAATGTGGAGTGCATGTATGTAAGAATGAGTTAAGTGCGTGTGTGGCTCAGGGTAGCCCTGCGATTTACTCTTGGGATCGGACAGCAGTGATAAGCACCAATGCCGTCCACTACCAGATGATAATATAATATAGATAATAACATTTTATAATTAAGGATTTTTATTGTTTTGTAAACTTTGTTTTCTTATTGTATGTATTCAATAAAGTTAAATAAATACTGAATTGTTTTTGTGTACCTCTTTTCGGTACCTTTCAAATGATACGCAGCATGACCCTCCACATTGATTTTAAATAAGGGTTAAAGACGCTAGAAGAACGTTTTTTAAAAGGTGATTTTTTTGACGCCGAGTGTATGTATAATGATTGACCAAGTAGTATATATTTAGTACTAACCGTTGTAATGTGGACTGACAGCATCTGGGACTGGGGCACGGGCGCGAAGCTGTGCGTGGGCACGTGGCGCAAGGCGTGGGGCCGCATCTCGGCGCTGGCCTACCTCAACGCGCACGCGCACGCGCTGCTCGCCGTCGCCAGCCACGCCGGCAACGTCGCCATCTACAGGTCGGGCTACCTTTTAACTTTCTTACCGCCTACCAAGAGTCCGGTTACGCTGTAAACGCCATAAGTTTGCATTATAAATGTCTTCCGTATAATTACCATTCCGTATTTTTTTTTATTAACTGTCCATATCTTGTCTTGCGATATTTGAGAGTAGCCGCGGATCGTGCTCATTGGCGTGCACTCGGAGAGGCCTATGTCTAGCGATGGACTGGCATAGGCTGATGATGATATCTTTGTCATTCTCTTAACTTATTATCTATCTCACGCGTCGCCATAATAAATGCGCGCTAACAGACCTTATCTGTCCAATAACCTCAAGGAATGTAATTGAATTTTAAATTTAAAATCAACGTATTCTTCTCAAATTCCCGCTGAATGTAGACAGTAGGATAAGTGTAGACAATATGTACCGGCGTGTATAGGAAGTTAAATTAAAATTGGATTATTGGTTTAAAAGGAGTAAATGTTTAGACCCATATTCACGGGGATTCCACTCCATCACTCCAAATTTAATCATATTGGCCCATTAAATGATTTGGCCAATGATGAGACCCATTTAGTCATATTGGGTCCGTTTGAAGTTGGTGTGGGATGCCGCTGTACGTACAGTGGCGCGTGCGCGTGCGCGTGCGGTGGTGTAACGTGCGCGTTGCGTGTGCGCAGGCCGTCGGGCAGCAGCGCGGAGCCGGCGCTGGTGGCGGCGTGGCGCGCGCTGGACGTGCGCCCCGCCGCCGACTACCGCCCGCCGCCCGCGCAGCCGCTCATCAGTGAGTACCCCGAATACACTCCCACCACCTACACCTACACCTACACCTACACGTAAAGTTAGAGCTATCCGATTAGACATCATATTGCGATTAAGCAGTCGGCCCCGGGCCTGACGCAAAATGTTTCTGCTCTATTCCTGTTTACAAAACCTTCTTGTGGCTAATCGAAATCAATCTCTCTTTTCACCTCGATTTGTACGAAGTGTCCGCATGCCTCATTCACCATCGCGCATCGAATCGCTTTCACCTGCCGCGTCATTGCATTGTGTGTCTATACTTTATTACATGCCATAATGTTTTTAATAAGTTTAGTAAATGCTTGCGTCAGTGGACCAGCAGCGTCCTAAGGACTGGGACAAAAACAATTGTTTTTACCGACAATATTTTTTTAACAAGTCACGTTATGTGACAATGATCAGTAAAAACGAAAACCAGTAATTAAAACATAATCTTCTAATCACTGAAGTAATCGACAACCCAAAACCCATACATAAGTATTCATGTAATTGGTAGTTTGTGAGCTGCATAACGCAGCACCTGACTAAAATAAGTAGGTTTCAGTTGTTCTGTCGTGTGGTTTGGGTTGTGAGCGTTCAGTAAGCGTGGTTGGTGGTGGCAGGTCTAGCGCAGCTAGTGTCGGAACAGTTCATCTCGGCCGAGGAGCGGGCGGCGCCGGCGCCCGGCCGCGCCAAGCCAGCCGACGCCAGCCGTGAGTGCCTCCGCCCTCCCACACCGTCACCCACACGCGACGGGGTTTCCAGCCAAAGTGATATACGCAACGTGAAACTATAGCGTTATGTTATCTTTATTTGTCCTATACTGACATTGACACGCAACAACGGATCGATGTTTTGCACAGATGTTGTTGGGAGTGCCTTTTATAATAGATGGCACGCCATAATTATGTGGGTTGTTAAATCTTTTTACACGTCGTTCCCTTCTCTATAGCTGGCTGAACGAATTGATTGATATTTTGTTACGAGAGTGAGTCAATAACTGACCGCATAATTTCACGGCCGTATGTTCCTTCAGGCTTCAGATCTGTTATCATTCACACTATGTCATACCGACTCGCATGATCAGTAGCAAATCATTGGCACCTCCATTCTGTATTAATATAGATTCAACCAACATCGGTGAAGTTTTTAAATATTGATACGTGTATAGAGTTTTAAAACTAATTATATGTCGCAGTGATCTGTTAATTTGAACTGATATTTTTAACTTGCTTTCATTTTATTAATAAACGCATGTTTACATTAGGTTTTGGTTACTTATAAAAAACATCGGAACGTTTGTAGGGTTTTCATATTTTCATATTTTTTGATTTAGTTTTAGTACTTGCAAGCTCAAAATCTTTAAAAGTTAATATTTTTAGAGTACTGGAAGGAAAGTAGGCTTAATAAAACTATCGAGCTTAGATCTAGATCATAAATAATCGCATGCATCTCTGATTGGCTTTCAATGACTCCAATTTCAAATAATATAATAGCAGCATTTTGCACTTAGTATTTTATAAGCTCGTAGTGATTTGTCGACGTAAAGTCGGTGGCGTATCGCGTGTCACGTGGTATGTGTGTCGTGGCAGTGGCTGGCGGCGCGGGCGGCGCGGGCGGCGCGGGCGGCGGCGGGTTCGGCGCCACGCCGCCGCCGACGCTGCTGCGCTGGTGCGGGCGGCGCCGCAGCCTGGCGCTGGCCGGGCCCGCGCCCACGCTGCGGCTGTGGGACGCCGCCGCCGAGCTGCTGCAGCGGGACATCCCTACGCGTGAGTACCGCACCACTTACCCAGCGGCCGCCTCTAGGTAGGAATACCACAAAATAAGGACACTTCAGAAGGTAAGCTTCATACAAAGGCGCGCGAATCTCGCAACAACTGCGCTTGGACTTTTCTGAGCAATCCTGAGATTGTCCGTGCGCGTATGCGGCGTTTATTTGGTGACTACTCAGCATGGAACCATCTTAATGCTTATTACTGCTGTCGACCAGCATATTTTTTATAAAAGAAGGATGCAAACGAGCAGGCGGGTCACCTGGTGAAGAGTAATCACCGCCGCCCTTGGACACTTGCAAAACCAGAGGAATCGCAGACGCGTTGCTGGCCTTAAAGGAAGGAATAGGCTCGTTTCTTGAAGATCCCAAGGTCGTAACGGTCCGGAAATACCGCCGCCGAGAGCTGGTTCCATATCACTGCAGTTTGAGGCAAGAACTTTCGTGAAAAACGCACAGTAGTAGACCGGCATCCATCAAGGTGATGTGGATGGAATGACAGTCGATTGCGTGTAGTGCGGTGAAAGAAATCAGCGGCAGGGATCAAGCCGGACAATTCCTCAGAACACTCCCCATGATATATGCGGTACGTAATACAGAAAGACGCAACGTCTCTCCGAAAAGCCAGTGGATCGAGCCAACCTGAAATAACCATGTCGTCGAAAATTCGAGCAGCTCTGCGTGGAATGCGGTCAAATGGAAGGAGTTGGAGCTTCTGTTAGATAATTTAATTCCTTGGTACAAAATTGCAATAACAAAACGCAGTTCTGTCATTTTAGTATAAGCATAAATAAAAAAAATTGATGGTACTTATAAAAAGTTCGTTTGAATAACTAATAGTGGTAACAAATTATATTGCATCGCCATAATTGTCTGTGTTACTAATATGCTTTTCGGAATCCTTAAATAAAGAAATACTGTGTTTCTGTACTGCTTGCATGTTGTTTTTGGTAGCGCATTCCGTGCATTTCCAATTTTCGCGACGTTTTTTGTAAAATGAGTAAAACCATCGAGTGCTTAAATGAATGCAGCCTAGGGCATAAGTGGCTTTATATACACAGCAGCACCACCTCTAGGAAGCGGTTTATTGCAAGTAGCACATTCAACCGAAGAAGCTTGCATGGTAGGCGACATTGTCTGATGTATTGCGCCTATTTTCTTATCGGGTGGCTGTGTATTCGTCTGTCGGCTCGGTGCCGAAATTTCGCTAATGTGTCGTTAATTTTAATATTTAAAACTTGATATAGTAATAATACCCGTTACTAAATAAAAAAGTCCAATTTATTGTTATAAGGTAGGGTTTTTATTAAATGCTGTGGCCGGTTTTTTTAATAGCCCAAACTTACGTATTTGGTATGTTCTCTGGAGCTGTGTTTTTATTTGAATCAATGAACGGTGTTGTGTGGTGTGTGGTGTAGAGTGCGAGGCGGCGGTGACGTCGCTGTGGCGCGGCGCGGAGGGCTGGGTGCTGACGGCGGGGTTCGCGGACGGGTCGGTGCGCGCGTGGGACGAGCGCGCGGCGCGGCCGCTGCTCGCGCTGACGCCGCACCGCGCGCCCGTGCTGCAGGCGGCGCGCCCCTCCGCGCACACGCTGCTCACCGTCTGGTCAGGCCCACGCACTCTTAAATCTATATCTACATTATGGCCCCCATTAGCGGGCACTTCACTTTAATCTACAATTTAATCTTATGACTACACTCGAGAGCAATGAATCCGGGTCACCTAAAGAAACCTTAAAAAGAAGAAAGCTTAATTAAATAAATTGTGTTTAATAGACAATTAAATACTTCTTAAATTAAAGTAATAAAATTAATGATTCACTAGATTTTATTTCCAAAAAATTACATAAAGAAAAAAACTGCTGATCTCGCTTTAAAACAAAAATAGGAAACATGACATGTTTGAACAACATTACGATTTTATAAAATTTATCAATTACGATTTTCTTGAACTTTAATACTTCGTATTGCCTTCTCGTGCTTCCATTACTGCGTTTACGCGGTTTGGCATGCTGTATACCAAGTTCCTTATACGATTTCAGGAATATTCTCTTATTCCTCTGTGAGAGCAATTTTGAGCTCACGAAGCGTGATTGGGGGAAGGTTTCGTTGTTTTACGCATCTCCCTAGCTCGTCCCAAGCATGCTCGATCGGTTTGATATCCGGGCTGCGTGCTGCCCACTCCATACGAGTAATGTTCATCTCTTAAAGGTAGTCATTCACAATCCAACTTGTAGGTTGTAGGCATTGTCATGCATAAAAATTGCATCCTCACCTAAATTGACCATAAATGAACCAACGTGTTCATTGAGGATATCTTCTACATATCTTACGCTAGTTAAAGAGCCGTTTTCTATGAACACCAGTTCTGTGCGACTACTACACCACCGTAGGCTACTTTTTCTCCGATGCATGCTTGCTTGAATCTTTCCCCTGGTCTTCTATACACTCTGTGTCTTCCATCGTGCTTGTAGAGCATACATTTTGATTCGTCAGAAAACATAACTTTGACCAATCTTCAATAGTCCAATTTAAGTGGTTCTGGGCATGTCTTGGTCTTCAAATACGATGCTCACGCTCCAGTTTAGGGCCGTTTGCAGGTCTAAGTGTTTTCAAGTTAGCTTCAGCAAGTCGTCGACTTACTGTCCATGCGCTTGGGTTACTTCCTCCGAGGCGTTGAAACTGATTTGTAAGTTCAGTTCCTGTGAGAAAGCGATTACGAAGCATGGTGTTCACCAAGTATCGATCTTCTCGTGCTGTGGTACACCTGGTTTTGCCTGTTCCTGGTCTGCGTAGGTGAGAGCCAGTTTCCTCGTAACGTCGGAGAACTCTATGTACTGTTGACAGCGACACACCGACAGACCTGGCTTTATCGCGCTGACTCGGGCCGGTTTCCAGCATTGTGAGAATTCTGGTGCATATATTCAGGTGTAAGCGACATCATTATAGCTTGAATAATAAATATTGAACACTATCAACATGGTTTATATACCCAGTTAAATGACAGATTAGAAACATAAGCAAACACAAATGCAGTAATTTCGTAGTTCCATCTTCGAAAGTCTCCTTTTTCCAAATTTGTTTTTTTTATGACATGACTTTACAATAACTAAGAAATTTTATTACTTTAATTTAAGGAGTATTATTAAACACAATTTATTTAGTAAGCTAGCATTTTTAGTTTCCGAGATTTATAGATTTCTTTAAGTGATCCGGATTCATTGCTCTCGAGTGTATTTGGATTGCGTGACATCGTACCGAGCGTTGGATTTCCCAACATTTCGAACTCGCATGTCTAATTTGGAGTGATGGAGTGACGTGAATGGAAGCCTTCACGTTTTCACCGTAGGAGTGTAGCGAGTATAGGAGCGATTCTTACCGTTGCTAGGGCATATCATCATCATTTCAGTCTAAAGACGTCCATTGTTGAACAAAGGTCTCCCCATCTCCACGACGATCTGTTTTGTGCTGCTCGTATCTAGTGGGTTTCTGCGTCCTACACCAGATCGTCGGCACCCTTTCTTGAAGACCTACCTACACTACGTCTTCCGAGATTTTTTTTTTATTTCTTTCGTTCAAAGATAATTATTTTTGTAAATAATTATTGCATGATTTAATAACGACATATCAGTTTTTTTAATGTTTGAAAAGATGCAGCCCATTCTTATCTCCAGCTAAAAGATGTTGTCAATACGTAGTAGATTAAATAAATATTTGAATTAAATTAGAAAGTTGATTAGTGTTTGATTGTTAGATGATTGTGTTGAGTGTGGGTCGTGGTTGTCCGTGCAGCGCGGAGGGCTCGCTGCAGGTGTGGGACGCGCGGCGCCTGGGCGCGCCGCTGGCCGCCGTGCGCGCGCCCGCGCCGCTGGCCGCCGCCGACGTGCACCCGCTCGCCAACCTCATGGCCTGGTCAGTCGGCTCACTGTACGACGCGCATCGGCCGATACCCGGCGGATAGTGTGCGCTCGATATTCATTGCGTTTTGGAATTTAATAAGCCTTAAAAAAATCCCAAACGTACTGCCTGGGCTGGGAATTCAACCCGGGAGCTTCGGGTATCGGGTCTAGCGCTTTGCCACTCTGCCACCACCGAAGCGACAAAACAAACTATGAAGTATAATAATTATTTATGCTTCTTTACAATTCAATTATTTGGCGTCCAAAATTGGATGCCAGTAAATTTTAATAAGATTGAGAAGAAACAATCGTAATTGATAACTAACCATCCATAACACACACACAAACACACAAGCACACACACACACGCACATACATACATATAAATATATCTTTATCATATGTTTATATTATGAAAATCAAAGTACTAGAACCTAAGTATAGCGGCTACTCAACAAATTGTTAAGTATTATTATGTTAAATGAGAGCGATTCTCTCCTGGCACAAGTGTTCTCATGCTCCAAAGGAGAGTATCAACCTCTGTAATTGTTAAAACTTATTTGTTGTAACATTTGTAACATTACTTCATTTCATTTCAGTGTAAAAATTAGTCAGCCCTGTACATTATTTGTTGTTACCTAAAATAAATAAATAAAATAGTGAGCGAAGGCTGCGCTGTCGCCGAAACAGTTCCGTTTCCACATTAGACTGTAGGCCGGCGACGCGACGCTGCAATGTGATCGTTGTGTTGCAGCGGCTCGGTGAACCAGTGCATCAGCATCTACGACCTGAGCGGCGCGCACCTCAACACGATCAAGTTCCACGAGGGCTTCATGGGCACGCGCATCGGGCCCGTCGCCTGCCTCACCTTCCACCCGCTGCGGTAACCCGCGCCCCTACCCCGACCGACCGAACCTAACAGAACACCGGTCTACCCCTATCACACCTGGCGTTGAATTGAATTACTAAAATGCCAAATGTGGAAACACATTTATCCCGGAATCTTTAATTTCTAAAGAAGCTACCGTTTTATATGTAACAAAAAACATCAAATCACAAATGAATATATACAATCTGATCTCGTCTTTGTCGACGGCTCTATCCTACAAGGAAGTGTACCGGGATATTAACGTAAATGACATGACCTAACCTGCATAAATGTATTCTCTCTAGAAAATTACCCAAAAAAAAGACACTTTAACTACAACTAGATGAAAAAATTTATTTAATTAATTCTTATTCATGAAGCTTATGTACTCCGTAAATTAACTGTTATTGTAGCAGATTATCGACTTACGAATACGAAACAGGGCTTGATATTTCCATGCAATGGTCTGCCTGCTCAGTTCTGCAACTGGGTCGCTGGCTTCCTGCATGAGCGTAGAATCCGTGTCCTGTCTGATGGATGCGCATCACGGCTCATGTCAGTAAATGCTGGTGTCCCTCAAGGTTCCGTTCTGTCCCCCACGCTGTTTCTTCTGCATATCAATGATATGCTTCCACTTGGAAATATTCATTGCTATGCAGATGATAGTACAGTGCACGGTGGGTATAACGGTCACCCTGCGGCTGGGCGGGTCGAGACTGAAGAGAAACGAGTGAATCTTGTCATTGAGCTTAATCGGGTATTGGACCTCATATCTAATTGGGGCTCCAATAATCTGGTTGAGTTCAATGCCAAGAAAACACAGGTGTGTGCGTTTACGGCCAAAAAGTCACCATTCCTTCCTCTTCCAACTCTTCAGGGCACATCTCTAAGCCTGCAGAACAATATCAACATGCTCGGTATGACGATTCGCTGCGATCTGAATCAAAAGGACTATATCGAAGCCGTGATCAAAACAGCCTCACGAAAACTCGGTGTCCTGAACAGAGTGCGGCGATTCTTTACGCCTGACCAGTTATGTCTTTTGTACAAGACACAGGTACGGTCTTGCGTGGAGTATTGCTCGCACATCTGGGACGGTTCCGCAAAGTATCTTCTCGATGCCTTAGACGGATTGCAGCGTCGCGCTGTACGTACTATCGGCAATGCAGAGGTAACTAATACTCTCGAACACCTGCAATTGCGTAGAGATATAGCGTCACTCAGCGTCTTCTATCGCTTATATCACGGCGAGTGCTCTGAAGAACTCTTTGACCTTATCCCACCTTCTCCCTTCCTCCATAGGAGTACACGTGCTGCTCTCCGGTGTCACCGCTTCACTGTCACACATATCCCATCGCGCACAAAGAAATTTGGTGACTCGTTTCTTTGTCGCATCTCCAAAAGATGGAATAGTCTACCAGCACATGTTTTCCCTCTTTCCTATGATATGGGGTCCTTCAAACGAGGCGTGAAGAAGCACCTTGTGGGCCGGCAGAGTGAGGTTGACTGATGCTGCGTTGTTTTCACGCTGCACCAGTTGTCTTCGCGTCTGGACTCCATTTCCACTTAACATCAGGTGGTGTGGAGTCATTTGCCGTGCTAAGTATAAAAAAAAAAAAAAAATGTAGTTGGGGGGTATTATTTAGTGTTAAACTAATAAATGATAAATATTGATTGGAACTGTTTCCAGGCTGGCGATGGGCGTCGGGTCCAAGGACTCGTCCGTGTGCGTGTACGTGGCGGAGCGCCGGTGACCCGCGCCGCACTAGCGCCGACTTCATGAACGGTCAATCAGCGGAGCGACACGACTATTGCTATGTAGCCAAATAACTAACGTATACATCATTATTCACAAAATGTAATGCTTTAAGTATATCATTATTATGTAAATACTAGACGAATAACGAACGCCACGTCCTGTCATTATTAATTCTGCGGGCTCCCCCGGAGCGCGGGGGTGACAATGTTCCATATTTGATCTGAACGATATTCCTTATTTGTTATTTAGGTCCTTTGTCGAAAATATAACGTAAAATAAATATTAAATACTTATCATTTCCTTTTCTGCCTTGGCATTGGACACCGGCAATTATTATATTAGCCCGAGCGAGGTCATCGTTTCAACATCTTCCATAGGAAATTTATATTATTTTGGTTGGAAATACTTTAGATTTACTATTAACCATTTAGTGCAGCACGTCTTAACGAAAGGTGCTCATGAGGTGCTATTCGACGGCTGTCTTCAAGGAATTATATAACAACTCCAGCATTAATTTCATTACCTATTATTTTCAGTTACTCGAAAAATATCATGTGATCCAATCAAACTTATAATATCAACTACTATTTTGTATAAATAAACATTAAGATATATTTTATTTCAAACAGTTTTTGTATTTTATAACTCATTTACTGAAAGTTCCTAAAACTTGATAAACAAATTAGATGCCATTTTTAATTAAGATTTTGTTCATACATTTAAGACAACCAATTTTGTGTTTGTTTCATTTTATAATCTAGGCTTAGTTTATTAATAAACATATATTATGCATGAATAATTTAGAAAATTATTTGTAATGATTGAACAGAATATTACATACATGGTTGTTTCTTTAAATGTATAATGAAAAGAGGACACTGTTTATGTCGTATCGTTTAAGTGATACAATGAGCATTTAACATTATGATTATTAAATAATTTAAGTGATTGATTATAGAGCCTTACTACCAATATTATGAACAAAATATTGAATGTTTTATATCCTCACAAACTAAGTTTGTTCAGAGAACGCGTCGTTATGTCGTCGAAACGAAACGAACAGGTGATGTAATCAACATCATCGTGATTATGAACAAACATGTGGCATTTGTTTATTGGATATACCATTATATAGCATTTTGTCTTTGAATTGATTTATGGCTTTTACAAATTGTGTAGTATAAATGTACATTTTACACATAATAAATAATTGTTGTTGTTGAAATAAAATGTCAATATAAGTGTTGGTTTCATTTTGTTAAACCTATGCATTTGCAAAAAACAGGTGCCAGGCCAGACATTGCTAACTCGTAAGCATCTTATCTAAGAGGTCAAATCAGAAACTTAGAACCAAAAAAACTTGCTTAAGCAATATAATATATTTGTTGCCAAATTTTAGAAACTATTCTATGCTTGAGGAAAATAAAAAATCTGGTACAGCTGTGTACCTAATACAAAACTTGGAGCTGCATGCAATACCACTGTTTCAAGTGGCCATAAGATAGCCATAAAAATTATACTAATTTTTAAATGTTTAAAATGTGTTTTTCTTAAGCATTCAAAGTGGCTTTTTAGTTTTAAAAAAACGGGAAGAAGTTTACGTGGCATATCAAAATATATTTAAGGCTCCAGTGTTGAGAAAATCAAAATGATAATACTGTCCAACTCGCCTAAACGAAAAGATTTAAAAGAAACGACTTACAAGGAAGGAGTAGATTAATTTCGGCGATCTCAGGTTGGACATAGCCACAATAGCATTGCAGGTTCAAATCCTTGTCTATTTCTTGCAACACTTTTCAAATTAAAAGAAACTGCTATTGTTGAGTTGAGTTGTTATTTTGTGATTGGTTTTATATCCTAATTATTCAATGAATAAACCTGAAAAATCGGGCTTTCGGAAAATTTTATGTTACTTTTGTTTTGACATAACCGGGTGATATTCAAAAACCTACATGGTCTTAGTATTAGCTTGATAAGGCTTTAAATGACAAATTGAACACCATTGGATGAAAATTTAATTTAATATTAGACTAAATTCTTTATAGCCATTCTGCTGACAACAATATCTAACATATCTGTGTCACACTTCAATTCATTCAACTTGTACAAACTCTTAACTTTTTTTAAATCTGTACAATCTTTTAGTTCACTTATTGGACAAATTTGCCCATCTATTTTAGATAAAACTTTTTTACTACAATCCATCTCAGGAGTTTTAAGAAAACACAATAACAAATCACAATCTTTTTCAATACCAAAACTGTTTAGGCTTTGAGTGATATTTTTGGTAAGAGACAAATTAAATAGGATTTCAGCAAATACGGTTCTTGTGACCATTGTGTTCAGCTTCTCTGAAACAACAGCTCTATTTGCAGCCACAGCTATTTGAAATGGGTCCATTATTAAACTGGCCTTAACAGCAGCACATTTCCATGTCCCTTTAATAACATTGCTTCTTAAATCATCTACATTCAGAACATTTCTCAACAGATACACTTCTAAAGTTGTTTTAGTGTCAATATCCAATTCACAGTTATAATTTTGAGGCATTTCCTGAAATAAAGTATTATATAATTATGTAATTGATTAAAATCTTATAACAAAGTAGGTTAATTCTAGTTGCGAATAATGCAAAGTAATCACGATAATCTGTTAGAATGCTATTAGAAAATTGATCAGTATTTATGTTAACTCACTGTGTGGGATTAGCACGAGCGATCTTTTACCGAGATCGTAAATTCGTAACGTTTTGTTGTTATTCTGTGAATAAATGTACATACAACAATCAATTATATTGGTGGTTTCTTACATTGAACCAATAACATTAGAGTTACAGTACAGTTAACTGAGTAGGTACGTTCTGCTGTGGTACCTACTGACTGAAATACTGAATTCTTTTCTTTCTTTTAGTTGATGGCTTCGTGCGATTAGCACATTTAGCCAGTGTCAAAGTAATTTTTCTTACAAGTAATACATAAATATACAATATGATGATGATGAATGAAATGAAGTGAGAAATGATATACCCCCAACCCCTCGAGTATCTCAGTAAAGATGTGGGGCTTTACTAAGTCCTCACGCAGACTTCTTGAGAGAATTTGAAAAGTGACGTTGCACTGTTTTGTTTCATTTGCCAACACTCATGCACACTCACGAACAATTAACGGTTAATAATCCACCATTATTTCACATTAATATTCGACATAACACAAATTTTAGAAAATAAAACAAAACCGCAGACATGACTCTTCACTTTCCCGCCAAGAAGTCTCAAATACTGAATTGAAATTATTTGAAATTAAATTCTTTTTTTTTTTTTTGGTGTGGCACTAGTTGTTACTTTGTGCCATTTTCAGGTAAAAAATTAGGGAAACTTGATACAATAAACCAAGACGGGAAGGAATAAAACGGAATAGGAATACGGATCAGGAGAGTCAAAGGAAATAAAACAAATACATATACAGTACATAAACTAAATTTTTATATCGTTTTTATACAGAAAGGAGGAAATAAGATCATAATATAATAATGGATTTATTACTAAACAAGATATTCTGGTGGGAAGAGGAACTTTAAGCGAGACAAGGGAACGGAAGAATGCACTTCGGTCATATCTAGAACATGAAAAAAAAATGTGATCTAAAGTCCCAACGTCCCCACACTCACATAAATCACTATCAACAATGCGTAAACGTGCAAGGTGGGAAGGAGTACAAACGTGACCAAGGCGCATGCGAATTACCTGACTTACCATTAATTTAGTACATTTAATTTTAAAAAACCAAGGCTTATGCGGAATTGAAGGCTGAAGCGCAAAGAAAGCTCTTCCTTTTGTCAATGCTCTTTCAGCCCACAACCTATCCCAAGCCTCCCGTAGAAAGGTCTTGGGTAGGTTAATAATATCATGATTAAAAGTTTTATAAGGAAATATGTCACCATTAATTACTGCATCCTTTGCCAATTCATCAGCCCTTTCATTACCATCAATTCCGCAATGGCTAGGTATCCAAGCAAACTGAACAGTGTACCCTTTCAAACCAAGCTCATGCAATAAACTTCTGATATCAAACACAATAGGATAAAACGGTTTCATTTTAAATGGATACTTTTCAATAGTCTGTAACGTACTTTTTGAATCTGTGAATATAACAGTTTTCTTTAATTTAGCTATGGAAACATATTCCAATGCCTTGAACAAGCCAAAGCATTCCCCAGTATAAACAGAAGTCTCTGGGGGAAGTTTAACTTTCTGAATTACTTTATATTGAGCATGGTAAACTCCAACACCCACGCAACTATTTGGAAATTTTGATGAGTCCGTAAATAAATGGTGCCAGTCTTTCCATTTATCATCAATAATGCTCTTAAATTTAATTTTGGCTCCAGGATCATTCTTCTCAATCCCTACACTATAATTAATATATGGTGTTACAAGTAATGAATTAAAAGAATTATTATTAAAAATTGCAAGTCTTGATGAACTATGAACCGGAGATTCCAGCGACTTAAATTTTCTATAGCTAACAATTAAAGCAGGTACAGTTTTATGTCTCCAGTAGTTTGAGCTTTCAATCAAAGAATTCAAAGTTTCGAGTTTTTTAATCAATGGATGGTTCGAGAATTGCATAGCCTTAAAAACAAATCTATCGGACAAAAACTGCCTTCTTATATGCAAAGGAGGTTCTCCACACTCAACTTGCAAGGCATTCAAAGGGCTTGAACGCATTGCTCCCGCAATAATTCGTAAAGCCCTAGACTGGATATTATCTAGTTTACTAAATCCCTTTTTACTACCGCCCTCCAGCAAAAATGTACCATAATCCAAAATACTACGTATAATCGCATTATACAGTAATTTCATATTGTAAGGGTGGGCACCCCACCAAACCCCCGAGAGACACCTCATAATATTTAACTGCTTCTCGCACCTATCTTCGAGATATCTAAAGTGTGGTTTTCCTGTCATTTTCTTATCCAATATAACCCCCAAGAACTTAGCGTCACCTCTTATAGGTAACGCAAGATTATCGTAGTATACAATAGGTTGTGGAAATTCACGTTTCCTCGAGAAAACAACTACTGAACTTTTATCAATAGATAAACCCAAGCCATTATTATCCAGCCATTGTTTTAACAAATTAAGAGATTCCGTAAGAGAGTTGCAAGCACATGCTATTGATTTGTTCACAGAATATAATAATAAGTCATCAGCGTATTGTAAGACTTTAACTGAACCATTCAGAGATGATTCCAAATCATGAGCGTAAATATTATACAATAAAGGGCTGAGAACGAGCCTTGTGGTAAGCCCTTAAAAACTGTACGTGAGATTTGAGTACCTTGATTTGTTATTAAAAAAATATATCTTATTGATAAAAGATTAATGATAAAGTTTGTTAAAATACACGGAACCTTTAATTTTACAAGATTACTTTTAAGCACAGAGATGAGAACATTATCATATGCTGCTGAAACATCTAAAAAAGCGGCAACAATAGACTGATTCTCCGAAAAAGCTAAGTTGATATCAGTCGTGAAACACTCAAACTATTCATAGTGCTTTTGCCTTTTCGAAAGCCATATTGCGACATTGAAAGAAGTAGGTTACTCTCTATATACCATTCAAGTCGATTTTTAACCAGGTGTTCTGCAATTTTAACAATAACTAAGGACAAGGCTATAGGACGGTAAGAGGCAGGATCATCCGCAAATTTATTAGGTTTGAGTATAGGAATTATTTCTTGCGTTCGCCAAGAAGTTGGAATGTTTCCAGAAAACATTATGGAATTAATTAAGTTCAAGTAATAGTTCAGAATAGAGTCTCCCAGATTTGAAAAAAAAAGAATACGGAATACCATCTTCTCCAGGGCAAGAATCTATAACACTCGACAACACTCCTTGCAACTCATACAATGAGAAAGGTGAATTCAAACTATTAGGTTCTTCCGATATGGGATCCGATATATAACACAACGAAAGGGAACATCTTTTCGGAGCTGAAGGAGGAGCCAACCTGTCAAGAAATCTATCAGCTAAAGTAGAAGGAAGTGAACGCGTCACACTGAAAGCTGTCCTAAAACGTTTAATGTTATTCCAAACCTCCGAAGGACAAGTACTAGGAGAAAGAGAGGAACAAAATGACCTCCATCCCTCCAGTTTCCTATCCCTCAAATATTCTCTGGTTTCTTTAATTATATCTTGAAGGTTGTCTAAATTTTCGTCAGACATATCCTCAGCGTAAACTCGTTCAGCCTCCTTTCTTCTCTGTACAGCATCTGGGCATTGAGCATCCCACCAAGGTGGCATAGGAATACCAGATTGACGTATACCCTTAACAGGAAAAATAGAATCTGCAACCTCTAGCATGCAAAGAGCTAATGCCCTAGAACAGTCCTCCTCTGAAGATCCACTAAGTATTTCAGGTAACTGTGGAACTTTACTCTCAAGAAGCTCTCTGAATCTATCCCAATCAGCTTTGGCAAGCCTATACTTTAAACGAGGGGCGCGTTTTTCACTTAATGGGTACTTGATTGGCGATTCAATAAAAATTGGATAGTGATCACTTCCAAGCGTTGAAGAGGAGAAAACTGACCAATGTAGCAATGAAGCTAAACTGGGAGTACAAATCGATAGGTCCACAGCACTTACCAGTTCATGCGGTTTAGTACGTCGGGTTGGTACTCCAGTATTTAAAATACATAAATTAGAATCGTCCACTATCTGTAACAAACGTACGCCATCACTTTTATTTTCACCACTACCCCAAGATTGATGGTGACAATTAAAATCTCCCATCACAAGGTACGGTGTTTGCAGAGAAGAAAATATATCATTGATCTCCTGTAAAGCCAAGGAGGAAGCTTTTGGAACATATGCGGAAGCATAAGATACATTATCTACACGAACCCCTACAAAATCAACTAGGGAATACTGATTGGGTAAAACGATTTGAGAAAAAGCAACATTATTTTTGATTAAAATGGCAACACCTCCATACCCGTCACTTCTGTCATTACGAATACAGGTATATCAAAGAGTAGAGTTATATATAGGGGAAAAGAGTTGCAACTCTATGGTAAAATTTGCATGTATGGAAAGTGCTGCCGACAGGCGTGTGTTGGGTGAACTAAATTGTATATTTCGTATATATATATATATATATATATGCCTAGCTATATAGCCTATATCTGGTAGCTTGAAGTTTTAGCCTATAGCTAGGAGTTTTGAAGAAATAAAACAAGATAAATAAATTAATGTATTTTTATTTTATTTAGCTGTTACATACATAACATTTACATACTTTCACAAACATAATTTTAACAAAATATGTACCTACAATATAAGTACGATCAACCATAATAATTAATTAACATTAGGTACATGATAATAATATGGCAAATTTTACGATAAGGCCAAGATTCGGAACGAGATGTGAATGTTATTACCATGAATACCATATTATTATGTACATTGTACATACAAAACTTTCTCAATAGGTGCCTATCATTTGCGAATGACATTTGTTTTATGTTTCATAAAATATTCCAGTGCTGCTTTTTTTATTTTATCATCACCTTCATAGGATATTTTTCCTTCTAATATTCTGTTAACTGATCTGCACCAACTGTAAATAATTATATTTATCGACGTATCAGTAAAATGTTTTTTAAAATCATCTTTGTGTTGTTCGCAATCTAAAAAGTTAAAATCAATAAATAGTTCAAGAAAAGTTTTAATTCTTTCTTTAATATTTTTTTCATGACAATCATCATTAAGAAATGCTGTTGTGGTATTTTGTATATCTTTGAAACAAGCTACTAGGTCGTCTGAAGGATAGCAAAGCCATGTTTTATTATTTTTATATTCTTTGGCTCGTATATATTTGTTTGCTTGATTATCGGCATTACCTAGTAGCTTGTTTTTACAATTTTTGCAGCCTTTGACAACTTTCTGAAGACATTTTGTCAAGGCCCACCCGCAAACATATGCTCTCTGATCAGCCCCGGAATCAGAAATACATCTTGTTTCTTGCATGACATTCAGTGGCTGATCTATTACTATGTGTTGAGATTGCGAGGGAGCACTATTTTTATCTTTATTTTTAATAAAAAACTTTAAAGATTGCAGGCACTTATTACTATCTTCTTCACAGTTTGCATTAATTGCATGGTGGCTGCTAAAATTGTTAAGTAACAATGTTTTAAATGCTCCCTCGAATCCTACACAATTAGGTGCCACATTACGAGCACCCAAACTTCTAATACTTCCAAAGAAGTTTTCAAGTGGGTCTTGATTGAAGTTCCGGGTTAACATTGAATCCACTGAAAATTTCGTTGACAACACTTTCCAAATTTCTTTAAAGCCTTCTATAGTTTTTATAAAATTATTTACGCTTGGTACAGATTTTGTCTCCCCATCACTTTTATTTGACAAAAATTTTACAGATTTTAACATTATTAAAGCTTCTTGCCATAATTTGTGATGAGGAGAATACATTTTCACAGCAGCTCTGTATATTTTTCCGTTTGGTGCAGAAAAACTTGACGCATTAAAACTATCAAATAACTTATCTACTAATAGTAAAAATGGTATTAGATCCCGGCATTCAGAGGGTATATCTCCTCTAGCGGCTAAATTGTCAGTAGCTACTGCCATACTGTAGCTCAATAATTGTACTGCGTTTTTTACTCTCATTTTTTTAATTTTGCTGGGATCTATGTGTTCCTGGGTCAATTTGGGCAAAAGACGCAACTCCCCATGTGACCTGTCTGCTTCGTATACCTGCTGGAAGTATTCCCATTTGATAGTTCTTTCTTTGTTTTCACTAATATATTGCATATTTTTTGTTATTAAATTATTTCTTAATCCTTTAATTAAATGAGGTACGTCAAAGAGCGGGATTATTTCAGATTTATTAATATAAATAATATCTTTTCGCCATTCTTTTCCCGCTCGAAAATATGCAGCCTTAGCTTCAGAAATCAAAGTATTAACAGCACTTACATTTATCGTGCTTTGGTCACAGACAGTTGCTACGATTTTTAGACCAGTAGCTTGTACTTTACTTACAACATCTTTTATAATATTTTTTAATTGAGCACTTGGTAATGATTGCGTAAAGTAATAAGCTACTGGCTGTTTGAAATTCTTTTTTACCCCCTTGACCATGAACACTAATACATGGTTAGCAAATTTTTGCGTTTTTTTGTTGCCATAATTTTCAAAGCCAACAAGATCGTCTGTGTAAACATTGTAGTCAATGTGTGGAGCTATGGACATTTCGTCGAATACTAATGTACACAGACGATCTTGTTGTAACATTTTTCCAACAGTAAGTTTTAACTGTATAAAAATTTTTTCATTAATCCCCGGCGATAATTTAATTTCTGAAAGTAAGCATTTTAATAATTTGATTGATGGTAGTGTAAAATGCTTACACATTAATCTGTAAGATTTAGGGCTCTTCTTATAGAGTGAAAGACATAAAATTTTCTCATCGAGGCTAAATCTCCGACCTTTCTTTTTCTTTTTTCCTTCGACAAATTGCATTCTTGTGAATAATTTTGCTGAGTCCGACATGTTTTTAGTTAGAAGGGTAAAATCTTTTTTGATTGCTTGTTTCTCAGCTACCTTGAGACGCGTTTTCAACTTTAACATTTTTACGCGCAATCGTTGAATTTCGTTCTTCATCTGCAGTCCTTTTCTATTGATCCTTTTAATTTTTTTATTCTGGACAAACTCGGATGTTTTATCTGTAACAATTTTTTTTAGATTAATTTCTACTTATTTCAGCTAAATACACAAATACCAGGGGGTCTCATGTCATTGTCTAAAGCGAAATTTTGATTAATTTCAAATTTGAAAATTAAACATCGAAACAAATAAAAATGTCATATTGGAGAAAGCAAGTAGCCCCCAGTTGAGTTACAAAGTCAAAGATGTTTATTAGTTATTTAGTTGCTACAGTACAAGCTGTACTTGTCACAGAATAGACTTACATAAGAGCTGAATAATTGTTATGAATTAAAAAAATATTAAAATGGAGAAAAGAAACATTACCTGCATCAAATTTTGTCCCTTGAACTTGAGCATGGCATATCTCATTTGAAGAAGGTTGGTTTGTTATATTAGATAGAGGTGTAGTCTGCACAGATTCTGTTCTGGGGCGACAGTAGTCGTTTTTTACCTCCACAAGAGTATCCATTAATTGGCATTCACCTGTAACGTAACATTGGATTAGTATCATAAGCACATTACAAAACAAGTTCCAAAAAGTAATTTATAGATCTTTGTGTATACCTATTAATTATAACTTAATTTTGACATAAACAAACACTTCTGTAAAAATACAGGATAGGTGTAGTAAAAAAACCAGAAAATAATAACATGTAAGTCCATAGGTCACCATTATAAAATAACAATAATTACCTGTACCAATTTTTATCTGTGTAACTTGAGCATGGCACGTCCCACTTGATGTAGGTTGGTTTGTTTTATCAGACAGAGGTGTAGACTGCACAGATTCTCTTCTTGGGCGACAGTAGTTGTGTTCTATCTCTACAATAGTGACCACTGATTGGCGTATACCTGTAACATATTTGAGAACATAATTCATCAGTACTAACACTGATTGAAGCTTTTAAGTGATTGATAGTAAACACATAAAAAATTAGTAAATCAACAATGATTTAGCAACTGACTGGTCAAGTCTGATCTAAGGTCTTATTCGCCATGTGGTTCTAACCATTCCCTTCTTATTTAAATACATTAAGTAGTAATTCTTTGTATGGTTCTGGTCATGTCTTTAATGGGTTCCAAATGTATCAAATGCATTTTCTTTATGTTGGTAAGGATTGTTTAAAACATCTCACATACAACATACACACAAACAATATAAGTAGTAATTATGATTAACACACTCATTACAACATATTAATATTCAATGAGGTTCACTATAAAAAATATGTACCTAATTTAATAATAAAAGCTTGAAGATAATATTGCATGAATTGACTATGTTAAACTTACGGTTGAGAATTGTTGGTACAGCTGACCAAATAAGACGACCAGCAGGAGTTTTAACCTTTGGGTCAAAATGGTGATCACATATTCTCTTGTTTTTATAAATTTTCTTAGGATCACTTTCACTGAGATTCTCGCCAACAGCAGAAACCCAAGCAGAAAACAATTCACCACGCTTCTCAGGATTTGGAAACCGATGAATAGGTACACCGTGTACAACTGAAATAGGAATAACATTTTATGTCATGTTAGGCCTATCCTTTAATCAAATACTATAAATAGGTACATCACTCTTTAAGTGGGGAACTGTTTAGTGTCATTTATCATGCATCTAACAACAACATATTCACTTCAAACAATATTTCTTCGGATAGGTACATTGTTTCTGAAGCCCCATGTAGATGCTTACAGAAACAAATGTTATACAGAATCCATCTCTAGCAGGAAGCATAGAAACACAGAAACAGTTTTTAAACACAGATTTTTTATTCTGTAACACTTGATTTGTAGTGAATATGGCTTTAATCTAAATATTATTATACTATGTTTCGTGAAGAATATAATGTAAGATACTAAATTAAAAAGGCTTACCTGAGCTATCACAGCCAAATAGGCAATATTTTTTCTGGATTCCACGCATGATAAGAAAACAAGTAACCAACAGAAAACAGCAACAAATAACAACTTTAACCAGAAATAACAACAACTTTAACCAAAAACTTAACAGTAACGAGAAAAACAGTAACAAATAACCGAAAATTCAACAAAAACACAGGGAGAAAATCTCAAGAAGCGCATCAACATCGAAAGTCAGTTGACAATGAAGAACTTGTTGACGTTGATGACGTTTTCATTTGGATATTTTGACATAACGGCAAAATGGCCACCTGTTTTTTTTGCAAAACAGGCACTAGATGTCGCTGTCGGCTATGAAAATTACTGTTGTTTGAAGTGTGCCCCCCCTGAGGTATATCCAGGAATACAAAAAGTTTGGCCGTGTTTTAACCATGTTTCACATAATGCAATTATAATAGGTTTATGTTTATTAATTAAGTAAAAAAGGTCCGTTTTTTATTTGTAATTGATCTGCTGTTCCACTGAAGAATCGTATCCATTGTTAATTTTGTCTACTGTCAATAATTTACATATCATTTCAGCGTTGTTCGGTTTTATAAAATTCTTTTTTTTTGTAACATTTTTATTAGACTATTAATTAAATCCATTATTTGTTCATGATCATCTTCTTGCTGTGACCTGGGTTGTAGAGCACACCCATTACTAGGGTCAGGAAGACTAAACTCGTGAATGATTGCATTATGTGCTACTCTATCGTATCCAGGGACTGACTTTGCAGGAACATGGGGCTTCTTGAATACTGTTTTTTTATAGGAAGTCGTTCTAGAGGCAACACTATTATTAGAGTGAAAGTATGATGTTTTAGGTGTTTCAGATTGGACATTTTTAGTGTTTGATACAACTTTATCAGCATATGACATAGAGGAAGAAGGATGATGTTTACTAGCTTCTATGTAAGAGATACACGAATGAGCCATAGTAACTTTAATATCGTGCTGTCTTTTAAACTCAGGGCAAGCCTTACTGGTTGCAAAATGAAAACCAGAACACATGATACATGATGCACTATCTTCCTCGATGTTACAAGTTTCAGCTGTATGATTTTGCCCGCATTTAAAACATCTAGGTTCTGCTGCTCTACATTGCATTTTGGTGTGTCCGTATCTGCAGCACCTAAAACATTGGATAGTGGGGTACACATAAATGTTAACATTTAATGCATTATAGCACATGTAAATTTTCTTGGGTAGAATTTGACCATCAAAAGTGATGACAACAGATTCTGAAGGTTTCCAAACCGGGCTACCATTTACTTTTACTTTGTAATTTAAACGTCTGATTTTAATAACCTTCCCACATCCAATTGGTGTAGTTATATTTTCTTGAACTTCCTCTAGACTCCATTCTGCAGGTACACCACGAACAATGCCAATCCTAGTTACATTAAAGGTTGGTATGAAAGCTTTAAACTTGTTTAATGACAGTGTATTAGATTTCAGAAATTCATTAGCATCTAAGCAAGTAGAAAAAGCAACTGTGCATTTGTTTCGACCTATTCTTTTCACACTACCTGGTATAATATTTTTGAATCCACCTCGTTTTAAAAAATTACCAAATGCAATGGGGTGTAGTGTGGTGCCACTATCCTGTGTATCTGTTTCACGCTGCACATGAACTAAATATGGAGATACATCTGACTGAATGTACTCCTTCCTACCTATTGGTTCAAAAGAGGCTTGCTGGTTTGGGTAAGACTGCAATGTTGTAGTACTTGTTAACAACTGTTCTTGAGTATTTGGGCTGATTAAATTCTGAGAGGAATGCGAGTATAAAGTTGCTTTGGTTTGAATGTGAGTACCTTGGGATATACTAGTATTCAAATTTTCAACAAGAGTGGGATTACAAACACAATCTGTGTGTCTGTCTGAATCTAAAGTGTTCTGTCCATGATCTTTTCTGCTTCGCTTTCTTTTATTGCAACTTTTACATATAATTTTCCTTCGTTTGCGTGAAGACTTCTCGCTACTGTCCGTGGCATACGACCCCGACCCTAAGATCTATCATACAAAAAATTTACAAAACTTACCAATATTCCGCTACTACTTTACTAAATAACTATATATGCAAGTAATATACAATAATATATACAATATTAGACTCAACTGATTCCGTTAAATGATAAAAAAATAATTGCAAAGTTTTTTCACGTCCACACGAATCCGAAGTTTCCCGCCTCTTTCAATTAAATTCTTTTTTTTTTTTTTTTCATTTAGTGTATGGCTTTGTGCGATTAGCACATTATTTAATATATTATTTAATACTTATATATACAATATTTCCTTCCAGTATGATGACGATGAATGATAATAGAAATGAGAAATGAGAAATGATATACCCCCAACCCCTAGAGTATCTCAGTAAAGATGTGGGGCTTTACTAATTCCTCGGGCGGACTTCTTGAGAGAATTTGAAAAGTTAAGTTACACTGTTTTGTTACATTTGCCAACACTCATGCGCACTTACGAACACTTAACGGTTAATAATCCACCATTATTTCACATTAATATTCATAATAACACAAATTTTAGAAAATAAAACAAAACCGCAGACATGACTTTTCACTTTCCCGCCAAGAAGTCAATTACTTTCTTTCTTTTAGTTGATGGCTTCGTGCGATTAGCACATTTAGCCAGTGTCAAAGTAATTTTTCTTACAAGTAATACATAAATATACAATATGATGATGGATGATGAATGAAATGAAGTGAGAAATGATATACCCCCAACCCCTCGAGTATCTCAGTAAAGATGTGGGGCTTTACTAAGTCCTCACGCAGACTTCTTGAGAGAATTTGAAAAGTGACGTTGCACTGTTTTGTTTCATTTGCCAACACTCATGCACACTCACGAACAATTAACGGTTAATAATCCACCATTATTTCACATTAATATTCGACATAACACAAATTTTAGAAAATAAAACAAAACCGCAGACATGACTCTTCACTTTCCCGCCAAGAAGTCCAAGAAGTCAATTAAATTCTTTATTATTTTTATTTTAGTTTTTTTTTTTTTTTTTTTAAGTTTAATGTTTTACGGCGCCGGATGAAATCCATCAAGCCCATTCATTCGTTCTATTTTCATATAATTATGTAATACATAAATAAACAATATTGATGATGATGAATGATAATAGAAATGGGAAGTGAGAAATGATATTACTCCTCAACCCCTCGAGTATCTCAGTAAAGAAAGTTAAGAGTGCAAAATCCTCGGATAGTTTTAAGCAACAAGTTAAGGAGCACTATCTATCTTTGACACTTTAATGTTATTATACATTTCTTTATAATGTAAGACTTTGTCCATATAATATGTATTTAGTTTATATACTACTCAAAACAAAATAAGGGCCACGAGGTATTTTGTCTGTACCATGAAAATAATAAAACCAATATTAATTTTTTTGTCTCCATAACGAAAACTAATGTTGTTTTTACCGTGTAGACCAATAAATTTATTCCAATAATAATGATTAAAAAGTTTATTTGCTTTTGAAAGAAAAAACACATTTAAGGTTAAAAATAAAAACAATGTAAAGTTATTGAAAACAAAAGAAAATTCTCCATGCTCATCTTTTAGTAACGGGTATGCCCCCCTCGTTTCGTTACGCACTCCTGAAGCCTGGAGTGCATGCTCTCAATCAAATGCCTGACATTTTCCATTGGAATCTCTTCCCAGGCCCTTTTAACAGCGTTGATGAGTTGCTGTTGGTTGTGGATTTCCTGATCACCGTCTCTAACTCTTCGTTTCAACTGATCCCACATGTGCTCTATTGGATTTAAGTCCGGACTGTTCGCCGGTCACGGCAAGACTTGAATTTGAGACGCTTCCAGTACAAACCGAGTCGCTTGAGCCGTGTGTGCACGAGCATTGTCTTGCATCAAGATGAATCCAGGACCCGCTCGCTGGGCAAATAGGATCACATGTGGTCTGACGACTTCCTCAATATACCGCTGAGCAGTAACAGTACCCTCATTTAAAATAGCGAGCTCAGTTTTGCCGTGTAAGCTTATCCCGCCCCAAATCATTACATTTGGACCACCAAAACGATCGACTTCATGGATGCAGGCTTCTGAAAATCTCTCGCCGCGTCTTCTCCATACTCTAATACGCCGATCGTCGTTAAAAAATTTAACTTTGCATTCGTCTGTGAAGAGCACCATGCCCCATTGGTTTATGTCCCAGTCCAAATGTTGACGGGAAAATCTTAAACGATTTGCACGATGATTTCTGGTTAATGGAATACGGACAACTCGCCTTCTTGATGCCTGCTGGTCTTCATGCAATCGATTACGAATAGTTTGGTCCTTGACACGAGTACCCGTTGTGAGCCGTAAACGATTTTGCAGCTTGCGGGCCGTCGTTGTGCGATCTCGGCGCGCACTTAATCGAATGTAACGATCCTCTTGAGCTGTTGTAATGCGAACTCTGCCCGAACCAGTCTTCTTCTAACACTGCCGGTCTCTTGGAAACGATTCCATAGATTTTGAATAGCTCTTCGAGAAAATCCCAATTGCAAACCCACAGATCGCTGCGAATGACCTTCTTCAATCATTGTAACGGCTCTGGTTGCTGTCAGCGAGTCCATATGACGCCTGCGTGCTTGTGGCATATTGCAAAAGATGTTTCTGACTCGAGATATCAATGAACTCTGATAATTTCTAATAAACCAAGAAGCTAAGGAAAGCAAAACGTCAAAGAAAATGGAATCAAAATTTTCAAAAATAATTTTAAATCAAATTTTATTTAAAATTGTTGCCAGCATTAGATGAATACTACAATATTAAAAAGTTTAGGTATCAAAGAGTTTGTATACTCAATATTTTACTACTTTCAATATGTAAATGTTTAATAATTTACACCAAAATGAAAAAATACCTCATGGCCCTTATTTTGTTTTGAGTAGTATATATATGTATTAAATTTATATGGCTGTATGTAGGTATATGCATTGTATGTATGATAATTAAGTATTTTTATATTGTGTGTAATATTCCATACACCATTTACCGCTAGTTTCTTAACTTTTTTGTCCAGTTCAACACATTGTTGCCTGGAAGAAATTGCTTTTTAGCGATAAGGCCGCCATTTGTACTTCTTCTTGTATTGTCCTCTCTAAGTGTTTTGTATGGTGTACAATAAAGAATATTTACATTTACATTTAAAGACTTGAGGCTTTACTAATTCCTCGGGCGGACTTCTTGAGAGAATTTGAAAAGTGAAATTACACTGTTTTGTTTCATTTGCCAATAATCATGTACACTCACGAACACTTAACGGTTAATAATCCACCATTATTTCACATTAATACTCGACATAACACAAATTTTAGAAACTAAAACAAAACCGCAGACATGACTCTTCACTTTCCAGCCAAGAAGTCCCAAATGGGTTTTTATGCTCCTATGTGCTCCTATGCATTAAGTAATTTCTTTTTTTAAGACTAAGGCAATTAGGCATTACAGCCACATACACTATTGTGTATGTGTATGTGCTGTGTATTATACACCTTTATTTAGTTAATATATTTTTATGAGATTTAGTTTATATCTTAATTTAATTACGACATAATTATGTTTTTGTTTTGTTTATATAATTTTAACGCAAATTATGTTGCGAAACAAATTACGAAAACACAAATGTTGAAAAAATTTCCACGAGCAGGATTTGAACCTGCACCCTTCTGACATACCGGGTCAGGTGCTCTTCCAATTGAGCTATCGTGGTTCTGTCAAACAATGTCTTCGAGTAGTGATAGTGACGATCAAATAATTATTTCGCCTGAGACTTTAAAAAAAAGAAAGAAGTGTGAAAATGTAATTGAGCAGATATTGCCGCCTAAATCGAAGAAAATCTATCTCAACATTTTTAAGCGTGAACGTAACATTTTAAAGACATTATAAAAATTTATTAAATTTTCTTGTATATGCTTAATCCTTGTTTTATTTCCTTGCAATCGAAGTGAAAAGCAAAGTGAAAAACTCGAGTTTAAAACTCTTTTTACCCTCGACGTGACTATCCCCGTGACCCTAATTGGGCGCATTATGTTCCGCACATCTCATAGATTATAAGTAAGCGTAAGTTATTTTAGCGCCATAAATTGCAAACACCCTTGCAGGGTGTCTCATGCTCACATATTGGTATTGTTATCATCTTTTGTTTTTAACTATGAGACCATGCAATAAATGAATTTGAATTTGAATTTGAATGGCTGGCTATATGCAAGCACGTCTCGGGTATAAAATGGCTCGTTTTAAGGCCTACGCAGACCGGGATGGCAAGGCTTGGCAAACGATTTTATTATATTTCGATATGTTTCAATGTCCATTGGTAAAAATTTAAACCGGTCTGCCTTTATGCTCTTGTTGCACACAATCTACTATTAACAATGGCTAAATAGGCTAACGGCACGTAGCCATCATTTAAAGAAAAAACTAAATTTTCTCTAATCGATAATAACCCTTTAAACAGAGGATTAAAGTTCAATATTAATTGAGGAACTTTTGGAAGTAGGCAGTTTATTTACTTATTTAGTTTACCTACTAGCTAAGTAGGTAGGTAGTAGGTATAATACCTACATTAACTTATTTGATTAATTTGCAATCTTAGCAATGTTATTTTGTCGTCACGTCATATCTGATATAGAATTACATAATCTTAAAAGTTACTATTGTTGTGACTTTAGGTATCTTTCCAACAAACAAGTTAAAATAATGACCATTAAACATTTACTTTGGAACTGTGTGTAAAGTGTTGCGAACATAAATGAGCGATAAGTTTACCCGAACAGATAAGGTACATAACTGAATATTGTTATCAAAACTGAAACAAGAAATAATAAAAGTACTGTACTAAGAAGATAAAATGCTCGTTAATCGGCTGAATAACCTTAAGATTTTAGCTAAGGCTTCAGGATTCCGTTATTTCCGTTTGCTGTCGACACAATACCAGCAACATAGTGAGAGCATCGGGCCGGTGGCGTTCCACAGGCTCACCGGCGCCGACAAGGGCGTCGCCGTGTATGGACTGAACAGCCCTAAGGACCGAAACGCACTGGGTCACGATCTCATAAAAGCCATGAAGGAAGTCAATCAACTTCTACGGGAGGACACTAAAATATCCGTCGTTATACTTCACAGTTTAGTTACAGGAATATTTTGTGCTGGTTAGTGCTCACACATTATTTATTTTATTTATTTAGTGTTTTCATCAAGTACTGTTTTATTAATATGTAATGCATTCTATAATAGGAGCCAACTTGAAGGAGAGATTTCAGATGTCAGATGAAGAAGTAGCAGGCTTTGTTCGAGGCCTGCGGGAAACATTTATAGAAGTAGAAGACCTGCCAATGCCTACTATTGCAGCTATTGAGGGTGTAGCAGTGGGAGGAGGGCTGGAGTTGGCTCTGGCTTGTGACATTAGGGTTGCAGCTGAATCAGCAAAACTGGGCTTGGTGGAAACTGGTCGTGGCCTCATCCCTGGAGCAGGTGGTACGCAGAGACTGCCCAGGACAGTCCATCTTAACATTGCTAAAGAGTTAATATTCACATCTAGAGTTGTGAGTGGGAATGAAGCCAAAGAACTAGGTTAGTGATACTAAATACTATCAAATATTTTCTATGAAATTTTAATAAATGTCATAATATTGCATTACACACTATGTAACAACATTTCTTATGTATTGTATTTCAGGTCTGTTAAATCATGTTGTACCACAAAATAAAAATAAAAATGCAGCATTTGAAAAGGCCCTAGAACTTGCTAGGGAAATTATTGTGAATGCACCAATTGCTCTCAGGTGTGCCAAGCGAGCCATCAACCAGGGCATTCAACTCAGCATCACAGACGGCTATGAAGTGGAGCAGAAGTATTACGAAGTCAACATTCCCACTAAAGACCGCCAAGAAGGAATGATATCATTTATAGAGAAAAGAAAACCAGTATATCATGGCCATTGAACCTAAACAATTATATCACTAAACTACATATGTTACACATTTACAATAATTTTACATATCATAGTAAAAAAGGCAGTCTCTTTTTGTTTTGTTTAAGGTCTGCTTTACATTACGGTTATACTAATGCTTGTAACACATATTGCGAAGTGAAGGTATCAGAGAATATATTTGTATCACTGTGCCTTTTCATGTTATTTGTATAACTTCCATTTTGATAGATTTTATTATAAACCTAGTTAGAAATATTTATATGAGAAGGGTAAAAATATGTTTATCAATGTATACATATCAGGTGTAGATACTTTACCAACCCTCACCACAAGTTTACAAAGTTATATTATAGGTATTTTTTATAACATGACTTACAAATAAATGGATATTTTCTTAATTGTATAGATTTTATTTTATTCATCAATACACTTATATCTTATATAATAATAACATCTTTTGGTATTCTTTTATTGAACTGAAATTTAAAGCTTCATTCTAAATTAAGATACTTTTTAACTTGTTCTTTTGTATCTTCGGGTGAAGTCACTCTATGACCTATTGTTCTTGTATCTATAAAAATTTCATAGTCATTCCCTCCAATTTCAGTTTTGTCACCAAAAAAGTGAATTTCATCAAAATTATGTTTAGCAATATGATTTAAACAATATGTCTTGTCCCAGCCCATAGGAAACACATCCACACTGATCTGTCCTCCCAGAGCGAATGTGAGCCCATAATCTGCAAACTCATTCTTGAGAACATCTACAAACTTTTGCCTTATTTTGTTTTCATTATCAAAGGCTGAGAACTGATCTCTCTCAGTTTGGCTGCAGGAGCGTCCCACTGGGCAAAGGTTTATCATACTTGAGCGGAACTCTACAAAGTTACCTCTTTTAGCAGGCAGCTCTATTGTAGACATGTATCCAAGTGCAAAGTTTATGAGCTTCTGTAACTTTGGTTCACCAATGTGGCTAACAATGCTTTGCTTGGTTTTTAGTTCACCATCCCTGTATTGCATCACACCATTTTCACAAAAAACGTAATCAAAGTTATTAGTCACCTGCTCTCCACCCATTTGTTCCACAATTTTGGAATAGTCAGAACCACTAACAAGCCCAATGGAGACCCGCGACTTAACATCTTCCAGTAAGAATTTTTTGAGTTTGTCATCAATGACCTGGCGCGGCTTCGTTAGCGTGCCGTCCACGTCAAACAAGTATAGCACGTTTTTACGAATTGACATCTCGAGACAGACTGATAAAAACACTCTCCTCTTTGATAAAAACTTTACTTGCCTATTTGAATTTTGGAGGCAAACTGGGAGTGGTAGCGGACTAGCGGTACGGTCAATAACTGGAGCAGCCGACCGGTCCCCGCCGGCGTTGCCAACACTTGAGATACGACACGTCACTCGCGATTGTACAGAACAACGAAAACAACATGGGCAGGCCGCCGGCAGTAATTTGTGTATTGTTAATGTGTTTAATAATCGTAACAGAATTAGTTGTATCTAGCAAAGCTAGAAATGTTCTTCTATTATTAGGTAAAGTCTTAAGTATTAATTTCTCTTAAACGTAAATATTAGATTATACGTCCTCTTTATCTACCCTACCACCTCTTGACACGAAAATTTACGTACCTCATCATAACAAACAAAAACAAAATATAGGACTTAACTACTTTCACAACGGCACATAAGACGTTACCTGCCCTAAGCTCGTAATTTATACAATAAACTTTAGTTAGATTGTCTTCCAATTCCAACCACATGAAATTATTTTGTTTGTAATATTTTTTTTTATGTGAAGTTGAAATTAGAAATAGACGTTTCAAAGTTGTCTGTGATCTAGGTGGCGCCAAATATGAAAAATAACATGTATTTTCCTGCTTCCGAATAACAATTTGTTTTATTTAATGGGTTTACAGCTCAGCCAAAGGTAATACATATGTCTATGATACCTATGTACCTACATGTTATAAAACTTTCGATTGATTATTATTTATCAATCAGATAAAGATAAAACAGCTATCTTTATGATTTTCAATTGTTATTTTAGCTGAAGTCCGTGGGTTCGAGTCCCACTGGAGCGTTTAGTTTTGCAAACAATGTGTCTGTGTCCAGCGGACGACGGCGGGTTCGAGCTGGGCGCGTACCTGAACAAGATCTGCCAGACGCCGCACATCGACGCGCTGGCGCGGCGCGGCGTGCTCTTCAACAACGCCTTCAACTCCGTCAGCAGCTGCTCCCCGAGGTACCTCCGCCTCACCACACCCGGCCACTCAGTGTTCGGGCACTGATCCTAATTACATTATAATTTTATTATTTAATGATGGCTGATGGTTATTGACAGTTATATTTAAAATTTTGAAGAAGTTTGAAAAAAGTGTTGATAAATTTCTAAGAGCGGGAATCGAACCCGAACCCGAATGACATACCTGGGTCAGGTGCACTACCTTTATGCAATCGTCTTTCTGTCCAACCCGTCGAAACTCAACAACACTATCTACTCTTAATTTGTAAGCCAAATTGTAATTTGTTCGATAAAAAAAATTGCGTGCCAACTTGTAAAACCATAATCATAGTTATATTTAGAATTATATAAAGGTAGAGTCAATACAAATCTCCGGTAAGTAGTATTTTATAAATAAAAACTTACTGAAAGCGACGCCTAATGCTTACGGGTTCCTGAGTAAATGTGTGCCTGCCTATTCGAATATAGGTAGGATTTGCATTTTATATTAGTGCCCACATAATAAAGCAACATTGTCTAATGCTGTAAAGTGATTTGTGGACGCGTCAATAACACACAGTAAAGCGGAGTTTTATTAAAAATATGTGCAACACCAATCTACTTAGTGTCGCTTCCGCGTACGGTTTGCACTTGCGTTGGATGAGCTGCCCCGCACGCCGAGTGCCGCCGCGTGCCCGCGTGTCCGACTTCCGCGCACATAACAGATACAGCTTCCGCGTGTCCGCAGCCGCGCGGCGCTGCTGACGGGCGCGCCCAGCCACCGCAGCGGCATGTACGGGCTGCACCACGGCGTGCACCACTTCAACGCCTTCGACGACGCGCCCAGCCTGCCCCGCCTGCTGCGCGACCACGGCGTGCTCACCGGTAACCTGCCCTAACACTATTACATACCCTACAACTCCACGAAATTTTGTAAAGAACTTGAGACTTGCTAACAATATGAAATTTGTAGGTATGCGCACAAACACGAATAAGTAGATAGTAATGAATCAATAGAGGCGTTTCTTAGTTCTTATGCTGTCCAGGGATAATCGGCAAGAAGCACGTGGGCCCGTCGGACGTGTTCCGCTTCGACTACGAGCAGACGGAGGAGAACAACCCCATCAACCAGGTGGGCCGCAACATCACGCGCATCAAGCTGCTCGCCAGGGAGTTCCTCGCCAGCGCCAACCAGCACAACAAGTTAGTGCCGTCTTGCTTGAAACACGATAATTAAGCGTTTATGTAATCATGTGGTTTGAATCTACCAATGTGGGTGAGAGGATGTCCTGCGCCGGGTGGTGGTTGAATTGAAGCCACAATGCAATATGTTCCATGATAAACTAAAGTTACCTACTACTTACATATTTTTATAAAGATTTTCGCATTATTTATAATTTGTTTAACCGTTCAAAAAACCATTATTGTACGTGAGTTTTCTGTGTCAAACAGTGACCGGTGCGCGGTGCCTTCGTATCGTCTCACGTATAGGTACCTATCGTGTTCGAAGTTACTCCAGTGACGCGAGTAGGTATATTAGATACTACGCCACTTTCGTGTATAGCACCGCCGAATTCGATGGCTCGATGCCATTACGAGGATATATATATATGCCTCAGGGCATATAAATAAATAAATAAATAAATAAATATGAGATAACTTCACACACATTGTTCTGATCCCAAGGTAAGAGCTAAAGCATTCGTTTCATGGAAATCAGAAACAACGACGGTACCACAACCACCCAGACCCGACACAATATCGAAAAGTTCGATTTCGACATTGACCCGACCGGGAATGGAACCCGGGACCTCAGGAGTTAGCGCCGCCCAAAGTCCGGCGTCCAAGCCACTCGGCTACGGAGGTGGTCATATGTACTATGTATTGAACGCGGGGGGTTGCATGACAGTTCTGTTCCGCCGGCAGGCCCTTCTTCCTGTACGTAGGCTTCCACGACCCGCACCGCTGCGGCCACCACGAGCCGCAGTACGGTGCCTTCTGCGAGCGCTTCGGTTCCGGCGAGGAGGGCATGGGCCTCATCCCCGACTGGAAGCCCTGGTACTACCAGTGGGACGAAGTACAGCTGCCCTACCACATACAGGTAAGATACACATTAAAGAAATCGGGGAAAAGAGCGAGGTCGTCGGGTCTCTGCAGCCTCTCGGCTTGCTGGATGCGAGTGAATTTAGTTTAATTAAGTTGTCTAACCACACGACCTCCGGACACCGGTCATCGAGCCGAACGCTAAACCACTCGGCCAGCGGGGAATATCTATCTCTTACGTGGCGAGGCTTCTATAAATAATAATAATATCATAAAGTTTATTATTTACCTACTAGCCCGAAGGTCCCGGTTTCAATTCCCAGGTTGGGCAAAGTGTGTTTCTAATTTCCCGGGTTTGTGATCACCAACCCGCATTTGGCAAGCGTGGTGATTAACCTTTACTCATCAATTGTAGAGACTAGAGATTACTTGATTTTAATGATGAAGGCATTTGCCCAGCTGTGGGACAGTCATCTACTTATTATATACCTATTAAAAAATAACACAACTTTGAGATCACTAGTAGCGCATTCTTGGTAATCCTGAAATTCCTGACGACCTCCGTAGCCGAGTGGCTTGCACGCCGGACTTAGGGCGGCGCTAACTCTGAGGTCCCGGGTTCGATCCCCGGTCGGGTCAATATCGAAAACGAACTTTTCGATATTGTATCGGGTCTGGGTGGTTGTGGTACAGTCGTTGTTTCTGATTTCCATGAAACGAGTGCTTTAGCTACTTACCTTGGGATCAGATCAATGTGTGATATTGTCTAAATATAAAAAAAAAACTGTCCTGAATCTCGGGGATGGCGTCGCGCGTGAGTCGCGTGACCGATGTTTCTGGAGATTATCTTGAATATTTGTGTTCTAGGACACTGAAGCGGCTAGAAGAGACGTAGCAGCACAATACACAACTATGTCGAGACTCGACCAAGGTATTTCAATTCAACTTGTTCGTCAAAATCAATTTCGTTGAATCGTAGTCCACTCCTTTTAAGTATTTTCATTTAGATGTGCTACCCAACAAACAAAGATATTTATTTACACAGAGATAGTTTTTCGAAAGTGTAGGTATTACTCTAGTTACAAATACCGATGTCTGGAACCGATATACCTACTACTATTATTTATTACAGAATTTAAAACTCTGGCCCCACTATTTTACACGAAGCACCATTAATAATAACTTCTTCAATAGTATTGTTGTACCGTTATTTCGTTGTGGAAGGGAGAAGAAATAAAGGCAATGACAATTTCTTCTCTGCACGTTTTGAAAGAGTTTTATACTTATGATGAAAGCTTTTTACAGTATAACCTAAGTCGGTACTTGATAAAAATCGTATCTCCAGGAGTGGGGCTGGTGCTGAAGGAGCTGGAGGCGGCGGGGCACCTGAACGACACGCTCGTCATCTACACGTCGGACAACGGCATCCCGTTCCCGGCGGGGCGCACCAACCTGTACGAGTCGGGGCTGCGCGCGCCGCTGCTGCTGGCGGCGCCGGGGCTGCGCCGCGGGCAGGCCTCCGCCGCGCTCGCCAGCCAGCTCGACCTCGCGCCCACCGTGCTCGACTGGATGCGGGTGCCGCGCGACCGCGCCGCCGCCGCCGCCACCGGGAACGACTTACCGCCGCCTGACGAGCCGAAGAGCTTGATGCCCATTATGGAAAAAGGTTGTATAGTTTTGGAATGCTCCAATGTTTTATTGCACACATCTGGACAGACTTGTTGTTGTTTGCCGACATGAAAATACTTAGTATGGATGTAAACTGAAACACTCAGGTAGTGTTTGTTATTTCTAGCGATGAGACTTAAAAACGAGTAGAGTTATCGTGTGATGAACGTTTGCCATTGTGTGTCCCGCAGAGCCGCCGTACTCGGAGACGGACGCGGTGTTCGCGTCGCAGACGCACCACGAGGTGACCATGTACTACCCGATGCGCGCCGTGCGCACGCGCCGCTACAAGCTCATCCACAACCTCAACTTCCGCATGCCTTTTCCTATCGACCAAGATCTCTACGTCTCGCCCACCTTCCAGGTATTTACCTTCGCTTACGACTCGCCTTCGGTCCATGGCTCCCATCCACGTCACTGGGGTTCCATTATTATGCATATTCTGTCCGGTCGGCGCGCTCGCTGGGGCGATGCGGCTACCTGTTATAGGGGAGTTCCTCAGGACAGCCGTATTACGATTACGACAAACATTTTGACGCGTGAAAGTATCTCCTCTAGTGTACTAATTCATAGGCTCGGAGTAAAGTCGCCAATTTTGATTGCTGTCAGCGCCCAGAGGAGGTCGTTTTTGCATGTGCGGACTTTTTTAAATTATCCGCATTAAGTTTTAGTTTAAGTTTTAGTTTATTAGTATACACATTTATAATTACGTATTATAATGGAAATTATTTTATTTTTGTATTCTTAATGTTTAAACGAATTTTATGTAGTTAAGGCATGGAATTGTACCTTGGGACTTGGGACATTTAAATTTTTGTACCTTGGGACTGTCCTAAAGTAAATAATATTTGTGTGGGTTGCGGTGAAAACTATATTGAAACCTCTAGCAAAGAGGGCTGGATTCAGTGCATTATCTGTCATGCCTGGGTTCATGAAGACTGCACATTCTTTGACAATTATTGTCAAAAATGCGGCATCAGGGAAAAAAGACAACTCTAATTCCGTTAACTTTCTTATGTGCTTTGTAATATTATTATGCGCAATTTCAATGAGTTAATTTTTGTTTATTATGATGATTATTTTTTGGTTTTACTTCTTAAATTTTAATGTCCTTTTGGATTAGTGTTCCAAGGAACAATATCACAGTGTCCTAAGGTAGGTACATTAAGCACCGTTTGTACCTTAGGACAAATGTAACTATTTACTTTTTTGACATTAGCTGATAAATTATATTAAGAAAGCAGTTTATTGCACTTATTCATGCAAGGTTATTAAATATGAATAGATATTCAATCATATTTTGGGATAATTTGTCAATATCCACTACGAGTTTAAAAAAAAGTGTCCCGAGGTACAAGGACCTGCCCTACCTACGATTATCCGTCGCCAACACGATATTTTAAAAATGTAATAATAATGTGTATTGTGTCGCAGGACATCCTGAACCGCACGCTCAGCAAGCAGCCGCTGCCGTGGTACAAGACGCTGCAGCAGCACTACTGGCGCCCGGAGTGGGAGCTCTACGACCTGCGCCGCGACCCCGCCGAGCTGCACAACCTGCACGGTCAGCGCCCGCTTCTAAAGCGTCACAGCATCACTCATGTCTTAATATCGACGTTTTTAAATGAAGGGGCACCATCACTAACATAAGCATCATGGTACCATATGGGGGCTACACTTCTCGATTCCGTGGGTGTACGAGCAAGCACGTACTGTTTTCTCTTATGTACATTTTTACGCCACATATATACTGCGGCCATTCTGACACATAGGACCTCATGGGCCGAAGGGCATTCAGCAGCGGCCCGGAAACACAGCTGTCGCTCGTCACCGCGGCGGCGGGTCTGACGTCCGGCTGTAGGGGCACAGTGCATACCTCAGCTAGAAGCCCTGGCTGTCATACGGAGTGAAGATGATAAATATATTCATTAACCATTAAAATCAACTAATAAAAAAAATATCACTAACATTCAATAATTGAAATTAACAAAATCAGTTGAATGGTTGAAAATATTAGTTAATGTTGCGCGCGGCGAACGGCTCCGAGCGAGCCGCGAAGGCGCCCGACAGACGAAGGGCCTGTCGCCCTTCGTCTGTCGGGCGCCTCGGGCGCCTCGGGCGACACGACATCAGCTATCAATTGACTTAAATTGACCCCTAACTATTATTAGTTAAGGAACATTTTTCTTTAATGTTTTTTATTCTTTTTTAACTCGTTCGTTCACGATATAATATTTTTAACTGATTTCTCATCGATATTTTTATTGTTTAGCAATCGGTGGTTGATCGTTGCGTAGATAACTTTGCGTGGCGATTCAAGTGCAATGTCGGTGTTGTTAGCTGACGTTAATTACTCGTAGTTTTATACAATTCTAAGGTAATTAAGTAAGTAGGTAATTAAGTTTTCATTGAACATTAAGAAAATGTCAAGACGTCATACAGAACTTTGGAGTCATTTTGAAAAGTGTAGTGGAGAGGACAAAATTGCATATTGCATGTACTGCAGAAAAACGTTATCATATCAGTAAAGGAACTAAAATTACTACATAATTACTAATACTAACTAAGTTTAAAATTTCGAGTTGGCAACACTATGCTAGACAGTCCTAAGCCTGTTAAAATATAAAGAAAAGTTCATTGAATGATTTTAAAGTAACACTTTAAAATAATTATTCAATTTACATAACGTACATACATGTGTTTAAACCTACTACTTCGATAAAATGATTAACTGATATTTTCAACCATTAAAATTAACAGTTAAAATATTTATCAATTAACTTTTAACAAATAAATATTTTCAACCATTAACGCCATCGCTAATACGGAGCATTCGGCCTCGCGCCGGAGTAGTGAGTAGTGATATGTGTGCTGCGTGCGCAGGCAAGCCGCGGCTGGCGCGCGTGTCCGCGGCGCTGGCGGCGCGGCTGGCGGGCTGGCAGCGCGCGACGCGGGACCCGTGGCGGTGCGCGCCCGCCGGCCTGCTCGACGACGCGCTGGCGCCGCCCGCCTGCCGCAGCCTCCACTACGACCTGTAGTCCTACGCTCTACAAAATCGAGCAGGCGATTTAACGCCTCGCAATTTGTGCTGCAATACGTACGAGTGAAAAGAGAGTTGTATCAGTAAACAATTTGCAAGTTCCCCTTAAATTAAAATTGTCATCAGTTGTTATAAATTAAGTTGACCTTTTCTGTTTGGTTTGTTGATCTGAATCATTTACCTTCCAGTAAATATTTTTTATGATTTATCTAAGTGTTCTGAAGAACCGTTAAATACTCATCTGAAGATCTCATTAGTTTGCTATTGTTTGTTACTCTAAATTATGCCTTGGTCATTCTTGTTAGGTAACTATTAATGGTTTTGATGGATATACTAATTAAAAATGCTTTTGAAATATTTTTACTTTTTATTTAACTAAAACTGAAACATTAACAGGGTACATTAGGTTTAAAGATCTTTATTCTCATACGAAATTACATTTCACTTATAATGAGATATACACAATATATATATTACAGTATACAAATTGTCCCTCTGCGGTACTCGTTGCTTACGATATTCAGTTTAAGTAAGTATTCAGTAAAGTTTTAAACAAGTATAGTCTCACAAGTTTTCACTTCATCTGGTAACCTATTCATTCAACAGCTGTGCTCTCAATCAGAAATGTCTTTTTCCCATATTTAGTCTTAGGTGTAATTAATTTGAGTTTCTTTTTGTGTCGGAGATTATGCGTATATTTTTTTATATCTAATTGTATATTTGATTTAATACTCTTTGTAATTATTTGTTTTATTAGAATGCATGTTGTATATTTATGTAGTTGGGATAGGTTCATTAGTTTAGTTTTATCGTACAATTGTTTAGTTGGTGTAAGAAATGGATAATGGAACAATGTCTCTATTATTTTCAATTAGGTATTCTAAATGTGATTTTATTATTGAATTGTATGTAATAGGTTTTACTTTTTTTGGTATGCAGTGTGCTTTATTTTACGAAGTGCTCCCATTACAGATATTAATTTAGATTTGACGTGCTCAATGTGTGGCCTCCAAGTTAATTTGTCACCAATCAGCAACCCTAAGTTTTTTTCTTGATATGATCTTTGAATAGGTTCATTATTTATTTTGAGTGGTTCGAAGTCAGGAATATCTTTATTTGTTGCAGTTCGTATCATGTACGATGGTTTTGATGTGTTGATTGTTAACAAATTAGACAGCAATCATTGGTTTAAGGTATCTAGATCTTTTTGGGCGTCGGCGATTGTGGCGTGAACTGAGTGGTCGAAGTAAAAAAAGCATGTGTTATCAGCATATAGTGTTAGGGATCCGGTTAGTCCTATTTTACTTAAATTGTTGACGTAAATTAAAAATAGTAATGGCCCGATTATAGAACCTTCAGGTATACCACAAAAAATATCCTTAGGAGAACTTGTAAACTCTGCAATCTTAACGTCTATTGTTTAGATAAGATTTAAACATATTTAGAGCCGTATCCATGATGCCTATATCGTTTAGCTTTAAGAATAGTTTTTGGTGACTTACAGTGTCAAAGGCTTTTTTCAAATCAATGAATATACCCAGTGCAATATTGTTTTTGTCAATATGCGTTTTAATTCTGGTAATTAAATCTATAAGTAAGTAATTGCTAAGTTTTTCGACATCACGGGTAATACTGATATCGTCCTATAGTTACTCGGGTCCAGTTTGAACCCAGATTTATATACAGGACTAACTTTGGCAAACTAAAGTGAGTCGGGGAAGACACCGAGCTTTAAACATTGATTTATTGTATGAACTAATTTATCAACAATGAGATTTCTAAGACATTTTGCTTTGGTAGAAATGCCATCAATACCAGTGCTGATGTTAGTATCCAGGTCGTCTATACTAGAAGGTTTAAGATCATTTAATACAACGTCATGTAAGTAATTATGTCCGTACATAAGGATTTTACTGGTATCAATGTGGTATTTCTGGGGAATTTTACTGTCAAGTTCAGTACCAATAGACGAAAAGAAGGGATTGAACAAATTACAAATTAAAGTACACACGCCTGCACATCAACCTACCACAAACTGTCAAATTTCTTCAATAGACTTTAAACTTTATACCCTGAATATATGGATGAGAATATATTGAAGAAATATGACAGTTTTGGAAAGGTCGATGTGCAGGCGTTTGTACCGTCAGTAATCAGTCCGGAATCAATCTCAAATTTGGAGGAGCAGGGCTGTTTTTGGTTTTATTTACTGCCAAGGTATTACTTAGTTCCCACATTTTTTATAGGTTGATTGCATGTGTCGTAGTAATCTTCCTTATGTGTCTTAATAAACTTCTGAACTTTGTATTGTTCTTCTTGAAAAGATCTCTTCGATCGTCATTATCTGGATTTTCTTTAGTTTCTTGCCACAATCCATTTCTATATTTTTTTTATTTAACCAGATTTTCTGTGGTGGATTGAGTATTTTAATTTTCTTTATTTTCGTACCTTCAATGTTTTCTTTTATATTTTTTTTCAGGTCATCATTGGTTATTGTTTCCGATGCACTTTTGTAAAGTTTTCATAATCGAGAGCTGTATAATGATTTTTTTTATTTATTTCAGGTGCCAACTTGCCTATTGTGATCTGAGATTCAATTCACGCGTTTCACGCGTACAGTAAATTGGCACATTTTTATTCAGTATTTTGTATCCAGTTAATTTCATTTCATTTTTATATTGGGTAACGTAACTGTTTTTACTGAGCAAATCGATGTTGAAGTCGCCAAAGACTACGGTCCTCTTTCGCTGTTCCAAGTGGGATAAATAAATGTCTAAAAAATTATCCATATCAGCGTACCCATCAAGCTTATATACAACTTCAATATAGTTTTTTGATATGTAACCATAAAAAGTGGTTCCCGTGTTCGACGATATCTCCCGTTACTTAGAATTTAATAGCATTGTGAACATTTTGTTTGACTTTCTATAGTTATATATGTGTGTACTCATGAAGCTGGTATAATCTGGCATCCTCGTCAGAAACAAGCCATGTTTCCGTAAATATTAGAAAATGGGTTCTTTTTGATATAGCTCTCAATATACATTTTATTTCGTCAAATTTTCTATTATTCCGGACACTACGTAGATTTGAGTAAAATAATTGAAAAGACGATGGCAAGAGTAGAATATCTTCGTATTTATGAACTATCTGGTAGCTTAATCTTTCTGTACATATTTTATTTTGTAGTGGGGCAGAGATCAGTTTTTTTGGTTGACTTTGTTTTTTACGATCCGAGGTATTCCTTTGATAATATATTTGATAACCAAATCTTTTTCGTCACTTTCTAAGCGCTTACTTAATTCTTGTTTAATAGATTGAAAATACTGATGTTGTGTCGGTGCGGTGTTTGGTATGGTGAATATATTTATACTCAAGGCATCGGCTCTCACTCAAGAAACAGAGTTCAAACCCAAGCCAGGCAGAAACCATTTGCAAATGTTTTTCGAACGTTTCACTCACTGTCAGGGCTCCGGTATCGCGAAGATGAAGTCTCGACGCAATGGGGCGAAGCACCAGGGCTCCTCACAATTTAATATTTTTAATTAAATAACTTAAAGGCTGAACTGATAAGTCGACTTGGACGAGAAGTTCATTTGGATGACAAAAAACAAATGTCATCGCATTTAAAGCTTTCGCTTACAATTAATATAATAGATACCTACACAAGATTCATTCAGATGCATATTATCATTACTACTCTATATATTGTGAAGTCTTATAAATAATAATTTATTAGTTGAAATAAAGAAAACAAACTATTTAGTTTGATTGCAGAATTTCATGTTAAACTTACTTAAGACATTTTTTTATTTAAAACACCTACTAAATTAATAATAACAAATAATTTGGTATAGCAATAATTAATCTAAGTATTATGTATTGCATGGAATACTGTGAATTTTCTTTAAGTATGAGATTTTCATTTGAGATTATATTTATGAGTAGGTACCTACTGAAACCAAAACTGGTTTATAGTTAATAGTCATTATTGTAATCGTCAAGTCTTTCTATTTTCAATGCAAGATTCTGGTCCATATTGTGTACATTTCTGATGAGCTTCTCTGTATCAATAGCCTGAAAAGATAAGTTAGTGTTAATTAATATTCCGAGATTCGTAAACACTTGATAAATGGATAGTTAGTTGAATACAAACATACCATAGCCATTACATGGTCAAGTCTCTTGCTCTTCATATAAATGGTTTTGACCAACAATAGACAATAAATATAAAGAGCTATTGCAAGCAATAAAACACCTACTTTTAGTTTTGAGGACCAATGGCTGATCATGTTGCCCTGGAAAAAAAATATGTTGCATCAACAGAATATTATTGGAAGGCTTCTGATAATTGCGAATCTTTTACATGGCGTTAACTGACTCACAGGCTTGACCACGACCTCCGGCAGTTCTGTAAAGTGAGACATTCAGAAAATATTGTGCAGTTTTCGTTAAATGCAAAATTCTGAACAGATGAGCTGTCTTCTATGCTGATCTGCGTTCAAATTAGATTTGAAAATTTTCTGTCTTTTGAAGCAAAATATTTTTCACTTGGCGTTGAATTCCTTTTACAACACTTTCTTCTTTCTCCACTTTGCTGAAAATGGTTTTCTATTATGGTAGACAGACAGGACAGACAAGTACAAGTCACTGAGCAAGTAATCACTACCTACGTATAAGTACCCACTGAGCAAGTAATCACTATGAAATGTACCTATGTAAATAATAAAATAACTTTTTTTACGTTAGGGAAGGCACAGGGATTTAACTCGTACAACCATTATGCTCATATCATTTGAAATAAAAAATCAATATAAAAGAGGCGCATGCATGACAAATGATGATTGACGAATTATTAATAATATTTGTTGGCTGTGGAATTTAGTTATTATTCTGAGGGCTGGATAGAACTGCTGGAAGATAAAATATAAACGTGTAAAAGTGTAAAAATGCGTTAAAGACAAGAGTGACGAAAACAAAGTTATTCTTGTTTGTTCTAAAAGAAATGTGAAATTATTTTCATCAGGGAGACTTTTTGAGAATTTGAAAGCTCCAGTGGTACTGTTTTGTTTCATTAACACTAAGCATTAAAATACCTTTTACACTTTTATAATCAAAATATCTAAAAGCTTGACTGTAAGAGCTAGATTCTTTTGCCTTATTGGTTGGTTGGTATTAAGAAGCATAAAAAATGAAACCACCTAACCTAAAAGTTAATTTTTATTTAAATTGATCTATGGGTTTTTTAACAAATATAATTAATTGGACTACAGAAAATTAAGTTAGTAGGGACCTTTATGATGCTTAATAAATAAATTCTTCAGAGAATATATTTTTAAATATAGACACTGACTGGATATATTTCAAACTCAATACAAATATTGTTTCAGATTCTACCACAACCAAATCATGGCTACTAACTATGCTAAATATGCGCAATTGATAAATGCATCCACAAACTACGCCCGCCGCATGAAGCGGCTATCGAACAGAATTTTCGGTGAAGTAGCTATTCCTACCAATCCTAAATCGATGAAAGTAGTGAAGATGTTTTCGGAGCAGCCGCTGCATACTAACGAAGAGATCATCCACTACTACCCACGTCACGTGGAGTCCCACTCCCTCATGCTGAAGCTGAGAGAGTATGGCCTATTCCGGGATGAGCACCAAGACTTCAAGGAAGAAATGAAAAGGTTGCGCGAACTCCGCGGTAAAGTTAAAGTTTGGAGAAGGAAGTTAGAGGAAAAGAAAGAGTGAACACTTCTGTTAGATATTTGTATGTTATCAGTGTAAATAAATAAATTATTACTTTAAGTTGCTCTATATTTTTCATAATTATCTAAAACAATTCCTCATTAACAGTGTCAAACAAATGCTGTTCTGAACAGAAAAGTAGCAATTGAAACAGCCTACTTGTCTTGAGTTTTAATATGTGACCGACCGCGATGTCAATTGATTTCTTTAGGTGGTTGCAAGGCTACAATACCTTTTGCTTCTGATGCACAGGCCGCTTGGTTGGTACTCAACCCTGGTTTGAGCGTGCCCTAAAAACTAGACCGTTAGTGCTTGTGGGATGATATAGGGGTGAAGCAGGTTTTTGACAGCTAGTTGGAAAGAGCTGTAGGTGTGAGTGGATAGGGCAAGGCTTATTGCACTATCAAGGCCAGAGTCCAGGGCTTGGCTACACGCACTTCCCTCTCCACATCTGGGAACTCTCCGTGGCTCTCGAGTCATTCCTGGTGCAAAGGTTGTCTATTGCTGTTCAACGTGGAAAAGCAAGTGTGTTGGGCACCTTCGCACCTGGAATGGCGTGGGAAGGGTTATTGATTAAGCAGTGGTTGTTTTTATTTATTATTTTATATTGTTATTGTTGTAAAAAGTTCCACAAGAGGGATCCGAACCCGCACCCCATGACATGCCAGGTCAGGTGCACTACCAACTATGCTATTGTGGCTTATAACAATATTTTTATTGATTAAGGTACAATTACAGACATATTATACAAAACTATTCAAGGTTAATATGGTATATCCGTGCCCTGCACATGGTAGTCCATTCACTTAAACAATCACACATAATGTGGGCCCAATATAATAATTGGGCCCAATTGCTGTTGTGGCCAGAATAGGTGTGCGGGAAATAACATCAATTTATGTCACAATCGTTCAGTTAAAACAAATAAAATATGTTTGTACTATAGAAACAAGTAGGTATTAACCCATCGTTGGCCAAGCGCTTGCATGTAACTGCCAAACAATTAAAATTTTATTGTGTCTGGTATTTACGGCCAACAATGGGTTAATCTGTGATGTCAAAGAACTAAACAAAAACCAGGTGTCTACCTAAAAGATGCATGAAATAATGCTGACTGTTTAAAGAAATTATGTATAAAAAAGGCTTGAAGACTTGGACAGGGAAATCAATAGTGCATCACTAGCTAATAAATAGTGCTGTTAGATTGTTCATCTTTGTGCATGTCTTACTAATACTGCATTTCCTATCACTTGTCGTCATGATGCAGACCTGCCTGCATAAGAGATGATCCTGCCAAGTGCACAGCACAGATTAACAGATTTACTGGCTAGATGTAGCGAAGCACACAAGTCCAATATTCTTCTAAAAATTTTTAATGAATAAAATATCGGTGCTATGTAGAGGTTGTTGGTATGAAATAAAATAAATGAAAAAATAGCCATCATTTATTTGATTACAAAATCTTTCGTCAGGAAATAAATTGCTACATAAAATATTTCAACAAGAAATGCGTGACTGTTAACAAGTACTCTGTGGCGCGGAGTGATCGGGACGAGGCGGGCGGCGGCGGCGCCGGCGGGCTCCACTCTTAACCACTCTTGACTTAAGCTTTACAATACTCCGTGCTAAATCTATATTTGTCTTAAGGTCATAAGCCACAAACAGTCTAGGAAAAATTCAAAAAGTTACATAACATTAAATAAATTAAAGGATTTTTGAAGACCCTTTACTTTAACTTTACAATAAACTAGTATATTCATAATGAGTACATGCTGTGAGCTGTAAGCGGCGCGGATCAAACGCACGGAAGCAGCCAACCAGGGGTCACGAAACCTAACGGAGCTGATATATTGATATAATAACCGATGTATTCGCCAAACGAACGGGGACGCGGTCCAACACGGGGCACGGGCCGGCGCTCTCGAAAGGAAACGTATGGAGAAGGCGAATTTGTGCGGCCCGGCCCGCCAAGCCCCCCACTGGTCCTGCGAGCCTGGCAGGCGAAGGCGTGGAATGCGAACTGTGCAAATCGCAGTCGATACGACACATCTCGATAGATAGCGACAGTGTGTTTGAGTTGAACTCGCATTATGAAGATCTCGTGTTATTATTATTATAATAATAATATTGTGTTCCACTATTATCACATCTCATTAGAGAATTGTTAAAACGAAGTAGGTGATTAACAGTGTGTTAAGAGCGTGGCTGGTCCCGCGGCCGCCAGTCCCCGGAGCGCTCGCCGGCGGCGGCGGCGGCGGCGGCGGCGCGGTGGGGACGCGCGACAGACTATTCTCACTACTGTTTAAAGCTTGTGTTTATTATAACGAATTCTACGATCGTGTCGCGGTCACCCACCGGCCGCCGGCGCAGCTGCGCGGGCGGCGGTCGACGGGATACAATTTATTATGTGATATACTGGATACAGTTTTAAATGATCCGCGTCGGTCAGCCGCAGCTCCCCGACACACGTGCACATGTGCGCCCGCGGCACTGCTCCGCCCGCGCCGGCCGCCGCACTAATCTTTGGAACGTCAGTCGTGAAGCGCGGCGAGTCCGGCTTTCTTAGCGATCGTGCAAAACGACCACATAAATAAACGTTTATCATTTAATTAGAGTGGAAGGAAACCTTAGAAGCGGACGAGACGTGCCCACTGGGTCGCGAGCGGAGCGCCGGGCCGCCGTTGTTTCCGGTCATGTCCTGCTTCGTGATATTGTGCTCTCGTAAAATATTTAGCCGTGAACTCGAGATACATAGTTGCCTATATTTAAACCATATCCGTTTTTAAAAGTATGTACACACCGAACGAAGCGATCTATCGGGCCCGCTCGGGCCGCACCGAGAGACCAGTCACCTCGGCGGCGGCATCGGCGGCTGGCGGACGCCGGCCGCTCAAATATAAATAATTAACCGCGATCATTACAATTCTGGATGGACAATTAACGATAGCGAAATACGGAAGGGCCGTCCTGCTCACCAACCCCACCTTGTCGTGGCTCCGTCGCTCGAGGGCGGGGGCGGGGCGGCTAGGTGTATGAGTTGAAGTCGTCGATGGCGACGCGCAGCGCCAGGTCGGTGGCGGGCGGCTGGTGGTGGTAGGGCGCGGGGCGCGGCGCGGCGGCCTCGGCCTCCAGGCGGCGGCGCAGGCGCTTGATGAGCCGCAGCCGCTCCAGCGAGTTGCTCGCGTACGGCGCGCCGCCCACGCGCAGCGACTGCGAGATCTGCGCCGCCAGCTGCGGCCCCACGGAGGAGGGTTAGTACGTCCGGATCACTCTCCTCCTAGCCTCGATAGGCGAAATCGCTTCGCTTTCATCTCTTTCGCATGCGAGACAGATACTATGGAAGCCATCACATCGTGAGACGTGCTATCGAGGTCGAGAATGAGAGAAATAGAACTGTGTGATAACTGTAGTGGCGGGCAGTGGCGGGTACTCACGGCGGCGTGCAGCGCCAGCTGGCGGGCCAGCAGCGCCACGTGCGCGTCGGAGACGACCTGCGTGGCGAGGTGCGCGAGGAACTTGCCGCGCAGCCGCTCGTCCTTGCTCTTCACGAACACGCGGTTCAGCCCGTGCTCGTACGGCTCCACCACCACGATGCAGAAGTTGAACTGGCCCTGCCCCGCCCGCAAACATACAGTTACGGACCGAAAACATTACGAATGGTTTTTGTTGACCATAATTTAAATTTTATTATCTTCGATATTGCTTATTCAATAAATAGTCCAGGAATATGACAATTTATTAAGCTGAAAATTCAAAGTAATGAAAGCAAACATTTTTCAAAAGTGAAGATAACGTTAAATGATGTGTGTGTGTGTGTGTGTGTGTGTGTGTGTGTGTGTGTGTGTGTGTGTGACGAGTGAGCGCACCTTGATGGTGAGGATGTTGAACTCGGCGCCGGAGTCGTTGTAGACGATGGACACGTAGTCGTTGCCGATGTACTTGCGCTTCTCATTGCAAGTGGGATCGGTTGCGGCCAGCGGCATTGCCGTCGCCACGTGGAACAGCACCTGCGCACGTGCGCTATCAGCTCGCCACCCGAGCGTTGTGATGTGAGTGTAAGGTGCCTAATCTTTGTCTCGCATCACTAAACCTGACTCAAGTCCAGTTGCGATTCAACTTTTACGTCGCTCTGTGTCGTTTCATTATTATTGGACGAAAAACAAACTGCCATGAAATACTTTCAAATCGTTACATTTATCAACTAAATGGGTTGAATTAACGTGAGGGTACTTCAAGGTAGATTAATTCCATCGACACAGTCAGCATCGAATCGATCTATACAACATAAGTAAAACCATGTTATCTTTAGTATATTTTGGCTTTCACCGTTTATATTTTTAGTAAAAGCAAAAAGAGAAAATATGGACGCATTAAAAACTATTTTACTCAATATGAAAATCTGTCGACTACTCGGTGTGCTCCGATTAATTCGATGCTAAATATATAAATTAATATTCACATTATAAGGTCCCATTATGTCTCGCATTGTGGCAAAAACTATCAAGACCTTTTTGCCTAAAAAGTGAGGTCGATTTTCTTTTTATACAGGAACAAATGCAAGGCATACCCACCCAAGGCACCCGGGAAGCCTGGTTATGTGGGACTCTCCCCTCAACTCTTTTACACCCACTAACTACTCCGGCACTTCCCTTAGCGCCACCAGAATGATTTGGGACCGTCCAGCAGCGGCCCGCCAGAGGGGGAGTGGCGAGGGTGCCTGGGCTGTGTCGCGCGTGGAGGCTGGAGGCTGTGGACGCGCCGGCCCACCTGCATGACGTCGTCGTGCCACACGTAGGTGTAGGCGCCGTCCTTGCCGCCGGTCTCGAGGTTTAAGAACAGGTGCGGCTGCTCCTCGTCCAGCGGCACCAACGTGCCCAGCGCCGACAGGAACTCCGAGTACCTGCCGCCGACGCCCGCTCACGTTATCACGGGTCCACGACACCCACTACTACAACAACTTCCCGATGTACAATATCATCATCTTCATAGTTTTAACCAAAAGTCGTCCGCTGCAGGAAAAAGGCCTTCCCCAAAGATCTCCACAGTGACTAGTTTTGTTGCTAGCATGAAACATTTAAGATATTTTTTGTTTCTACATTTTTTTAATATAGGTATATTTTGGAAAAGGGAAATTTTGTATAGTGGAAGAGTTATTTGCTGTCTTTAAATCAGAAGAGCCCTTAGAGCGGCAAGCGCATACGCCTTAAACATTACATTTTTATAGACAAATATTTAAAAAAAATGTAAACCGACACAAGGGCCTATCGATTCGGATGGGCACATTTATTTTGATTTTAGGTAAAGGTAGAATATCTAAAACCTTTTTTGGGTAAGCAGCAAAAACGGACTTCCTTCCCCTTTACCCAGAGTAGATTGCATGGTGGGTGAGATGTAAAGGGAGGGGGTAGGAGCGGCACTGACCTGACGCTGCCGTACTCGTTCTTGAGGATGAGCACCTCGTTGTCCTGCTGGCCCGGGCCCACGTACAGCACGCCCACCTGCGGGACACGCTCATCATCCTCTACCTCAATAGCCTTCACACACAACACCTTCTGCATGACGCGACTTATACAATAATAGTGAGCATTTGAAGAAGTTACGTGAATAATCGTGAAAGCTTTGCAATTTATTTCATTTCATGTGAACCGTGAAGCTCTGTAACCGGTCGGTGTGATCACACGTAGCTCACATCACCAGCTCATTTTATATCCTCACTGCTGGGGCACGAGCCTTCCCTTTGGATGGGCAGGGAGAACGGGCCGTCACCACCACGCAGGCCCAGTGCGGATTGGTGGTTGTTAACTTCTGCTTATGCAGCCGGGACCGACAACGGCTTCACTAGCCTTCCGAAACACGGAACGTAGTCACTTGCTACAAGATAGTATCACAAGATGACGTTTTATAAAGGTACAAAGCAATATAGATATTGATCGATATCAAAGCACACTGCTTTTGCTGCAATAGTGAAGAAGTAAAAAAGGCAAATACTTTTTTAAAATAGAATTTGTAAAGTAATTCCGTAAGTGTGTGTGAGGAGTGTATAAACCCTTGCCCTTGGAGTGGTGGCGGCGGCGGTACCTTGTAGGTGTCGAGCGGCGGCACGAGGTCGAGGTTCTTGATGGAGCGCTCGTGCTGCACGCCGGCCACGCGCAGCGGCCGCTCCGACAGCGGGTTCAGCAGCGGCGGCGCCTCGCCTGCCAGCGCCGCGCGCGTTACTATTGCAGCTAGCTTGCATTCATCACCGTGACCATTTATCCTTATCTATTAATGTTATCTTCCTGCGCTTCTGCACCGGTGCCTCGACTATGCCAAATCTTACACTCCTCATGTGTTTAAAAGAAGTAAAGATTGTTTGCACCTATTTTGCATTGTTTTCCATAATTTATGCGAACACTACATATTAAAATGAAATTACTATTATGCATATATACTCGCGTTTATCGCGCGACACGTCAGAATAAATATTAAGGCCTTACGAATAAACACAGAATAAACACAGAATAGTTATTTTGTGCTTTGTCCTTTTACTCTAATTTGAATTGATGTTTACATGACAGGCACAAAACACGGGATAACAAAAATTAAAAAAAAATATCGAAGCTTATTCTTTGTTTATTTATAAGGCACTGAATCAACAATGAATGTGCAAAAGAAACGCGAGTAGATCCGTAAAAGCATTTATCTTATTTGGTCAAAACAGTTATATTACGATAGTCTCGAACGATCTGAACCCTTCGGAGAATCTAGTAGAGCACGGGAACGCGCACTAGTGCGCGATGCCGTCCTCTCTAGAAAACCTCCGTGATTCGTTTCTCACGACTTGAAGAACCCTTTAAGGTTCTTGCCGCCCCCAAACAAGCCCGGTGAAACTATAAAGGCGCCTGAGACAATCAATCTGTCTCAAAAAAAATGATAGTAATAAATTGTAGAGATTGGCTTTATTCTGAGCTCGCCTCGAGTTGGTCATAAGAGCCGGTGGGGAGTGTTACCGGGCACTGGCGGCGTGACGGGGTACGTGCTCATGTTGTGGTACAGCTGCAGGAACACGAACGCCGGCGTCAGGCCGCCGCCGCCGCCGCCCACCGTGCCGCTGGCCGGCGCGCCGCCGCCGCCGCCGCCGCCGCCGCCGCCGCCGCCGCCGCCGCCGCCGCCGCCGCCGCCACCGCCGCGGCTCGAGCTGCTACAACACGTTACATTGCATTGGAACGGTTATCCACGGCACATTACGTTAGTGTTAGAAAATGAAGTTATGGAGGTAAGGCTACAGCGTTACAGGATATGTATGTACAATCAAGAGCATTAATATGTAAATAATGTAACTCTTAATACAATGGAATAAAAGTCAAAACTGGTCAAAATGTTAATGATCGGGACTGTACTGTGAGAACCGTCATGAAGTCACCGAGAACCATAAAAAGGTGACAAATCGGATGTTGAAAAGTATAAACGATGTAGGTAATTGTTTTTTAAATTCTAAAATTATTTTATATGCAGACGACATGAAAATTTTTAAAATATTTCAGTCTGAGTCAGATGTGAGAGATCTTCAAGATGACTTGAACAGATTTGAACAATATTGTTCTGTCAATAAGTTACACTTAAATGTTTCCAAATGCTTCCATATGATTTTTACACGCAAAAAGAATATCATCTGTTCTAAATATATTCTTAAAAACTGTCCTATTTCTGTTGTAACTGAAATTAAAGATTTAGGTATAATTCATAAACATAGTTAAAAAAGCAAATAAAATGCTTGGATTTATTATGAGAACATGTTCAGACTTTCGTAATTTGAAATCGCTTAAAATATTATATTGTACGTATGTAAGAAGTCAGCTGGAGTATGCTAGCCAAGTTTGAAATCCCCGATATGAAATTTATAAGTCTCGTATTGAATCTATTCAGCAAAGATTTCTAAGATATTTAGATTACAAGGTCCATCATCGATTACGCATCTCGCTGCAAGCATTACCATTTTCTATCACTAACACTAAGGCGGAACATAAGTGACATTGTGTATATATTTAAAATTGCAAATGGATCGATTGACTGTGCTGAGCTTCTGTCTAAGCTATCACTACGAACTAACCTGTCGCTAAGGCCACGGCCTATTCTATATACCCCACCTGCTCAAACAAATTTCCGACAAAATTCTTTTATTATAAGGGCAGTTAGAAGTTGTAATAGTGTAACAACATCTGAAGAACTCGACTTGTTCTGTACTAGCTGTTTAAAAGTTAAACGTGTCTTAAGTGAACAATACTTTAATTAATTAGCATCAGTTAATATATAGCCATTTAGTGTCAAGAAACTACTTTTATGTTTAATATTAATATTTCATTTATATGCAAGTTGAAAGTCTTTATACCTATTTTTCTGCTAAACGTGGAAGTTTGTTATTAGCATCTGATTGTTCACAGTTTTATATAAGTTAGTTATTTGTCTGTAAATTTCCCTAAAATAAACAAAATAAAAATAAAAATAAAATAAAATAAAATGTCTTATAGGATTTTGACCGACTGCGACCTACTCGCAGTGGACAAAATCAATTTTATAATTTATTATTTTATATCATATTGTTTCCTAAAGTTTACGCGAACACTACACATTGAAATGAAACTACTTTTACGGATCTACTCGCGTTTATTTTACAACCATTACATCTGTAAGCGGTTTGATGTTAAAAACAATCTAAAATAAATGATAACGCGTTACAATAACGTTTACCATTATTGTTTTACGATATTAAAAACACAAGGTTAATTTAGTTGTTAACTTTGATGTCACCGTAAATTCTATTAATATGGTAGTTATAAAGGCAGATTCTGATAGTACTATTAGTGTTTATGTTAGGGAATCAGTAAGGAATGTGGGTTCTAACAGTTATTTTATTATGCCTGGGTTATATACAATCATGCAAGGCGTAGGTCATATTATGACAGTAAACTTAAATTCACATAACATCAAATTGAAAAAGGGGCAGTTATTGAATAGAGCATATTGAATAGATGAAAAAAACTGCTTAAACGTTAGGATATTAGAAAGTACAGAAAATAATCCGATTAAAGATTTTTTTTAAACTGGTTGCGATTTAAGTAGTGAAGATAAGATTAAACTAGAAGTATTATTGAATGATTATAAACATTGTTTTTCATTTGGTTTAACTGATTTAGGACTTACAAACCTGACGGAAATGTCTATTACACTGAAAGATGCAACCCCAGTCGTATATAGACCATATAAACTCGTTTATTTAGAGAGAAATAAAGTTAAAGAGATGATTAAGGAGATGTTGGATTCGGGTATTACTATAGAGTCCGAGTCCGCCTATGCGAGTCTAATTATTTTAGTTCAAAACAAAACTGATGATCAACGGCTCTGCATAGACTATCGTGCATTGAACGCTAAAACGGTTAAAGAGCATTATCCCCTGCCTAGAATTGAGGATCAAATTGATCAGTTAGGTGGTTATCAATATTTTATAACGCTTGATTTGGCATCTGGGTACTACCAGATTCCCTTACCTTTGTCAAACAACTGCTTTCGTTACGCCTGACGGGCAGTATCAGTTTACACGCATGCCATTTGGGTAAGCGAACGCACCTTCGATTTTTCAAAAAACAATGAATAAAATGCTAAAAGACGTCAAGGACAAAGCTCTAGCGTTTATGGATGATATCATAATTCCGGCTAATAGTATATCACAAGGAATGGAACGATTAAAAACAGTACTTGAACCTATTAAAGCAGCAGGATTAACATTAAAGTTGTCGTAATGTTTATTCTTTTCTAAAGAAATAGATTATTTGGGTCTTGAGGTCAACGAAAACGGCGTTAGGCCGGGTTCAAGGAAAACTGAGGCAGTAGAAAATTTTAGGTGTCCTACTAATCAACATGAGATTCGCCAATTTATAGGTTTAGCAAGCTTTTTCCGACGTTTTGTCAAAAATTTTGCCATAATTGCTAATCCGTTGACAAAATTATTAAAAAAAGATAGCAAATGGGAATGGGGTCCTGAGCAAGAAATGGCATTTTCTACTCTAAAGTCAGAGTTAGTACAAAGACCTATTTTAGCACTATATAATGTTAAAGTCAATACTCAAGTGCATACAGATGCATGTAAATTGGGCATAGCGGGAATGTTACTTCAAGAAGACGATTCAGGTAGGTGGAGAGCGGTTGCCTACTATAGCAGACAAACCACTCATGAAGAACAAAAATATCATTCATTTGAGATAGAGACATTGGCGGTTATTGCTTCGTTACAGCGGTTTAGAGTCTATGTTCTAGGTATAAAGTTCACGATAGTAGCCGATTGTGACGCGCTACGTACTACTTTGTCCAAAAGGGATATAATACCACGTATAGGTAGATGGTGGTTACAGCTGCAAGAGTACGATTGCAGTATTGAGTATAGGCCGGGTAATCGAATGTGCCATGTGGATGCGCTGAGCAGAAATGCTGTCCCGCAATCGTATGAACCTGAGCCTGTCTTCGCTTTTTAGCTGTAGAAACGGAAGATTGGTTGACAACGATTCAAGGGGCTGATGAAGAAGTTCAGAGAATTAAACAAATTTTGGAAGACACTGAGGACGCCTAAAATTAATGAAATTTATACAAATTACCAGTTAAAGGCAGGGAAAGTTTATAGAATTATTGATAGTCAATTAAAATGGTTAGTTCCGAGAGGATTTAGACGGCAGTTATTGCGCAAATGCTATGATGATCTTGGTAATTTTGGGGTAGACAAAACGTTAGACAAATTGAAATCACTTTATTGGTTCCCCAAAATGACTAAATTCGTAAAACAGTATGTCCAGTCATGCTTGGAATGTAGTAACCATAAAATACCAGCAGGGAAGAGGCAAGGAATGCTTCACCCGATCCCAAAAATAGATAAACCTTTCCAAACGGTACACATGGACCACTTGGGTCCATTTGTCCGTAGTAAGTCTAGAAATAGTTATCTATTGGTTCTTGTAGAAGCATACACTAAATATGTCACTTTGTATGCAGTTAGGAATACAAAATCGAAATCGACCATTAAGGTGTTGAACCAGTATTTTAGTTTATTTGGACTACCAAATAGATTAATAAGTGACAGAGGCACTTATTTACGAGTAAAATTTTCAAAGATTTTGTTAACTATATTGGCATTAAACACGTTTTAAACGCGGTAGCGACACCGCGAGCGAATGGTCAAGTGGAACGATACAATCGTACTATTTTGACCTCCCTCGCGGTGAAGAACCACAATTGCAAAGAAAATTAATGGGATATTCATTTAGAATATATTCAGCTGGGTCTCAATACAACGATTAATAAAGCTACGGGAAAGACTGAGGTGTTATTTGGAATTAAATTGAGGGCTAAAAGTGACGGGATAGTTTCTTCATTGCTTGATCAGGTCAAGGTAAATAGTTCGCGAGAAAGATTACATTCAATAAGAGAGAATGTGAATGCTAAAATTAGTGAGGATCAAACAAAACAAAAGGAGAGATTTGATAAAAGTAGAAAAGTAGGTAGAAAATACAAAGCGGGAGATTTGGTTAGGATTGAGAGAGAGGTAGGAAGTAATGATGGAAAATCTAGAAAACTGTTTGCTAAATTACAAGGTCCATACCGGATTGTTAAAGTTCTAGACAATGATAGGTATGCGATTGAAGATACGCCCCTGACACGTAAACAAAATAGGAAATATGAAGCAATCGTTGCTTTAGACAAAATCCATCCTTGGTTGAGTTTCACTCAAGAAGGTTTAGCGGAAACTGATGAGGGAAGCACAACTGAAGACGGGGATGGTAGTGAAGCTTTGGCAAGTACGGGAAATGATGCGGTAAAATCCAATGAAATTACACCAAATGTGACCAACACAGATACTGAGCGCGCCGATGAGAGTAGCGATAATCAAATGAATTAATTAATGAAATAAATTGTGTATGATTTAGTGATGAAATGAGATTTATGTTTTTGTTATATACTATATAAGAATGAAATTTAGATAAAAGTTTGTAATGGAAAATTCTATACACAATGGAGTCTTTTGACAAATTATGAGTGTGTTAGATTTTGTAGGTTAATTTTGTAAACGGAAAAATCTATACACAATGGAGTCTTTTGACAATTATGAGTGTTGGATTTTACAAGATAGTAAATTTGTGTGAACGGCAAAATTTACGCACAATGGAGTCTTTTGACAAATAATGAGTGTGTTAGATTTTACTAGATAATAAATTTGTAAATGGAAAAGTTTGCACAAAATGAAGTCTTTTGACCAATTATGAGTGTTTTTAATTTGTTTATATAATTTTAACGCAAATTTTGTTGCGAAACAAATTACAAAAACACAATGTTGAAAAAATTTCCACGAGCAGGATTTGAACCTGCACACTTCTGACATACCGGGTCAGGTGCTCTTCCAATTGAGCTATCGTGGTGGTGGTGGTGGTGGTACCACCGGTATGTCAGAAGTGTGCAGGTTCAAATCCTGCTCGTGGAAATTTTTTCAACATTGTGTTTTTGTAATTATGAGTGTGTTAGACTTTACATGATAATATTGTGCAAGGAGGCATTTAAGCCAAGTAGTTGAGCACTTTCTCAATAATGAGATGTTGATTTGATTTAGATGTAAGTTTGGTTGGGTCAAAAAGGTGGTTTATTGAACAAATAGGAGTATATAATATCTGTGGAAATTAATAAAATACTGGTATTGTTAGTCTTGGGTATTATTTCCTGCTACACTTCTGAACTATTTATCTTATACATCAGATTTGATAAACCACAAATACTCGCTAGAGAACAACGATTCATCTCTAGGATGATACAAGAGGCTATTCAAATTAAAAAAAACATCCTAATTTCAATAGAGAAGATGGTTGTAATCTATCACCAGCCTGGGATCCCATCATTCAAAATATTAAATCCCAGCCCCAACACCATAGTGCCAGATCAAAAGATACTGTAAGCTCTTTCTGCGTAAAACGGAACGCACTTGATTAATTTAAATGAGGGTATACAAGTTACTAACTAATTATGAGACAACCAACACCTCAGTCTCCCTGTGACCACGAACCCTGCAAAGGGTTCGAAACGTCAGGATAAACATTCAATAAGTAATGTGTAATAAACGCGAGTAGATCCGGAAAAGTTGTTTCATTTCATTTTATATAATTTTTTAAGTTTCAATGTTGGTCTGAAATAAAAGTTCTTTTTTTTTAAATAAATTTTAGGGGCCTCGCAAATAAACAAAGAATAAGGTCCTAATAGTTATTTCGTGTTTTATTACTGTCGTGTGAGCGTCATTTCAAAATAGAGTAAAGAGACAAAACACGGAATAACTATTCGGAGCTTATTGTTTGTTTATTTGTAAGGCCCTAGAGGTTTTAGGATTTTCTGGTCTCGCAAGTTGAGTTACCCGTGCCGCCTGGTGGGGCTCATGACGGAGATGGTGTGGCTTCGCTTGGAGCGCGACAGCGGCGGCAGGTCGTCGGGGTCGGGGGCGGGGGCGGGCGCGGGGGCGGGGGCGGGCGCGGAGGCGGGGGCGGGCGCGGGGGTGGGGGCGGCGGTGGCCAGGGCCCGCGGCGCGGCCGGCGGCTTGTGCGCTCCGCGTGACACCGTGCTGTCGCTTGCAGTCTGCTGGGAAGAAAGATTAAACAAACCGGCATGATCAGAATTTTGACAATAAATTTTATTTATGACATCATAAAACATTCAAGAGAAAGTTGAAAATTGAGATTATAATGGAATAAATGTTCCAAAACGATCGCAACTCAGCTCGGAGCTTCGGTTAGGCCACGAGCAGACCAACCGTTCAATGATAAATATGCACGGACCTTTTGTAGCTGATGGTGCGCGGCGGACTGACTCGCTGCAGCTTCATCCGTGTCTACGGTTCCTGAAAATCATTGACATTTAAACTAGTTTTGAGATCAAATTCTCGAATTTTAAAATAAATCTGGTCGGACAAACACTGTGCGAACTTGAAGGCTGGGTGGGTACCAGAAAGGCATTATTTAAGTATGGAATTCGATCGATCGATTCGATCCGTAAAAGTTGTTTCATTTCAATGTGTAGTGTTCGCGTAAACTTTAGAAAACAATATGGAATTCATCTTGTCACCGGGGTCGGAGTTGTGCGTGGCGAGCGGCGGCGCGTGGTGCGGCGCGTGGTGCGGCGCGAGGTGCGGCGCGAGGTGCGGCGCGGGCTGCAGCGGCGAGGTGCCGTACATCTCCTCGGGGATGGCCTCGCACGACACGCGCATGTCGCCGCGCTTGGCCGCCTTCTTGCTCGCGTGCAGGCACGCCGACGCCGACGCCGACGCCGACGCCGCCCCCGCCGCCCCCGCCGCCCCCACCGCGCTCCTGCGCATACGAATTGCACGCTTATTCTCCTATTCATATAAACAAACCATTCTGACATTTCGACTGCGGGTAGGATTCTGGCGACGCGACCGCTTTAATACCTATTTCTGCCTGCGAGCGCCATTGTTTAACATTGCTGCGTTCAATTAGAAGGAGAAATTGAGGCAGGCTTTAGGGTCGATGTGATACTGCGACCGTCGTCGTGGCGAGTGTCTATGGGCTGGTCCGTTCGTACTCTCGTTTGCCGGCTTGATGACATAAAAAAAGACACCCTTATGATCGTCCACACGAGCTACTACTAAAAATTCAGAGGGGTATTAAATGTTATCTTGTAGTCTATGTATAACTTAGCTTGAAGCAGTAGAAGGTAACTAGTAAATATGTCTGCACAGGTCGCCGTCGACGACTCCAATGTTTGTACGTGTTATTTATTTTTCGTTCATTCTGTTTTGGCCATTTTTGGCTCTCCGTATAATGGTTTACTATGGTTATGGCTAGTGTATACAAATAGCGGTATTCTGAATGTTAAGGACGTATCTCAAAATAACACGTGAGAGCGTTCTGCCTGGCACGCTGCAGTTTGCTAGTGCGTGAGTGCGTGCGTGTGTGGGGGTGTGTTTGTGTGTGTACAAGGCCGGCACTCACGCGGGCTCGGCGGGCGGCAGCAGGATGAGGTGGTCGGGCTCGGACTTCCACGACGAGGACATCTCGGGCGAGGAGTTGGAGCGCCGCACTGGGTGCCGCGACTTGCCCTGTCGCACAACATCGGTTCACTCGATTTAGCCGGGAATATTAATGTGAAAATTAATATTCGACAAACATTTATTTTTAAATAAAACACTTCCGCAGACATGTCTCTTCACTTTCTCGCCAAATAGACTCTTTCTAAAGTTTATATTATAACAACCAGAAAATGAGATCTAGGCAAATACAAAGCGGAGGATTGGATTCCTTAAAATTGATTGCAACGAATATATTTGTATAATAAATCAACAAGGTTCTTCTACAAAATTGGGTCGTGCGGGCTCACCTCCGGCACGGCGAGCAGGTCGTCGTCGGCGCCGGCGGCCTGCCGCTGCGGGGAGCCCGGGATGTTGATGGGCGCCGTGCTCGTCCTGCGGCGCACACCGATATCAGTCTTCGCTTCAGACCAAAGCAGTAGACTACTGGATAGTACTAATTAAAATACACTGCCCAATTAGAGTGAAGCAGACTTCTATTAATAATCAGCGATCGCCGTACCTGTGCGGCTGCGGCGGGACTATGCAGTGCGTGGCCGCGTGCGGGGGCTTCTTTTCGCTGACGACTACCGAGTCGGAGCTGCGGACGCAACCGGCGTTGATTATACTAGATTATACACAGTCAAAAATAGTATGAAATAGTATGAAACGTTGCCGCACCTGGATTTGTGTAGGTCGGGGCGCGGCGCCTGCGACGAGGAGGAGCCGCTGCGCGAGCGCGCCTCGTCGGCCGGCTCCTGCGGGCACGGGCGCGGTTCGTGGTTATACTAAGTGTTTCTTTTACTGGGACAGTATGACGAAATCCGAAACCATGAGAGATACAAAGAAACCCATCAAGTTTATTTTTATGTAATTAATGTTGGCATAACACATTTTCTGGTCAAGTCAGAGTTTAACATCTCTGAGTCAAATTGATAGTTTTTGTATGCGGGCCGACTTTTATGATAAGATCGTTTCATTGTTTGGAAGAACAAGTCGAAGCAGCAGAAGTTAGTCAAACCTCATACAATTTCACAAAAAAGACAAAGTGTTGAAAAATTTCCACGAGCGGGGACGAACCCGCATCCCACGACATGCCGGGTCAGGTGCACTGCCAACTATGTGTATTAGAAATCGTCAAGAAGGCCTCAAACCGTTACGTTGGATGGTTACGTTAAAGTTGGATTACATTTGATTCATTCTGAATTATTTTAATTTATTTTCGACCGACCCGGTTTGAGGCCTTCTTGACGACTTCTTGGCGACCGCTCGGGTCGCGGGTACAGTTACCGGGCGCGTGTGGTGCGCGGGCTCCAGCAGCGCGGCCAGCTCCTGCAGCGAGTGCGGCTGCAGGTGGTCCCAGCTGAGCCGGTTCTGCGCGCGCAGCACGAAGGCCGCGTCGCCGGTGGGCGCGCGCACCGCCACCTCGGCCCAGCGCGCGCACCAGCACGGGCACGCGCCCGCCGCCGCCAGCGCGCCCACGCGCGACCAGCCCGCCTCCTCGCCGTCCTGCGCGCACACCACGACATACGACATTATATACGGCGGTATTATAAACGTACGCATTGTGTCATATACATGCAGAACATCCGAAAAAGTGCTTTGAAATATTTCGTCCGAACTTCCAACACAGCGGCAGCACAGATCATTTATTAATATAACTAATATATATTTTAATTTATTGTCCGATGGTTGTGATGCGAACGAAAATTAAATTTAAATATTTTGTAACTGGGACTATCGCCTGCCTCTTGTTTTTAAAGTGAGAGAGACCAAAAGAATACGGTTGCTTTCTTTTGTTCTACGTGTCTCTGAGGCACTAGTAACGGATATGTTTTTTCGTATAAAATACCATTCTCATACAACAGGCGACACTCACGACTTCCTTGGAGATCCTCTCGCAGCGCTGCGTGAACTGATTGACGATGTCGGCGATCGGGTCGCTCGACTTGCTGTTTTCCGATGAGTTTTGTCTGCGAAGCGAAACGTGTTTTTGTTACTCTGTGGCTCTCGTGTCGTTCCTCTGACGCGGTGTCACGATCGATGGGACGCGTGCACGTCTCCACGCCTCGTTTGAAGGACCTCATGTGATTCGATGATGTTAGTATAGCTTTTTTACTCGTACTAGTAAGTCTTTTTCCAACGGTCTTGCAGCTCCAAATATTATCCCGTACATATCAAACACATATACACATTATTATATTAATACAGTTTGCATTCTCAAGCCTAGTTTTATTTAGTAAAAGCTGCATGCCATTTTAATCTTTGTTACCAAAGCACTGCATAAAAATAAAAAAATAAATTGTACAAAGTACAGTTTTTGAATAAGCTAAAGTAATCAAAACGTTATCGCAATGCGAGAGGTAAGTAATTAATATTACTATAACAAATTGAGTTCAAAGTAACCTTTCATTGTGTGCACACATTATTTACATTTTATCAATAAATCGAGAGTTTATCTTCCGAGTGTTGTTATTATCAAGATCCTTCAAGTACTTCAATCAAGTTAGTGTACGAGTCAAGCAATGGCTCATACAAATATTATAACATTAATTTTCTTACTTGTTTCTGTTTGGGATGCAGTTAATAAAACTAGCATAAAAAGAAAACAAGTAATTGTAAAAAAGAACAGATATATAAAAACGAAAAATATTAGAAGATTTATAAATAATGTAACATTGTAAATAAAAATAATGCAATAACATGATAACTATGTGCGGTTGAGTAGATAGCTAATTCATGCGAAATACTAAAACCAAAATAAATTAATCAAATCGCCCGGTTAAAAAGTACGTTGTTTGTTCACTGCTTTCAAGATATATAAAAACACTAGTGCCGTCGAAGTCATACGAAACTGAAAATTAGCGGCAGCGGTTCACACTATAATGTTTCTATCTAACAAGAGCTAAAGCCGTTGTCATTACCAGAGTTGTGCTACAAGCGATACTGGCACTCATCGCACAACGGTATTCGAACAACGTTCAGCCCGAGGGCGAGGGTGGAAAACAAATATTTCAGCCGCCTGGGCTTACATAATATGCGTACAGTTGTAAGATGTCACCGATACGATATGAAGCGAGATCAAATTAAATCAAATCATTTATCGCGGAAATACGAGAATTAGAAGAGTATCGGAAATGCGGCGTCTTGGCTTTTCGGGAACAAACGGCGACAATAAAATGAGAGCAAACGACTTTCGCGATCGCCAAGCATAAACGAGTCTACAGCAACAAGGCACAGCACACTGAGCGATGCAAACCTGGACGCGTGCGCGCTCGGCGGGCTGGCGGCCGGCTCCCAGCGGCTGTGCTGCAGCGACGGCTTGCTGTAGCTGCACACACAACCCACACGCTCACACGCTGCCCGCGAACCGCGCAACCCCTCGGAGAATCTAGTAGGGCACGGGAACACGCACTAGTGCGTGAAGCCGTTCCCTCTAGAAAACCTCCGAAGGTGATTCGTTTCACACGGCTCGAAGAACCCTTTAAGTTTCTAGCCTCCCCCAAAAAAGCCTGGTGAAGCTGAAAATGATCAGGGGCAATCTGCAAACTCTCTCAATAAAAAACAACTATACTATACGACGCGCCGCCAGCGGGCATAGGAAGGTCAACGGTGAGCTTCAATAATCATATTTAAATGCTTCAAACTTAGTTAAGATACATTCTCGTAAAACGGAATCCCGGCGGTCACGGCGTGCCCGGTAGGTACGTACCGCTTGACCTCGGCGGCGGAGGGCTGCCCGTCGGCGTCGCTCGCGCCGTCGGCCGCCTCGCCGCCCGCGGCCTGCGCCTGCGCCTGCGCCTGCGCACCCACCGACACACGTGACACAACATACGAATACTCTGACATTCTTATAATTGTAAAACACTAGCTAATTTTAAACCCACCTCTCTTAGAAGGTCAATTTGTAATAATTGTCTGCTAAAACATCAATTATATGATACGAGATGTAAGAAACACTTAACATCGGCGGGCGATGTGAAGCTATTATAAATATAAAATACATTAAATTACTTTGAATCATATGTCGCTGCTTGCTATGGATCTGTGATAGTATGAGGGGTACGTATTTAAATGTCTAAAATTAAAAACCTAACGTTAAAACACCTCCGTTCAAAATACCTAAACTCAAAATATCTAATAGTTGTTTCACTTAAATTCAAAATGTCAAATGGTTATGTTACTGAAGTTCATAAAGCTAAAACTTGAAATACTTATACCAAAATGAAAAATACCGAACGACGTCGATGAAAGTATGTAAATAAAAAATCCAAATAAAACCATAATTATTACTTACCTATTTTATCAATCTACCCTATTAACTAACAACTGACATAAAATATTGTAAACATAGACAATTTTACCAATCTACCCTCTTTTACGCTCAATCTATTATTTCAAACAAATAGCTAGACTTTAATTTTATACATTTAAATACGTACCCAGTATGAGCGGGGTTAATGACTGACCTGCGCTGAGGCGGGCGCGGGCGCGGGCGCGGGCGCGGGCGCGGGCGCGGCGTCGGCGGCCACGCTGTCCGCGTGCTGGCGGCACAGCACTGCGCACCTATAACCACACCACATTTGTATAGGTTACATTATATTTAACCTTATATTTAGAAAGGTACACCAACAATGTTCACACAGTTATGATTAAAATTAGATGTATAAAGTAATAAGATATGTATGACATTTATGACAGGCATACACAGCATTTGCAAAAAACACAAGCAGCTAAAACAAAACCAAACAAATTTCAAATAACATTCTGAAAACAAAAAAAAACAGAAACCAGTTACGTATACAACGGAATTTTACAAATAACAATAAAATTATAAAATTTAAATACAAACCAAATAAAACAAAAAGAAAAAGTGTTAAGGTCTTAAAAGCTTGCGTTTGAGTGTTACATACTATTCCGAAAATATGTGTATGTTTGTAAACCTAGGCTCGTTAGCCAAATCATTGTAAGTGCTACACATTCTATTGATCGGTGAGTTAATTCCACAATTAGTTCTGCAGAGGCATATGAAAAAGGTCCTTGCGAATGTAGCGAGCATTCGGCCTCGGAACCCGTAAATAATGTTTTTCTAAGATTTTAGCTAAAAAGAATTTACGTATATGCATATATATATTTGAAATTTGTATAAAGATATTATTAGATAAATAATATGAATATTGTTAAATAGATTGCACTCGCATGTTAATCCGAATGTGTGTTGTTTGCTGTACAACTGACCTGTCGCAGAGCCCCTGCTTGATGGAGTTCTGCAGGCAGCCGGAGGTGGTGATGGTGATGAGCTTGTGGCCCACCAGCCACGTCATGGACTGGCCGCCCGTGAACAGGAACTCCGCCAGGTCGCTCCTGCGCCACAACGAGCACTCAACACATCGGCTTGCGGCGAACGAACACACGGGACTCAAATATCGACAGTACAGAGTACAAGTTGACACCGCTCGACCTCCTGGCTTGGTTCGATACAATAATTAACACATTGCATGAGCATAATAAACATTGAATTGTGTCATTCCACTTCGCAACCCGGCATGCGACGTAAGAATGACGTCACAGTTCAACGAACATAACATTTATTGCCGAGGATGATGCAGACGCCGCTCCCACCGATCACACGTACATTGTTAGCAGGGGTGTTCGTTCCTTGTTTGTTTTGTGTACAACTACAATATTTTATCTTATGAATATTTCACGGGATTTCACGACATACAATGAATGTGGATATGCCGTGTCATTTCAGGATTTCATATTGTCAAAGTGGCTCAAAAGCAGTAATAAAAAAGAATGCAGTAAGAAATCGATATTTTTGATCAGTTTTTGGACAGAGATGATATAGCGTTAACGAGGCTGCAGCAGGACTGACCTCTGCGGCTTGACGCTGCAGGGCGTGGAGGTGTACCGCGCGAGCAGGTCCACGCAAGTCTCCGTGAGCTCCACGTGGAACGCCGCGGAGGCCGAGCCCGAGCCAGAGCCGGAGCCCGAGCCCGAGCCCGCGCTCGAGCCGGCGCCGCCGCCCGCCGGCCGCCCCATGGGCGCGCGAGTTACTGCTTTCGAACCCTGCACGCGTATATATATATTTATATATATATATATATAGTATATTGTTAGTACTTTTCTTTTGTAGTATATGTATATATATATATAATAAAATATGATTTTAAATGTGAAAATTTGCTATTGGCTTTATTGAGTTACAATATATTAATATTAAATTTTCCAAAGAAATTTGGTTTTCGGAGGAATAGAATCTGGGATATATGCAATTGTGTGAATGTGTATATCGACAGCGACTGACCAGACTAGAGCTCCGCTGGCGGTTGGAGGAATCCTCGTTGGCGCCGGGCCGTTGGAAGCTGTTGGTCTTGTACTGCAGCTGCTCCTCGAACGGCATGATGATGTAGTTGTGCAGCCCCTGCGCGCAAGCGGCGGCACGACTCAGAGTTGGTGATTGAACGGTACGAATGAATCAAGCCAAGTCAACAAATCAAATCAATCAAAAAATCAACAGTTAGGAATATAAGGAAACTGAAAGTAAACGAGACTCTTTAAATAACTTTTTTTACAACTTGAGACATCTCTAAAAACTATCTTTGGGTTTTACTTTTGTTTACGGATAGTGTCCGTCGGCGTATGATGGTGTGTGTGTGTGGTCACTCACGTGTATGATGAAGCGCACGAAGTTGCGTCGGTAGGAGAGGCGGCACTTGAGGAACCAGGCGGCGATGACGTGGTGCGCCAGCGAGACCACGTAGTGGTTGTAGCGCGACGGGTTGGTGTACGGCAGCAGGATGGCGAACACCGACATGTACTGGTCCTCCACGAACGACGCGAACACGCGCGGCAGCCGCGTCAGCGCTGCGCACCACGGGCGTTACATCACGGCTGACGTGTACGTACACGCGACACAGTACACGCGTACAGTCACGCCTGTCATCACACTTCTTGACACCTGCTACGATCCTTGCATACTTTTTTAGCTTTATCTACTTTCCGGTTTAAGGCCCATTTGACCTGGCTTTCTTTAAAATTAAACTCTTTCTTTCTTTATATTGAAAATGTCTTCGAATTGGTCAAGACACATACATTTGCCTTTCCCGTTAAATTTGTGTATTAATATTATATATTTTGAACATGCAGTATAATTATGTAAGCAGTAAAAAACTAAATGGTTATCTCGTTGCATTAAGTTAGAGTGACGGTATATATCGGGCCGCCTAATTTTTTGTACTTCTAATTGGCAATGGCACACAAACGGTTAGCCTACATTTTTTTCGCATAATTTCACTCTTCATAATCGTGTTTGGTCTAATTTCACTTCGCCTAACTTTTTATCGCCATATTGTTATTTACCAAATGCGACATTTGGCGGAACAATTCGTAATCCCTAAAGTTTGCAATTACTAAATATAAATTCACACAAAATTAAAAATCACAAAATATAAAACTCGTTTTAATAAGGCAAAGTAACTTGGCCAAAGAATTGCATTGTTGCAAATTGATTTAATGAGACGCATGTAGGTATTGTAACAAAAAGTACATGTTGACGTTTATTGTTTTGCTGTCTGACTATAGAATACCATAATGTTAACATTTAGAGGTTTTTAAAATATCTCTTGGGGGAAAAAAGAAAGTGGAGAGGGGTATTTCACATTATAGATCTTAAAATTAGGGCTTTCAATTCTTAGACTAAATTATAATGGTGGCAAAATAATTGTTAGGCGAAACAATAATCGTTCGTTTTAAGTTTAGGCCAATACGGTTTGGCCATGTAATATTAGGACTAAAATTTTTAGGCGAACCGAAGGGCACTTGGGTAGAGCAGAAGGTAAAATTAATAAGGAAATCTTTATATAGCGTTCTAGTACTGTACAGTGGATTAAAACATAAAAGATGCGGCTAATATTATTGTGATTTAATATAGGTATTAAACAGCTCAAGCCAACATGCAGACTCCTATAACGAGCTATCACCGAAGTACAAGTCAAGGATACTCACTGGACAGGAACTCCAGCATGGGGCTGGCGATGGCCTTAGTGTCGGAGATCTTGGACAGGTCCAGCAGCACCTCGGGCAGCATCTTCACCATCGTCTCGCGCATCTCCAGCGTGAAGATCGTCAAAGCGTTGATGTACGGCTGCGGTGTGCGCAGGACTGGAAGCCGGCATCAACGTCGGAGCAATCCAATTAACAAAAACGTCGTCGTCGACGTTTATCACTCTTTGTGATGAATTTGAATATCACATTATCCAATGGAGGAGTTCAATGCTGCAGTTAAGCAACTTTCGCAAAGGATAGGGATCGGATGGGTGATCAATGTTTTTTAAATTCGAGCACAAAAGATCCTGATGGGTCGCAGTGCTACTGAGAGAAGGAAACGCCAGCAGGCAACACTAAGATAAGATCGTGTCAGAATAAAAGCATGGGGGGTTATTTTTAGCCGGTGATTAATTCTCAGAGAATTAGTCACGTAATTGCGAGTGCTTCTTTTTCTTTTATTTAAAGTCATCGGGGCTACTACTTATGACTACTACTATTTTTGAAACTGAAAATTCTCAAACGGTATGTATCTTAATAATTAAATTGTAAATAATGCAAAAAATATAAACCTATACTACATGATGTATTTTTAATTATGAGATCGCCGGATGTGCGGCGCCCGCTGCCGTGTTACTCACCCATGCCGTACTTGAGCAGGCAGCGCACGATCCGCTGCTGCGTGTGCGGCTCCAGGCAGGCGTGGTGCGGCGCCAGCGCGGCCAGCGCCGGCAGCAGCGCGCCGTGGAACTCCGACAGCGGCGGCCGCCCGCCCGCGCCCGCGCCCCCACCCGCGCCCCCGCCCCCGCCCCCGCCCCCGCCCGCGCCCGCGCCCGCGCCCCCGCGCACGCACTCCGGGAACGACAGGCTGCGGTCCGACACCTGGGGGCCGAGTAGTATAACTTTAGGATACAATGCTCTCCACTTCTATTACTGTTCTAACTTTGACATAATTTAATTGAATAACTCTAAAAATTTATCGATAGGCATTCGGATTAAAGGGTAAAAAGTATTTCATATTTATTTGCTCTAAATAGTTCACAAAACTCGAGTACAGCGTACATCATTTAACAGTAGGAAACCAACTTACCGCTGAGCTGCCAATTCGTGGCTAAACTTATAATTAAGATAAAGTACTATGGCGGTCTCGAACGCTTTACCAGTCTTAAGGCGAAAATCCTGCGCACCGCGTCGCTCGCTTTTGATATAAGCCACGCCCTCCTTTGCCATGTGTGCGTGAGCTCTGTTCATTCATTTTTGCTTTCAACCAAATCTGCCAAGTCAATTTGTATTTTGTGTGAACATTAACAAGACTGATCAGTATTCATATCAAATAGTGAAGTATTGCTATTTTTACGGATTCGTTTGAATTAGGTATAAATAATATAGATTTTTTTTATATTGTTCTACGGGTAAGCACCTGACGATAATGGATGATAAAGGCCACATGTGGAAGCGCACTTCACCCGGAATCCTAATCTTATCTCTTAACTCGGAACACAACAATGCTACTAACATTGATGTTATGGCGACATATTTACATACCACAAACCATAACACCTACTATTAATTGATAATTAATCACAGATCTTTTTTTGTAGTTTTTAAAACTACCTAGGTATAGAATAAATAAATTAGAATTTTATGAAGTCCTCTGAGCAACCACATAAAAACGGAAGAATTAATTTCATGTCATATCATAATATTAAGCGAAAAAGAGTTACCTTTATTTTAAATTAATAAGTAATTAAATCAAGTGACACTATTTTTGGCTAAAGCCCATGCCGCGCATTTGCATAGTAAAAAAAAAACACTAAGTAGAACTTTATCTTATAGACAAATGGATGAATATTGCATAAGTAAAGACGTTTCACTACATAGCACGGCTTGGCAATGTCTCTTTTTCTATAAGCATTTAGAAGTTTAAGCTCTATTGTCTACAGATAGGGATGAATATTGCTTAACTTGTAACACCACCCCACGATATACGGTTGCCGGTTGGCAACGTCGCTTTTCTAAAATGAAGCGGTCAGTTCGGATTCGCAATACAATAACTCGCTAAGGAGCTCGATGGCGTGGCGTGCGTGACACAGTGGTTAACGCGCTTGGTCTGCGATTGCTGAAGTAATGCATCTTTTGCAAAGGCCGGTCATCGGATGAGTGATCTCGAGCTCCTCCGTGCTTCGAAAGGCACGTAAAGCCAATGGTCCCGGCTGCATTAGCAGTCGTTAATAACTACCAATCCGCACTAGGCCCGCGTGGTGGTTTATGGCCTGTTCTCCTATCCATCCACAGGGATGGCTCGTGCCCCAGCAGTGGGGACATAAATGAGCTGATGATAATGATGATGATGATTAATGTTATAATATTTGTTGATCAGAATTGGGATGGCATTCATGGTTGAAAATATATATATTTTTAACTGTTCATTTTAATGGTTAAAAATATCAGTTAATAATTTTACCAAAGTAGTATTTTAAAAACATGCGTTCGCATATGTAAAAAACCCATATTTGGCAAGCGTGGAGATTATGCCAATACCCATCAAAATGTAGCCTAGCAGATGGACAATCTATAAGACGTTCGTTTAAATAATTCATGACCTTCCTTCATACTTTGACAGGCGCAGGAGTTATATGATAACGAAATTCTAATTATTTCTTCAAAATAAACTTAAGTTTTTTTAATTATAATTTAAATCGAATGATTTAGAACAAATTTTCTCATTAAATACATGTCAAAACTCATTAAAAAGTTTCATCAAAACCCCGAAGAGCTGCTTAATTTAATGATAAATAAAATACAATGCTTTATACTATAACAAAAATGGATGTATTTTATAAAAATGTTGTAAAGTTTTCTATGAGTTTAACTTCTTTAAAATTATTTTATAACTTTGTTTCTCGTCCAATGAAATAAATAATGCAATGATTTGAAACGACTAATCCAAATCAGAATATCACGAGCTAATTATTAAATAAAAAATCATATCTTAAGAGATAAATCACTAAATTTGTTTTTGGTAATAACGGTTAGTGAAATTACCTAAGCGTTGGATTCTAGGTGAATAGCTTTTTAGAATCATACATAACTTTCAACAGAGTAGCAACCTCACAATTTTTTGTTTATTACGTTTCTTTCTATTATCTAGTGTTTTGCTGTATTATGAACACTCACGGCAGTCAAGAATATCCAACCTTCTCTCTTACTATAAGGCGCATATTTATCGGTTTATCTATCAATTTCTATAACAATAAGTGAGGGTAATAAACGGTAAAAACATCCTTAAAAGCAGCCGGGGTCAACACAAAAAAAAACAACAACAACAATCGGTCCAAATAAGAAGGCAGAGGTCAGTCGTAGGGAATCTAAAAACATTTAACAAAAGGCACAGGAGAGACGTTGCGAATGCAAATGCACACTGCGGGCGATAACAAAAAACGTGTTTGTTTGTCTCTAATTGGTCCATAGTAAATCGTAGTAAATCGCACAACCAATCAGGGATAGGGTTAGCGACGTGACCGGCGCGGCGGCGATGCGCGTGCACACGAACATTTGTTCAAACTGGTAAAGCGGAAAAGACCCCCCTAGTACATGCAGCTGTTGAAACTCGGCAGCACGCAGCAACATCGCCGTGGCGGGTCGTACCATGGAGCAGAGCGTGGCGGCCAGCAGGTCCAGGTCCTGCGCGCGGCGGCCCAGCGCCAGCGCGCGCGCGTGCAGCAGCGGCGGCAGGTTCCGCAGCACGGCGGCCAGCACGCGCCACGCCGGCTCGCGCGTCAGCGCCGCCACCAGCACGCGCGCCGCGCGCCCCGCGCCCACCGCGCACGCGCCCTGCACAGGGAGTGAGAGTCAGCGCCTGCGGCCGGCGGGCGTCGCGGCGTCGCGGTCGGTGTCGCGGCGGCACGCACCGGCGGCAGCTCCCTCGGCGGCGGCGGCGGCTGCTGGCGCGCCTGCAGCGGCTCGCACAGCAGCAGCGGCGAGCACAGCGGGCGCAGCCGCGCCGCCGCCGCGCCGTGCACCGCCGCGCCCGCCGCGTCGTAGCAGAACCCCACGCTGTTGAACGCGTTGGCGCGCAGACCGAACACCATCTCCAGGATCTGCCGACGGGCACACATGTCGGCTATTATAGTTCACCTTCACCGTGAAGCTTGTTATTTTAGGATTTTTATGGCCGAACTATAATTATGTAGCTCGAACTTTTTTAATGTCTTGAATATTATTTATCATTTAGGTTTTATTTAAAATCTTCGTTCAGAATTTTTTTTTTATATTTCCGAACCTAATTTAAACTAGTGATGAAACGATTATCACTTAGCGATTACGATCACGATTACTATATTATTGCACATAATAATCGATGATTACGATTACGATTATTTGTTTTTAATTATAAATAAAACCAATTATAAATCGATAAATCAACATAAGATTTATAACTATAAGATTTATTATTTTTTTTAAATCAATCATTATTCAAAAACATAACATTTCTATTAATTTCGTGTTTAGCCCAATTAATTTAAACTACACAGAACTAACTATGGTTGAGCGAACTAACGAGAAATAATAATAAAAAACACTTCAGAAGAGTATTACTTATCCTGTGCCGCGCGAAGAGTTCAGGGGAATCCCCGAAACGAAACGTCAGACCAGTTAAGGAAGCGTACGGATACACGCATGAACAAAAGTTATCCTGCGCATTTACGAAGTATGTTACAATTTTTTATTTTGAGGATATCAGAAGTGTCAGAAGTAATCACTAAATAATCGATAGACTGTACGATTACGGTCAATCGTGAAATATCAATAATAGTCGGTTACGATTAATCGAAATCGACAGCACATTCGCATATTCGCATTTACATCGGCATATTTTGATGCATTTAGATGAGATTCATTTCATATTTAATTGATTTAATGCTTGCTCTGATTATAATTATGTAATAAATAAATAAAAATAAAATAAAAAGCGTTTATTTCGATGCCTTTCGATGACTTAACATGCATCGCGTTGGGTTCATACTATCACGCGTCACAGTCTCCGCGCGCGCCGTGCCGGGCAGCCAGCGTCCGCAGAATGCTGGTGCCACTGCCACGCAATCTGTTTATCAGGGATACTGTCTTTTTGCGAATGATAGCATGGAAGCCATCAGTTTGACATTCCGTAATAGTTAGGTTATTGTGACATTTTTTATTTAATACATTTTAATTACATTAGCATGCCAATTTTGACGAAACATGTATGTACTGCTTAGAAACCGGACCATCTGTTTACCATGTTTCGTGTGAATAAACGATTTGATTTGATTGTAATCGTTTCATCACTAAATTAAACTTTAACACGTTGTTTGTCAACCCAGATAGTGTTTTTTCTTAACTGAGACCGTATAGGGAAATCTGAAACTATAGGAGATATTAATTTTGACATAGCAAATTTTTTGGTCAAGTACGAGTTAAATATACTTCTGCCGACTTTTGCTGCTCCGATTTTTTTTCTACCGATAAAACGAAACGATCCTTACATAAAAAGTTTATGATCAATTTAACTCATTTTTATGTAAAACTTACATTTGAAAAAAAATATAGATTTGCCAAAATTGCTTTTACAAAAATAAAACTAATGGGTTTTAAAACAGATTTCTTGTATCTCTCTGTCCGTCTCCGACAGTCTCCGATCTCGTAACGTCGTGAATGGTTGTGTCAACAGACCTTATATATCCGTAATAATGAATCCAGTGTTTCTCAATCTTTTGATAATGAGTTATCCGTGTGGATTATGTGGAGATGATCTGAAGGAAGGAGTACACTGCTCAATTTGCAAACATATGTTCCACTATCGGTGTGCCGGGCTCACTGAAGCTGGTTACAGGAAGTTGGGGAATGAGAGGAAACAAGTTTGGAAGTGTCAGAAATGCAAACAACTACAGCCTCAATCGCCGCAACCGCCCAGCAACACTGACTTGCTGGCAGACATCAAGGCACAGGCTACTCAACTGGCTCCATTGGTACCGTTAGCTCATGAAGTCAAGGCCATTCGTAGTGACATTACAGAGGTTAAGTCGCAGGTTGCTGAGGTAATAACCTAAGTCAGGGACTTCAATGATAGATTTGATAGATTTGAGGCTCGCTTAGCTGAGGTCGAAAAATCCACAGAACAAGTGACTAGCTTGCAAATAGAAATAAATAAACTCTTACATGAAACTAATGAGAGGGACCAATGGGCACGCATGAATAATACTGAGATCAAGGGCATACCTCTGACCCAAAATGAGAATCTATTTAATATTGTGTGCTCAATTGGTTCCAAAGTAAATTATCAGATAAGCAAATCCCAGCTGATTTTCGTTACCAGAATCCCCATTAAGGACAGGACACTAACTCAACCGAAACCTATAATTGTGGCTTTTATTAATCGATATGCCAAAGAAGACTTCATATCTGCTGTAAGAGATAAGATCAAAGCTACTAAGTTAACAGCAGGTGATTTCGGATTTAAGGAACCTAAGAGCGGCGGTGGAGTATTTGTAAATTACCATTTAACACCTCAAAATAAGGATCTTCTAACCAAGACCAAAAGACCAAAAAATATATGTGAGAAAGTCGGATACATCCCCAGTGATTCAAGTAAAATCGCTAAATGACCATGCGAAAATAACTATTTTAGCATGAACCTAAACTTAGGTAGCTTAACACGCTGTCTACTTTTTAAAAATTTTTACTGTTTTTATTTTACTTACAAATTAATAATTTTATTAATTGGTTTGAGAACCTTTGTTAAATACTGTGCAGGTTTGTGTTTCCAACTTAATTATGTGTGTCATCGATGGATGCTTACTAGTTATACTCACTCATGATTACATTCATTCATTTAATAAGCTACCGTATTCTGTTTGCGTTTGAGTCGATTGTTGGGTGCGGTCCGCTGTCACTTATTAACGTATTGATAGTGAAGTTGTCTACTAATGATTCTTTCATGCTCAATGTTACCTATTATGTCGGAGTGTTCAAGTTAACACGACACTGTTATAGCTGTGTCGTACTGTGTCCATTTCATGCGGTCAATGTTAACACGGCCAACCTTTTTTATTGTGCTAATGTTTTTTGTTTCTACCCGTTTGGTCATGTATTTTATACTTTTTCAAAAAGGATAGGGCTAATAATTTTACCTTTTATGATAATGACATTAAACGTAGCTAACTATTACATAATACGTATAAATTATATTACTTTGAGGCAGGCGCGATTACCCATACAATTATTTTTAAGCAGTTATAGTATGTTACAAAAGAGTTTGCATTAAAGATATATTACCAGAACGCTAGGGGACTGCGTACAAAGACTAGTTTGTTCTACAGAAACGTCAATTTAAATAATTTTGATATAATCTGTATAACGGAGACATGGTTGCTGGATAGTGTGTTAGACAGTGAATTATTTAATGATAGGTATCTGGTTTGGAGAAGAGATCGCGATTATTCTCGTTTAGGCCAAAGGTTGGGAGGAGGTGTTTTGTTGGCTGTTGAAATGACTTAGCTGTGGACCAGGTGCCTGCATGGAGTAGTTCTGCAGAGGATATTTGGATTACTTTGTCAATTAAAAGTAAAAAGCCGGTTCACATATAAAATGCATATTTGTTGTCTATATTTATGCAAGGAGCAGGGAGGTAATTCCTACAGGTTGCAGCTTGAAAATGTCTGTGACAAACTAAGCAATGCGATGTTATCTAATCCACTCTCTAAATAGATTTGAGACCTATTGTAAATTTAATAAGCTTGAACTAAATGTATCCAAATGTTTTTGTATTTCCTTTACTCGTAAGTCTGATACATTGTCTTGTAATTATCGGCTGTTAGGTTGTAATTTGTCTAGGGTAAGTAATATTAAAGACCTAGGTGTCTTACATGATAGCAAGCTTCTGTTTGACCTCCACATTGATCAGATTGTAACCAAAGCATCCAAAGCTCTGGGATGCATGATGAGGATGTCTGCCGACTTAAGCTCAGTCAAAGCCATCGAAATATTATATTGTGCCTTTGTACGCAGTCACCTTGAGTATGCCAGTGAAGTCTGGAATCCCCATTATCAAGTGTATATTACACGATTAGAAAATATACAGAAGAGGATTCTGCGTTTTCTAGATTATAAAACTAAACAGTATTCCATTAACTATGAACATCGCTGTAAATGGTATCATTTCCTGCCATTAGCATTACGTCGTAACATGAGTGATAAATGCTACGTGTTCAAAATCCCAATGGATTAATAGATTGCCCTGACTTATTGAGCATGATGGCTCTACGAGCCAGCAACTTAGGGATTAGGCAGCGGCCACTGCTTCACACTCCGCGAACGATGACTAATGATAGATCCAATGTGTTCCTCACACGTGGTTGTAAATTATTTAATGAGTAAAGCACAGAGCACGACTTCGATCTATTTTTATGTATTGCATCCACCAGACGCACTATCACAAAAGCACATTTTTCATAAGGTTTGTCTTATTTTTCTTTTTATAGTATGTATAATTGTGTACATTATGTACATTAAGTTTAAAGGTATGAGTTAACACTAAGCACTATGTTTACCTATATGTGAGAGCTTGTAATTAACTTTCTAAAATAGAAATATATACTATTATTTAAGCTATGTAAGCTTTCGTAATAAATAAATGTGTTACGGTTTCGTGTCGTGTTTGGGTTTGCGGACAGGGCGTACCTCGAGTCGTATCTCCGGGTGGTGCATGAAGATGGCGGGGCGCTTGTAGTGCGCGTCCAGGTGGTCCAGCAGCACCAGCAGCGCGCGCGCGGCGTGCGGCGGCGCGGCGGGCAGCTTGCGGTGCAGCAGCCGCAGCAGCGCCGCCGCCGCCGCCGCCGCGTCGCCCACGTCCGCGCCCGGCGGCACCGCCACCTCGCCCACGAACATCTCGAACGCCCGGTTCAGGATCTGCGGCACCGCCGTTCACTCTCGCACTCGCACTCGCTCACGACCATGCCGAGCACACGATCAACTGATAACTGTATTTTTATGGGAACCGAGGTCCGTTGATACTAGGTAGGAGTTCGTCTTATTGCGAATTAAATTGAAAGTAAAAATTAATGTGAAAAAATATAAGAATAACAAAGTGCTGAATCGATAAATGTGCGATTTTGTATAGTACATATTCCCAGTCAGGGGATAAAAATATAATACTATCTGTCGTGAGCGAATCCTTAAAAAGATGTGGTGTAATTTTAAATAAAAAAAACGAGCGAGCCTTCCAGCAGCCGCGGAATTATGATGTGTAACCTTTGACATCTCCTTAGCAATAAGCAATTTTGAAAAAATAGGTCAAGTAATATTTGAAACAATTTTTCATAACAAAGAATAATTCTTATTAATGAAAATTGTATTTTATTTAATTGACACTAAGAGTAATTCAATACCGCGCGCTCATTCGTCAAATCAAACAGCGCGCGCTTGCGTACTTCCCCGACTTCCTTCCTTTCCCTTCCGTCCTATTTCACGAAATCACTCCCACAAATTGCAAGAAAGCGAGAGGGAAAGATGTTACACTTCAATAATAGTGTGGTTTTAGAGTGTCCGCCGGGCGCGGTACCTTCTCGAGCAGGTCGATGAGGTCGGTGGTGGCGTCGGCGGCGGCCAGCGCGAGGTCGCCGCAGCCGCGCGCCGCCGCCGCCCGCACGGCGCACTCGGCGTCGGCGGCGCACCACGCCAGCACCGGCACGCCCACGCGCTCCACCAGCTCGTCGCCGTGCAGCAGCCGGTCGCGCTTCACGGCGGCCAGCAGCGCCGCCAGCGTGTGCAGGCGCAGCGCGCGGCGCGGCTCGCGGCGCAGGTACCGCTCCGCCAGCGCCAGCGCCGCCGCCGCGCTGCCCGCGCCCGCGCCCAGCGACGCCGCGCGCGCCGACACCAGCCGCATCGCAGACGACTCCTGCGCATTACATTCAATATCATCATCAACGCAACTATTTTTCGTCGCACCTCTCTTTTAACAAAGAGAATTCTATTTACACATACCAGCGAGCTTGGGGAAACCCGCTAGTCATATGGTGACTCTCCCTTCAGCTCTGGCCTCCATGTCCAGAAGCTCGAAAGGCCTCGACAGGGATTCGGGAGAAGAGGACCATACCCACTAAAACTCCCTGTACCATCCCACCCCACCGCATACCGCGAGGGCAACCATGCGACGGCCTACCGATGCGAAGAACGTCTAGGATTGTTTGAGCACCCTCTAGTGTCCCGAGAAGTACGTGCGTTACGACTACAGGGTTCCCCACCCCGTTGTCACGTAAGTCTCACTGCAGTGGAAGGAGTTAGGCAAACAACAGCCAGTCTTTATACCGATTCGTTTGCAGCGGATGGGGAACCGTGCCGAATGCGTTGGCGATGTCCAACCACACTGCCATGACACACTCACCCCGCGCGACTGCTTCCTCTGCCAAACTCTTGACAGCCTGCAACGTGTCAATCATTGACTAGCCCCTCCGGAACCCGAATTGTTTAAGAAACCGGTCCGGCAAACAGCCGATCGACCGATAGGCAAAAGGGGAGTGGGCAAGGCGGCCCACTTTTTTAATAAAACACAGGCGTCACTTTTTCCATGCGCTCGGGAACTGCCCATCCCGGGGGCTAGTGTTGAAGGCTTCGCTGAGACGGCTTACGTCGCACCCTGGTTAGGGTCGTCGATACTTAATGAAAGAAGAAGGGTTACGCACCGGGCGGTCGTGGCCCACGAGGTCGACGAGGTCGAGCAGCGCGTCGGGGTCGCCGCGGAACTGGCCGGCGTCCTGCAGCTGCTCCAGGGACGTCACCAGCGCGTGCACGCACGAGTGGATCAGCTCGTTGGGCGGCTCCAGGCTCTCTGCAACCCCCCACAGGTTCGCATCACAAGTGCAGTGCTTTAGGACATCTGCTGCCATAGAACGCCATTATTAATTTAAATAAAATTTAATTTTGTATTGTCTTCAAATATTCGATATTTCCAATGTAGTCAGCGGTGTAACTATTGACTGTCCCAATATTCGCTGCTAACATTGTAATTACGACGAATTACTAAAATAAATAAAACAGTCGAAAATAGCCCGGCCGAAGAGACGAGTACAATTTAGCCCCAACTGGAATCCTAGCTCGAGACCTCTATCGTCGGGTATCGGAGGCTTAGGGGCCGCGTGGGCGCTAGGGGCGGATTGGCGGCACTGACTGTCGAGCGCCAGCAGCCGGCGCAGCAGCCGCAGCAGCGCGTCCCAGGCGGGCTCCAGCAGCTCGCCGGCCGCGCGCGACACCAGGCTCTGCAGCGCCAGCGCCACCTCGTACGTCACCACCGGCTGCTCCACGTCCAGCGCCTGCACCAAACCACTCATGTTAACATACCTGCAAACATTTTTCACCTCCTCGATGCCGACATTATCCTATAATGTCCTCCTGTATATCTACTAGAACAATAAAACATAAAAGCTACAGGCTCAGTAGGCGCAGTACTGCAGTACAGATAAATAGTAGTCGTAGTTAGTAAGTAGTAAGTTGTAAGTTCAGTTTAAGTTGAGGAGTGCAGTAAAACGATTGTAGTTATTTACTCCCGCTCAAGTTGGTAGTGATTTTCACGCGACGTTCCGTTTGGCGTGATGGTCTTATGTTCAGAGTTGTACACTACATAGCCATTAGTAGAGTTACCAAAACATAAGCGCACCTTGAGCAGCGCGGGCAGCACGGCCAGGTGCGAGACCTGCAGCGCCAGCACGCGCCGCGGGCCCCACAGCGCCATGCTGATGTAGAACACGGCGCCGCGCACCACGCCCGCGTCCGCGACCGCCTCCGCGCCCGCGCCCGCCTCCGCGTCCGCGTCCGCGCTCAGCGCGCGCACCAGCTCCTGCAGCGCGGCGTGGCCGATGTCCGCCCCCAGCACGCTGCGCATCAGCTGCAACACACACACTACCGTTACCATCACATTCTTAAACTCAAATAACTCACTCCCCATTAATTTCAGCTTGAACAGTAGTCGCTTTTGTATGTATTTATTTTAATAACTGTCCAAAATTTGACGAAATCTTAAGCCATATTTCTACTCTTTTCATTTTCTAACATATTTTAGAAACTACCAACAGTTTTCTATAGTTCAGTTTGTACCTCTGACAAAGTTATTGCTTTAGATTTAGACACGCAGTTTAGCAACTTATTCATCGATTATTTTTATTTAAAATTAAAGATTTGAATGCTGAAAAAGAAAATTTACATTCGTAAAAAATATTACGAGATTGTTAATCAGTGCGATTTACATTTGTAGAATTAAGTTTCTGCTAGGGCGAGCCGGGCGTCGGGCCTGTGTGAAGGTACCGCCACTGCTAGATGTAGTGAAAACATGCTAACATTTTTCAATGTTAAACATAACACATTCTTTAATAAAAATTATAAAATTAACGAATATGTACAATGGTTCGTGAGTTCCAATTTCCAAGTAACATGTACAATAATTTAAAAGTTAAAGCAATTCATTGAATAGCCATTTCGATTTCGTTTACAATTTATTTATGAGTTTAATTGTATTGGAAAGTGGCCTTCTATGATGTATTTTCTTATATTTTCCAATACTTTAACGCTGTTAAAGAAGGGGAGAAAAGAAATGCCATCAATGAGGCCCTTGCCGGTTCTTTTCAGTACAAGGTCTCCCGCTTTGTAGAGTTATGAACTGATGGCGTAGTGGCATGATAAGAGAGACGTAAGCATAGAGGGTTGGGTAACCTTCCAGCTGGGCTGGCAGTAGTGCTCCAGGTTGACGGTGCGGCAGAGCGCGCGCGCGAATGCCGGCAGCGCGGCGCGCGGCAACAGCGAGTACGAGAGCACGGCCTCCAGCAGCGACAGCGCCGCCACCGCCACGCCGCCCGCCGCCGCGTACGAGCACAGGTAGCACGCGTTGCTGCACGCACGACACGCAAAACACACAATCACTGCACACTGCTTTTTTGGGGTGGGATGACCCAAAAATATATAACTAAGTTCCCAATTTAATTAAGAACAATGTTGTTGGTTCTTAATTAATGTTGTTGGTTGTCCTATTAAATAAAAATGAAAAATCTTACGTCACATACTTACTTTGTAACGATTGTTTCATTTATTTCATTGTTATGCTTAAAACTATTGTGTACCTTGTAAAAGGTGGATATGTAGTAAGATATATTAAAATAAGATAAGATAAGATTTTTATATTATTATTTTTGAATGTTTTCATTCTCAGTGCTATACCTGTATAGTTAAAAGATAAAATGTAACTAAAAAAAAACTAAAAAAAAACAAGCTTTTATTACTTGTTAATTAAAAAAAAAGAACTAAAAAGTTAAAAATAATTTAAACCTGTTAATAAGAAATACATTTTTTTTATAAATAAAAGCGTGTGTAATTGCAAAAGAAAAATAATGAAGGTGTAATATGCTATTAATGTTCCATCAAAATGTAAACACACTTTTATTTATAATTTTTATTTTTTTTATTTACAGGTTTGAAGTTTTTAGTTCTTAAAATGTTTTTGTTTTGTTTATATAATTTTAACGCAAATTTTGTTGCGAAACACGTTTCAAAACCACAAATTTTGAAAAATTTTCACAAGCAGGATTTGAACCTGCACTCTTCTGACATACCGGATCAGGTGCTCTTCCAATTGAGCTATCGTGGTTCTAACCAGCATTTCAGCGGGGTATGTCAGAAGGGTGCAGGTTCAAATCCTGCTTGTGGAAATATTTTCAACATTTGTGTTTTTGTAATTTTTAGTTCTTTTTTTTAATTTTACTATAGTGTCGTGTTATCAAATTTGTGGTATTCATCTGCAAAGATGAATCTGCATGGCCATCGGTTGCAACGACCGTTGGATAGATGGCGCTCTGGTGCCAAAACACATTAAAAAGCAGTGACCAAATTCAGCGCTTACGTCAGCCTTCCCGGTAGCATACCGGTCAGTGCAGCCGCCCGGATTGCGGAAGACCCAGGTTCGATTCCTGGCTGGGTCGGGTGGGCGTTTAATTTTTTTACTGTATTTCATAAATTATAAAAAGTTTTTAGTATTTTTGTAGGGGGATAAGGGCGTCAGTACAACAGGGTTTGCCCTAGTACCCTGAGGCGCAATGTTAACGATATGACATATCTAGCAACAAAAAACTCGTCAAGACGAATCATACGAGTCCATACTAGATGGGGTTGGGTCGTTTAATTACCGAGTTCCTATGGCCATTTTCCATCTCCATCATCAGACCCTGGTTACCATCTAGCACCAAAGTACTCGTCAAGACGGATCAAACGAGTCCAAACTCGATGGGGTTGTGTCGTTTAATTACCGAGTTCCTATGGCCATATTCCAGCTCCATAAACTGACCCTGGTTACCATCTAGCACCAAAGTACTCGTCAAGATTAATTATACGAGCCCAAACTCGATGGGGTTATGTCGTTTAATTACCGAGTTTCTATGGCCATCTTCCAGCTCCATCATCAGACCCTGGTTACCATCTAGCACCAAAGTAGGATCAAACGAGTCCAAACTCGATGGGGTTGTGTCGTTTAATTACCGAGTTCCTATGGCCATATTCCAGCTCCATCATCAGACCCTGGTTACCATCTAGCACCAAAGTACTCGTCAAGACGGATCAAACGAGTCCAAACTCGATGGGGTTGTGTTGTTTAATTACCGAGTTTCTATGGCCATCTTCCAGCTCCATCATCAGACCCTGATTACCATCTAGCACCAAAGTACTCGTCCAGTAGACTTACGAACCGATGGCATAGTGACATTCACAAGAGCTACTTGTAGCCTAAACTGAATAAATGATTTTTGAATTTGAATTTAAATTTTAATTTAAATTTAATTTTAATTTAAATTCAAGACGGATCAAACGAGGCCAAACTCGATGGGGTTGTGTCGTTTAACTGCCGAGTTCCTATGGCCACCTTCCGGTTCCATCATCAGATCAGCTCCATGTCATAAAAATCGTTAAATATTAGTAACGAAAAATGACATATTTAAAGAGACAATCTATAGTGGCTAGCTATTCTAAAAAATTTATCAAAGTATTCATGTAGGAGCATTATTATTACTACGGTGAAATGTCAAAAGTTACACATCATATGCAACTACTGTAAGGCTCGCCCGTTTTTTTTATTATGGATTTTATGTGTTTATACAACGTGTGACAGAAAGGTGTGGTCAAAATGAAAAGATCCAAAGTGTATCCGATCTAGATCTTGTATGCAGAGTTACTAACACATAACTATTAACTTTAATTTGTTATGCCATTTTTAATGAAATATTTCTGTTATGAATTGGTGACGTCACATCAAAATAAACAAGTCACAGGCAGCCCCAGTGGTTCAGTAACCTCTGTATACTAACATTTATGACCACTGCTGCTTGCGTATGCGCGCCTGAAGCGCATCACTTGACAAATATAAATATTTCATTAACCATTGCATAAAAATTAGGTAAATAATTATGTCTTAATAACAACACATACAAGTTCTAGATGGGATACCCTTTGGATCTTTTCAATTTGACCACACCTTTTTGTTACACATTGTATATAATAATTTAACTAACTGCCGTACTCAGAGATGTCAATTAAGTTTAGTGACAATTAAATGTCTTTCCTTCTCTATTTATCACTATACATAAGAAAGTGACAGCAAGGTACTTAATTGTCATTAAAACTTAATTGACGTCTCTGAGTACGGCAGTAAGAGTGTGCTAGAAACCTTTTTAGAGTATCAGCTAATGCAAGGACAGTGGGCGCTTTTGGTACTTTTTTTGCGAACAAACAAGAATTTGTGTAGAGGTCTTCCATACAAATAATATTTTATGACAGTTTTGCCCTAAGCCGTAACTATTCCGTAATATGAGCGATTTTATACAGAAAGTTTACAGATTCGAATCCGAAATTCCAAAACTATGAGAAATAGGGAAATGTGCGCAATGGAAGAAAAAAGAAAAAGAAAAAAAGACATAAAAGCCATTTTTCCAGTCAAATTGATCTTGCTTTTTTTTTTTGAAAAAAGCACCCTCTAATAAAAAACATAAGCATCAAGCACTGAAAAATTTCGACGGGTGAAAGCCAGACCTCGGTAGCCAAGTGGTTAAGGCAGCCGCCCGGAATGCGGAAGGTGCGTGGTTCGATTCCCGCCTGAGGTTGTCGTCTTTTTTCAGTGTTTAAATTTTACTTAAGTATATTTAAGCGTTAATAAAACGCTAAAATATATAAAAAACACTTATCTATAACGCAGCTTCATCTTAACCGAATGTTCAAATATTTGTAAAAATATTTCTTTCGGATCTCAGAGGTAAAAAATTTTTAAAATTGATGAAGCAATGTTGACTAAAAAACATAAGCATCAAGCACTGAAAAATTTCGACGGGTGAAAGCCAGACCTCGGTAGCCAAGTGGTTAAGGCAGCCGCCCGGAATGCGGAAGGTGCGTGGTTCGATTCCCGCCTGAGGTTGTCGTCTTTTTTCAGTGTTTAAATTTCACCCTCTAATATCAAACCAGTTAAATAGTGTCAATTATAAGATCACGAGGAGCTCGATGGTGCAGTGGTTAACGCGCCCGGTTTGCGAGTGCTAAGGTTAAGCAACTTTCGCAAAGGCCATCGGATGGGTGACCATATATTTATCATCTCCCTATCCATCCATAGGGAAGGCTCGTGCCCCAGCAGACAGTGACATAGAAATGAGCTGATGATGCTGATGATAAGAACACAATTCTCTGAAGTAACATCAAATGTCAAACTAAAGTGTGCAAGTGTTTTGAAAAAGGACCCCCTATAAAATTGCCTACAGCCCTTTGTAACTCCTTACCTTCTGCGCATTCAATTATAATTATTGAATTGTTGCGCAAATATTATTAAAATGTTTTAACACCTTGATTAATTTGTACTTACTTGACAATTCCATGAACAATTTCTTCGTCTAGATATGTGGCATTAAACTTCACAACATTTATGATCAGTTGCAGGAAGTCTAGTATTTGCGCTGGAGCCTGGATCTGCGGCAGCCACTCCAGGAGGAAGGCTCCAATCTAAACATTAGTAAATAAAAACAAATATTATTAAAATGATTTTTCAAACCTTGTTTGACATGATCATTCTCATTCTTTTACACCTGTATAGTTAAAAACCTAGCATTAAGCCATGTATTTATTGTAACCATTGGTTGAGCAACAGTTGATCATCATTGTTGTTGATGGATGACCAGTGACAAGGTTGCTGATAACAATGTTTAAATCAACAATTTCTGGTCCACACACCAGGCTGCGTCAAAATGTGGCACGAGTAGGTAACGCTGTTGGGATTCATTGTATTTGATTTAGTTATAGACATTCTAAGTTAAAAAGGAAAAAAGGTGGTGGGTATGAAATTATGTGTTACAAAGAGAGAGAAAAATAGTGATCAGTGCCATTAAAGGCAAATGCATAAATCATTTAATAAATAGCAAAATGTTGATAACATATTTCAAACGTCTACTGGAAACAATGAATGGATGCAACTCAGCAACATGTTGATTCAAGAATGTTGACAAACAAATGTCTATCATGAACACACGACTTTAGAGTGCTAATTAAATTTTGAATTGTAGAACTTTTGTTTTGTCATGCCTGTATGCCTGCCTGCACAGCGCCAATTGACTTGATTTACTTGCAGACTAGTGACAGAGAGTTTTATGGACATAATTATAGGTGTTTATAGTAAGTAGGTAAAGTAAATGGGCTATGCCTGTCCCACTGGCCGCTCAGCTATCGACGGGTTAGGTAACACCAAAACCAACAAAATTATAACTCATTTTATTGTGGGCAGTGATTAATTTATATTAGTAAGTATTACATACAATGGTTATCGTTACAATTAACAAAATATGTTTTTAAATTCTTCAACTTATAAAAACACATTATGTGAAAAAATACTGTCTTAACTTTATTTTACCTAGAAATAAATTTCTAATTTTTCAGCAAAATAACCAAAATATATAAAAATTCACCTGTTCTTCAAAACATTTAATGTTTTTCCCTGAATTGGTCAATGTGTGCAGCAGTTTGAACCGCAGCTGTGCATCCTCTGGGGAGTGTGTTGCATGGGTGTCTTTCAAGTAGTGGAAGTAGATTGTGCGCATGATGAGCAGGTCGTCACCCTGGCCTTCTGCGATGCTGCACAGGAGGGACAGTGCTGCGTGCCGGGACTCCACATTGGGGTCTTCTAATAAGTCTCTTGTACATGACCACAATTTCTTAACTGCCCCCTAATAACACAATATGCAATGAATGAATGAAATTGCTAAAATGTAAGTGTAAGTAAATGTGTACAATTAGGAATATTAGTTTTATAAATATGTAATGTAAACAATAAAGTACAGTCATCTTCTAAGTATCGTCAGAATAGTCAAAACAGTTTAACTTTTATTGGTAAAAAAACTCTTAACAAATTCTGTTTTATTCTAACAAAACAATCTAAAAATATTAAATACATTTTGTTGAGTGTATGTTACACTAAATAATGTATGTTTATTAAACTCATAACAAAATTGATATTTTTATTATTAAAAAACTAGACAAAGAAACACAAAGGAAAGGGTGACTATATGTCAACAAAGAGTAGGTATTAGAAATAAAGTATAATGAGGGTACAATAATAATTAGGAGATGGCTCAAACTCTCACCTCCGGGATGCGGATGAGGAGCGCCTTCTCGGCGAGGTCCCGCAGCGCGCGCAGGCGGCGGTGCGGCGGCGCGTCGGCGGCCAGCTCGCGCTCCAGCTCCGCCGTCACCACCAGCTCGTTGCGCGCCGGCAGCGGCGCTGTGACCAACCACGTCGCCCCATTACCAATTTGTTACTTTGCGCATCGCGATCGAGAGCCGACCAAATTTCCGAAGGTATCATTACCCACCTGATGAGCCCTTTTTAAAGAATACTTTCAACATGTCTTGGAGCAGTTTTGTGTCCTTGTCTCTCGCACTCATCTTGCGTCGGCGAAGATGTTGACTGCCAATTTCGAATACACTAGGGCCTACGTCTAAATGTGGCGATTACCTATGAATAAGGTATAACAAGTAAAAAGACATATTTGTTAAAAAATATTCACACTACCGCTCCTGCTTTGCTATTCACCATTTGACAGCTTGTGCCTTTACAGCTGACAGGTTGCTTCATTCAGTTCGATAACGTTTCTAAACGTAATTTTCAATAGTTATAGAAAACTCTATTGTTTTACAAATACTCATTCATTCATATGAGTAGTAGCAAACATGCTACTAATAGATGCTTTTCTGTATATGGAGAACTTCATGGTATAAATATATTTAGTGTTTTTATGTGTACAATAAATAAACCATAACCACACAATAACTAATAATTTCTAAACGTCTCATATAGGTGTTGCTAGAGAAAAATAAGTACTTAGGTAATAATAGTAGTGCTTTTGGGTTTAAACTCTGGACACGTACTGAAGGTAATGATTCTACAAATGTTCAATAGATGGCGTTACGTGCTCTAAATTAATTCTGATATTTAAAAACGGGAAATAATGTATTTGTATTACAAAATAAATATTTGGTCAGCAAAATTGTTATTTGGTTAGCAGAATTATACAATCGGTCAACATAAGAAATCCTTTCTTTCTTTTCTTCTTTCTTTCTTTTAGTTGATGGCTTCGTGCGATTAGCACATTTAGCCAGTGTCAAAGTCATTTTTCTTACAAATAATACATAAGTATACAATATTTTCTTCCAGTCAGTATGATGATGATGAATGATAATAAAAATGAGAAGTGAGAAATGATATACCCCCCAACCCCTCGAGTATCTCAGTAAAGATGTGGGGCTTTACTAAGCCCTCACACATACTTCTTGAAAGAATTTGAAAAGTGACGTTGCGCTGTTTTGTTTCATTTTCCAACACTCATGCACACTCACGAACACTTAACGGTTAATAATCCACCATTATTTCACATTAATATTCGACATAACACAAATTTTAGAAAATAAAACAAAATCGCAGACATGACTCTTCACTTTCCCGCCAAGAAGTCGAAATCCTTTCTGTTGGTTAGGTTAAGCTAATTTTTTTTAAGGTCCCCCCTTCCGTGGCATTAGACTGCTGTTCAGAATGATATAAGTTGCAGACTGATTTAGAAATATTTGCTGACCATAAATTGCTGCCCAAGTGCCCCACTAGCTTTTTTGCTACCCACCGAACTAGCATTTTTTTTGCTAACAAAAATACGAATACTTTGCTAATCGTTTTGCTATTCGTAATTAAATCTTTAAATAATTGTTTCTGAATAGGTGGTGGCAGATATACCGCACATACATATAGAATGTCCTTTTTTATTTTACCATCTATTTTAACACAGACCTATAAATCTTCGCAACTACTCTCAAACTTTTTTAACGTTACAGAGTGATAAGGTTCGACACGGCAATTAACGCACCACCACCACGCTTACCAGAGTGGAAACCACTAGATGAACGGTCACGTCTGTAGTCATCATACCGACTGTCAACGCCAAGTTTCACTCAATACAATTACATCGTAATAGTTACAGATTACACTATTATATCACTCTAAAGTTTCTGTGTATTACCTCTAATATTTTGGTAATAAGTTTTAGAAAATTATATTTTAATCCTATATGAATAAACAAATGCAAAAAACAAAGATACTACTCTAATTTAACTTTGACAATGACTCCCTATCCTTTAAAATAGGAGATGAGGCTTCCGTTTGACGCATAAAAACTCGACCACTGCGTACCCAGTCAAATTTAAACTGAAGTACCTTAGCTTTCTGCCGAGCGGCTCCATGAAGTTGTTTGTTCTCAGGTGTTATAGGTGCTCTACGATATAAATAGGTGATCTTTCATATCCGCCTATACCCAAGTGCCCCGAGTTCAATTTTCCATGTGAGTGCTCACGATTAAAAAATATAGATCCAGCCAAGACACTATCACGAAGGCGAGGGCTACTAAACCTCACAAGAATGGACTGTGGTCTACTGCTTTTATTGTTAAACTTCATCGTCCGCGCACAGAAAGCAATGTCAGACTCTTTAATTGGACACTTTTCCACGCTACCAAGCTAAGTGACCAAGTCCACTATGTTTTCGGATTTCTGTTCCGGTACACACTGCAACTCAATGTTACTTGACCGAGATAGTTGTTCCATCTGATTAAGACGACTAAACTTTCAAAATATACGTAAGTATGAAATATACATTTCTGATATTTTTATGGTAAGTACCCGAATAATTGACCTTTCAAAATATGCAAATATGATTTGTGTGCTGTACGTCAAATCACAATAAAAAATATATACCAAAAAAATTGGTCTTGGTATGTACAACAGGTTCCCATGCCGTACCCTAGTTCTTTTTTCGGTTTGTATCACATAAAAAAATATTTTTAAAACGCGATTTAGACTAATTATGTTTCAGGCATACAGAGAACAAAGGATCAGAACAAAGGAACTACCGGCCTACTCCTACTCCTACTCAGGGTAATATATGGCACCAGTGTTCGACACTATTTTTGTCGTCAAAAATAACAAAGATTTTCATTGAAATCAGAAATATACTTAAAGCATTTTTAATGCTCTAAGGAAAAATACATCTGCCTATCAAATGCACAGACTGGCACAGACCTCAGAATAATAACTCTCAGAACATTATCTAGACCTTAGGCATAGACTATGAACATGATACTGTCTGTGATATAAAGAAAAATTAAATCTGTGACATTTCTACAAATTTCTACCATGATATTTACTTTGAAGCAACTAATAATAAAATTGTTAAATTTTGCTAAATGGCCTCGATTAAAGTTAATCCACTTGTTGTTCGGTTTGCTGGCACTGTTGCTGCTGTGCGTCGTGAGCAGATGGCACCGGTCGCCGTGGGCGCCGGCGCCGGCGCACGTGCCGCGCCGGTTGCACTCACTGCTGCGCTTCCGCGAGGGGTTCAAGCTGCCGGCGCGCGCGCTCAACGCGCTGCAGCTGGAGCAGCTGGCCGCACGCGTCGAGCGGCTCAACCGCGACGCCGAGATCTTTAACTGGGACCGACTCGGCCCGCTCACCGAAGACACTGACATCATACTCGTTCAAGTGCATAAGGACGTCGAGCGACTGCAGTACCTGATCATATCGCTCGCTCAAGTAAAGCGCATCCACAAAGCTCTGCTAATATTCTCGCACAGCTTCTATGACGACGATATCAACGGTTTGATTCGCAGCATTCGGTTTGCCAAAGTGATGCAGATCTTTTACCCTTACTCGCTGCAGCTGAATCCCAACAAGTTTCCGGGCCCGGACCCGGAGGACTGCAACGGCAGCGCGCCCGTTGGGGCTCGCCGGGGCTGCCTGGAGCGCGACGCGCGCCTCACCGAGCACAAGCACCACTGGTGGTGGAAGGCTAACCTCGTATTCCAGGGCCTCGACTGGTCCGACACATATCGAGGCATGGTCGTCTTCGTCGAGGAGAACGACTATGTGCTTCCGGACATGCTCTACATGTTGACCTACGCACGGTACTCGATGGCCTACTTCCCGTCGGTGGAGGTGATCTCCTTCGGCCGGCCGCTCGAGGACAACCTTGACTACGACCTGTTCATGATCGACACGTGGCGGCCACCGTACGACAAGGGCCTCACCTTCAACCGCACTACGTGGCTGAAGATAGCGGCGCTATCCCCGCGTTTCTGCTTCTACGATGACAACAGTTGGAGCTATTCGCTGGTGCACCTGTTCCAGCATTTCCCCGGGGGGTTCGTGGAGATGGTGACGGTGGCGGCGCCGCGCGTAATGTCGACCAGCGCGCTGGCGAGCGGGCTGCGCGGCGCGGCGTGGGGTGCGGCGCGGGCGGCGCGCGGCTTGTTCCCGCGCTCCTCGCGCGCCGTGCTGGTGTTCGGGCCGGCGGGGCGCGCGCGGCACGAGTGGCGTCCTCCGCCGCGCGGCAACGGCGGCTGGGCCGACCTGCGCGACCACATGCTCTGCCTGGACCCGCTGCTGGCCACCACCACGGACGCTCTCACCGACACTACATACATTTTTGAATATTCTGTAATAAACAATGCGTCACATTTTAATTAAAAGAACGTACATCCATTTAAGACCCAATTGAGTTCTCGACACATTCGAAATACTTAAGAAGTAGCGAGCTTCCCAGCTAAGGGGCGCGGAGCGCGGGGCGGACGTGCAGGTGCCGCACTCGATTAAAATTTGCATCGGCCGTCGTCGTCGCCGAATAAGTGAAATAGGTAATATCGACAACTCTATCCGCCTCGCTATATTTTATGAATTTACTAGGTTTTCCTTTATTTATTTTACATTGGGAACGCTCCGTCGTCCACTTGGATCCACTGCATGGATCCATTGATGGATCCATGCAATCCATCGCATGTACCAGTAAATTCCAAATAATGGATTCTAAGACACTTTAAGGTGCACTTGGATCCTCCAAAGAGTTTTTTACCTGTCCTCAAACCTATTTAAGAACTGGATATCTTTCAATTTTACTTATTTATTTATTTATTATTTGGGAAAGAAACAATTAATGTTTACTATCGTACTTACTTTTTAAAATTATAAATATACCTGTGTTTGTGTGTAGGTGCGTTTTTCTCCAACTATGTGAAAAAAAGTGGTCCAGACAACCTGACGTCAGAATGTCTGGCCATTTTCTTTGCTTTTCACTGCTCGTCGAGGTACTAGATAATTTAATTTAGGCATCAAATAGTATCAAGAAGGTATTGAACCTTGATAGTCTCCAAACATAAAATATCGCACTTGGTCCAGGGGTTCTGACGCTTACTATTTAGTCGACTACTTTTTCATATTTATTTATTTGAATTTGACCCATGTTACAACAGCATTAACGTACAGAAAATACAGAACCAAGTGCGTTTGGTATACCTATGTGTTTGTGTGTAGGTGCGTTTTTGCCGTGTTATTTTTTTTAACCACCTCTTTGGTCTAGTAGTTAAGTCGCCGAGGTAGGCAGCCTATATAATAAATAGAACATCTAGCATAAAGATCCGTCTCGTATAGTCTAGTGGTTAAAACCACCGGTCTCAGACCTAGAGGTCCCGGTTTCGATTACCAGCGGGGGTACATGTTTGTCTATTCGCTTTGGTTGGTGGTAGGGCTAGTTTGTTCGGCTGTCTCATTTGGTAAACTTCCCATTTCGTAAACTATATTAGTATTGTTATTTTTGTACGGTACAGTCAGTGTTAATTTAATAGTGAAATTGGATGCAGGTTTTTTAAAAGCTTGAAAGTTTTTTTTTGATGCTTGAGATAGAATCTCGATCATCAAAAAAAAACTGCTAATGAAACGGCAGTAAAGGAAAACTTTATAAACTTTGTCAAAAAATAACACGTGGCGCAAAAGCACTGACCCCGCTCAGTGCTTCTTTTGCGGCACGTGGTTCGGTAAGGGCTATCAAAGAATGTACAAACCCTAGGGGAGGCCATTTACTTTCCAAATGTAACAATTCATCCAAAGCAAGGTCATAGAATTTGCAGTTTCTCTAATATTTAACTTTAAAATGCTGATTGCAGGGCAATTAAGTAAAATTAATTGATTTATTTCTAATATTAATAATAATTTTCGTATTTGAATGACATCTGCGCATTCCTTTTTAATTAATGTATCAATAGTTTATTATAATAGGTATTATGCCTGAGCACTAAGTGACATATTATTGTATTAATTTTAAATATATTATTATTCTTATTTTTTAATTTTTTGTTATTGATGCCTAAGATTTGCCATGTAGTACTCTAAACTTTTATTTGAAACTAACAAAATTGACAATTCTCATCATTGTAATACTAACCTACATCTCGCAAATAAATAATTCTGATTGTGATTCTAAAAAAAAATGATCGTTTAGGCGCAGGATGTCCAGTTTGCAGAATGTCCAGTATTCATCATATCGTTGTCACCACTCAATCACTAATTGGGAATCAGAAGTTAAGTAATCAAAAACGTTAAGTTGCGGAACATTAATTACAGAAAAGTTATTGTTTACGTACAGCGACATCTGAGTGGTGACAACGTTATGATGAATATTGGACATTCTGCGAACTGGACATTTTGCGAACTGGAAATTCTGCGAACTGGAAATTCTGCGAATTGGACATTTTACGACCGCTGGACATTTTGCGAATTGGACATTCTGCGCCTAAACGGACATAGGAAGCACAGAAACTGTGACAAATATTATACCATTTTTTTTTACGCAGTGTTAACAAATAAAGAAGAAACTAAATACGAAAAGCTGTTAAATATCTTATTATTAGTATTATTCACTATAGTTTGACTGTTTATCTTAAACAATTTTTGATTTTTATTTGAGTAGGTACTGTAGTGGTACTACTGTGGTGGTATGATGACATTGTGGAAATTGAAATTTTTACCTGAAGAATACCAAGGGGATAAAGCAGTGTCTTCTGCCGCGGGTGACGATTTAAATCGCGAGAGTAACGAAGGACTCGAGGTTTACTCCCGAGCGTAGCGAGGGTGATAAAAACTTAAATCACGAGCGAAGCGAGGGATTTAAGACGAGTCCTGAGTGTAGCGAGGGATTTAAGTTCACCCAAGACTAAGACAACTTTATCACCGAGGAAAATACTCTACTTTTCGTACCATTTGCGAAAAAATTAACACAATAATAATATGAGATAAGCCTTTATTAAATATAATGACAATTAAAAGTAAAAGCTAACATTCGAAACATTGGTCCAATTATTGATAGAGTTACATTTTTGTTTGGTACATTTATTGTTGATGAGTTGATTTGAGTATTTATATACAAACTCAATGGTGTAAACACAGATGTAGGTCAGTATAAATTTCGGTAAGTATTCCAAATTTAAATCACATTCTCCCCCTAGAGCAGGGATGCACAGACTACGGCCCGCGGGCCGCATGCGGCCCGCCGGTCGAATACTGGTGGCCCGCCGACAGCAAAAATAATACTCTCGTACATTCGAAAATATTGAGTTCTATTCCAGAATAAAACCAATAACAAATGTTCGAAAAGTAATTTGAATCTCGCGCGCGCGCTCTATCAATCTTATCGGTGCGCCGTGCATGCGTCGGTAACAGCGGTCGGTAATGTTCGTGCTGATCTCGGTTAAATTCGTTTTCTTGAGGAAGCGCGCCGCGTTATACTGTTCGAGCGAGCGAGATAGCAATAGTCCCAAATTCCCGATAGCTCGCGTAGGTAGATGTACACGAAGCTTCCAGAGTCGGTTTCGAGATTTCTCCAGACAGTTTTCGACTCTATGCGCGTGGTATAAAAGCCACGCTAACCACAGCGACCGACAGTTCGGTTTTAATTTGAGTAAAGTGTCGTTAGTTCTAGTGTAGATTTTAACTCGACTAGCCGGTGTCATAATTATAATATATTTTGATCCACATTCAACGTAGATTTCCCGTCAAGTGCCGTGTATAATTGTGTTGTGAAATCGTAAGTAAAACTGTTATTAATTTTATCTACATATTTTATCAATTATTTTTGGTAATTAATTAGGAACTGTAATTGGTTTTAGGTGCTGTGGTAATCCTAGTCAGGATTAAAACGCAACATGGACATGCCAGGAACTAGTAAAAAACGTAAGGTTAAAGATGAAAATCGGCAGTTTCAAGAAATTTGGACTGAGAAATACTTTTTTGTATGGTCGCATAACAAAGTCGTTTGTTTAATTTGCAAGAATTCTGTTGCGATTGCAAAGGAATATAATGTAAAAAGGCACTATGAAACGCAGCATCCTACTTTTACGAAGTTTACAGGCGAATTAAGAAAGCAAAAAGTTTTGTCTTTAAAACGGGAGCTTATTGGTCAACAAGCTATGTTTACAAAACCCATTCAAGATACAGAAACAGCTACAGAAGTTAGTTATGAAATTTCTCGAATGATAGCAAAGCGGAGTCGCCCCTTCAATGATGGGGATTTTGTAAAAGAATGCATAGAAATTGCCGCTAAGAAAATGTGTCCAGAAGCAGCAAAAAAGTTTGAGAAAATTCAACTGAATCGTATGACCATCCAAAGACGAATTATGTCTTTGTCAGATAATATTGCGGAACAATTAAATGAAAAAACTAAGATAATTGATTTTTTTTCATTAGCACTCGACGAATCCACTGATATTAGTTTCACAGCTCAACTTCTTATATTCATACGAGGTGTTACTCAAGATTTTGAAGTCTTCGAAGAGTTATTAGGAATGTGTTCATTGAAAGGTCAAACCAGAGGAGTTGATATACTCAATGTACTTTTGGACGAGTGTTCAAAAACTGATTTGGACTTATCGAAATTATCGGGAGTTTCGACTGACGGTGCTCCTTCGATGATTGGTGTCAATTCTGGGCTAGTTACTTTGTTGAAAAAGCATTTGCAAGAAAAAAACTTAAACGCTGAAGATCTCATGCAGTTTCACTGCATTATACACCAAGAAGCCCTCTGTTCTAAAAAAATTAATAAAACAAAAAATCGAAACTGCCTTGCAAATGAAAGTTTGGAAGCAGTTTTACGTGTTGCTACAAGTAAATTTGAGCCAAATATAAAAAAGATTGTAAGCACTATGCAGTGCCACGCTTCAAATTAATAAATTCTTTTTCAATTTGAATACATTATTATCAATTTTTCATTGTCTTTAATTACCTATACTTCTGGTGGCCCACCATCAGTTCATAATTTGACCGAGTGGCCCCTAGTCTTAATAAGTCTGTGCATCCATGCCCTAGAGGATGAATGAAATTCAGTACAATTTTCTTTCCGTTTTTAACAGATTAAAAATGACTATTGTTATGTTCGCTTTTTGTGGCATAGAAAGTCACTTTTTTGAGCAAGTGGTACGAAAAATTTGTTAACTAAGATTCAGTAGTTGACGATTGAGTGGAGGCGAAGTGCGAAGTGCGCTTCCACCTTCGGCCTTCACTTACTTAACATCAGGTGAGATTTAGGTCAACTGCTTACCCGTTAGAAATGAAAAGAATACTGCAAGCGGAGTTTGAACCCGTACCCACTGACATACCGGGTCAGGTCCACTTCCAATAATAATTATGCTGTCCTGGCTATTATTAGTCTGTAAAGATTTTTGATTCAGTTTTCATAATAGGTACTTACGTACCTACCTACTTTTTAAACAGGCAAAATAAAAAACCGAGCGAGTGCACGATAGCTTCACATGTTACGCGCGCACGACTTATTATAACTTGCTGTGCCCGCGACTTCGTCCGCGTGGAATAGTGACTTTCGGCAGCATTTTACCCCCTTTATAGTAAAATTTTTACAAACTTTGAATGTCGTATTTATTTATATCTAAACAAAAGCCTAAAAAATAAGTTTCAAGCTTCTAGCTTCAAAAATAACGTAATTCCCATACAAACTTTAACCCCTCACAGCCCTATTTTCGCATTATAAAGTAGCCTATGTCCTCAGGCTTTACACTATCTCAGTACCAAATTTCATTTAAATAGGTTCAGTAGTTTATGCGTGATTGTGTAACAGTTACTTTCGCATTTATAATATAAATAAATATACAGGGTGGAAAGATCGAATGCCACGTGGATGGCAACTACTTAAATATTGGAAATAGCACATTGTGTAAAGGAGACTTACCTTTATTTTAAAAAACAATAAATTCTGCATTTATGGATTTTTGAAAAGTCGCAGGTCTTAAGCGGGACACGAACCAGTCAAATGCGACAAAAAATAACATGCCATATTTTATGATGCAGATCGAAAGGGTTACTGATAAGGTTAATTTTTCTCTATATAACAAACACAAGCAAAATAACGGCAGGCCATGAAAACTAACAATTACCTTTAATTTTGATTTTACCTGTCACGTGAAATGCACCTACCTACTTTACTTATTGGAAATAGCAATGTCTTTATAATTCATGGTCATCCATGTGGCATTCGATCTTTCCACCCTGTATATAGTAAGGATTACATTACGCGCGTAAAGGTAAAAGGAAGAGGAGCTCGATGGCGCAGTGGTTAACACGCCCGGTCTGCGATTGCTGTGGTTAAACCTTTCGCAAAAGCAGGTCATCGGATGGGTGACCAAAAATTTTCCATCTCGAGCTCCTCCGTGCTTCGGAAGGCACGTAAAGCCGTTGGTCCCGGCAACATTAGCAACACCAATCCGCACTGGGCCCGCGTGGTGGTTTATGGCCCATTCTCCGTGTCCATCCATAGGGAAGGCTCGTGCCCCAGCAGTGGGGACATTAGATGAGCTGATGATCGACATGACGCGCGCGGTCCAGCGAGCACCCTGCCGCCGCGCCGGCCACTGCCCGACTGCTGCCGCCGGCTCTCACCAACATACTATACGGCAGCATCGTTACAAGGAGGCAACACCAATAATAGTTCCTAGAGCCATGACATGAGCAAGACAGAGCTTGAAACTTTACCCCCGGTAGACTTAATTCACCTGGGTGCTTGAATTTTGAAAGTGATTTCTTATATATATAATAATAACAGAGGCTGCTACGGTAACAAGATGCTGCTGTGATGAGCACAACTCAGTATAGGTACGCAACAAGCGGGGCCCGCAGCACCACGTCGTGGGTGTCAGAAGCTGGATTATAAGAGAACATAGTAATTATTTATCATTATCTTTACTTGAATGTAATTTAGTACTCCTGCTGTGAGCGATTCTACTTATATTGGGTCGCCAGCCAAAAAGGCATCAAAGCAAGTCCATCCGAATGACAGGAATGTATGTTGGTTGGTAAGCTGGTGGTGGTGGTGTGTAGATACCCCGATAGCATGTTACCTTTTATACACCTAATAATTTAAAACTTAGTATTGAATGCAAATACGTGTACATACTTTTAGGTGTAAATCACAGATACATACAACAATCATAATATTAAAGTATAACAAAACTAATTATTCTTTTGAGTTTTGACACCTTAATTTTTTCTTTTATAAGAATAATATCATATTTTAAGTGGGGTGCAGTGCCAATTAACAAACAGTGAGGAGTTTTTAGTTTTTATTATCTTAAAATTAGTCACATCACTTCACTTCCTTTACTTGCAGACCTGTAACCAAAAAAAACAGTTAAAACTAACGCTCCTTAAGTAATGATGACATTGTTATGATTTTAACATTTGGGGTCTGTTTCATTACTTTCAGTTAAAGTGATAAGTTGTTGTTATATTTTATAATTTTTTTTTTGTATGAACCACTTCTCGAGTCCTTGAACCACTGGGCATACCTGGCGGCAAACTCTGCTTCAGTTTTTCTGCCTTTTCCTTGTCGGTGATGACAAGCGTATACAGGAAGCGCGAGCAGCGCACCTTAAACTTGACATTTTCAGGGTTCTTCTTTATTTTGACGGCTAGAATACAAACACCACATCATGACACAGACATTATTTAAAATGCATAGCATTCAACTGGACATTGCCATTATCATTATCTTCAGTCTTCATTAAGTCTGCCTTTGGAGATAGGCCTCCACCTGATGCGATGCCTCCACTTCTTTCTGTCACCAGCCACTCTCATGCAGTTCTGGCCAGCAACATGTTTAATATCATCCATCTCACTCATTTGAGTGTTATATGATATTGTAAATAGAACATTTAGTTAATTTAAATTAAGGTGTTGCAATAAAAAAATTCAGCCAAAGGAGCCTTATTCAATGTCGACAACTACTGTCATCAACACTCTATCTTAATATTTTACAGATAAGAAAAGAAAGATCAGTAAAAAAAAGGCAATCTATATTATAGTAAACTACTAAGCCCTAACTAACTAACTATAACTACTACTAACTACTTTTACAACACCTATAAAAGTATTATACAAATAGTGTACCCTATTATATGATACTTTCAGTTTTATTTACAAGAACACACAAACACCTGGTAGGGCAAAATGGGTTCAGACCAGGTGTTGATGGCGTAATTGTTGACATTGAATAAAGCTCCTTTAGTTTTCAAAGTTAGAATAGATGGTGTTGATTAATTTCGGTAGGTTGGACAGAGCCATGGTAGCAAAGTTATTAGACAACCATACAGCTGTGGATTTTTTTTCTAATTGTAATTTGTTTGCAAAAAAGTTGGTCTAAAATTATATGTAACCAAAATTATTGTGCCAATATTAATTATTATACCAAAATTTGTATATTCATACAATATGTCAATTTAATAAATTAAATTAGTTTGTGCAGCAAAGGGGGTCCGAGACATAGCTGATTTTTCGATCATGTTTTGTATGGAGTAGGACTTGTAAAATTTTTCACTTTTAGTTGTAGGTCACGTGATAGGTTAGAAATTTAGGACAATTGTGAAGCGCAGCATAGCGATTATCTTGAATTTCGAGGTGTTTTTTTTTATTAGGCAACAGAAATCTAGCTCCATACATATAATTAAAAAAAATAATAATTAAAAATCAAAAAAACTAAATCTTTTTCGTTAGCTGTTTTTTGGCATTTAGTGAAAAAAAAAAATTGTGTTTGTTTTTTGAGGCTCCCTTTTCTACACCCGGACCAATACATGAGATCTGAGAGTAATAATAAGACACTTTCTTACAGTACATTTACAGTTACTTTATATGTAAACATGGAAGGTGTAAGGGAGCTTTGTTACACTTATTATAGAAATATAACTTACATTTGGCGTCTTTCCTACGCGCTTTTAGGAGGAAGTCTTTAATATCTTTAATTTCACGTGGCTGAAAAGCAATACATATAGGTATTAAACCTACATCTTTGCGAACGTCATCGTATAAAAATTTATATTGATTAAAAATGAAAACAAGTTCATTGCACATTTTAAATAACAAATGATTACGCAAATTTTGTGAACTAATATGAAGGTAATTAAATGTAAACATAATTATATTTTACCATGTTGAAGAACGAAAACGACAGAAGACTCAGGGACCTAAAAAAACGAATAAACTTTTAAATGACAGTGAAAATATTATTGTAAACCAATAGGGTGGCCCCTGTAGATTGTGTAATAAATAACGATGCACTTAAAATAATAATTAATTTCACGATTAATTGAGATTTTCATATAAATCTAAACAAATCACCTGACAGTGTTTTCGAAATATCGTAAAGAACTTTCAGAGGTTATATTTTTTTGACATTTCTTTGTCAGTTTTTTGTTGTTCGTTCGTTCGTTCCCTTAGGAACCGGCTAAGGTCATCGACCATGCTGCCATGTCATTAGTTAAAAACAATATTTTCTTCCTGATGATGATGATGATGAATGATAATAGAAATGAGAGGTGAGAAATGATAGACCCCCAACCCCTCGAGTATCTCAGTAGAGATGTGGGGCTTTGCTAAGTCCTCAGGCAGACGTCTTGAGAGAATTGTGCGACTCGCCCGTGATACCCTGAGGTTTATGGCCACGAGGACATATGAGGGCTCAAAAGACGCGGAATTCGAAGGGGTTTAAAATTATGTAAAAATATTTTGGAAAAGTCGAAAACTTTTTTTGGAAATTGAAAAAAAAACTACTTTTTTTGACCGATAAATCGTGTGTTTTCCCAGAAAATTCCCGATATATCGAGAACAGGGCCGAAAATAAAAAATTTAAAAAAAAGCACCTCGGTATTGAACTAAGGAACATTTTACCTTATTTCACTTTTTTTTATATTAGTGACGGTTGAGGCTGTAGAGGAGCCCTTAGCCGCGAGTTTGCGCGGCGCGAGGTGCGATATCACACGGCGGGAGACTCGCGTGCGGCCACGAGGACGTATGAGGGCTCAAAAGACGCGAAATTCGAAAGGTTTTAAGATGATCTAAAAATATTTTGTAAAAGTTGGTTTTGAAAAAAAAAAAATTTTTTTAATAATCTATAAGTTCATCATTTTCAATGTCCTTTCAAGTCGTGTAGAGCACGAGATCTGTGGATTTTTTTAATTAATATGGAATTTGACAGCTAGCTGTCAGATTTTGGGGACGGTCGATGATGCTGCCTTTGTAGTACTTAGAGCATTATACCAACCTTTGTACAGTATTTAACTCCATTGTTATCAGACGAAAATTGTGTATTTGAGACTTACTTACGCGAACAAAGTGATAGATAAAAGCCAATTTACATATATTTTATTTGAAGGAGGCGACGGAGACTGTCGCTGTATTCATATCATAGTATTTAAATAAAATGTTTTTGTTTTGTTTATATAATTTTAACGCAAATTTTGTTGTTTTTGTTTTTGTTAATTTGTTTCGAAACAAAAGTTGCGTTAAAATTATATAAACAAAACAAAAACATTTTATAAATAGCTTGCCTACTTCTTGACTGATCTTTAGTATTTGTAAAAATATTATGATCAGATGTTAATGACGGTAGTTGTTGACATTGAATGGGTGCCTTTGGCTTTCAAAGTAAAAAAGTAAATAGTGTTGAATAATTTCGGCGGGCTGGTTAGAATCACGATAGCTCAATTGAAAGAGCACCTGCCCCGGTATGTCAGAAGGGTGCAGGTTCAAATCCTGCTCGTGGAAATTTTTTCAACATTTGTGTTTTTGTAATATTTAAATAATTTCTTCTTAATTCATATAAAAAATAAGAGATTCTCTCGGCGAGTGAGTTGAGCGAATCTCAGCGAATACTCACTGCCAAGCAGGGTATTCGCTGGCGGCGGCGGCGGGCGGTGGTGTGAACAATCACTGATCTACTATTGTGGCCTTGTTTTTTCTGTTCCGTGATTGTGGCCATGCGAACTGATGGTACAACCTCATCGAATGCGGATTTGTCTAAACCTTATCTTCGATAAAAAAATATTTTGGAAACAAACAATAACATAAAGTGGGTAGGACAATACATATAGGTAAAAAATAAATTTTTAAACATACATACATACAGCTAAGGTATGTTTGACATAATGATTCACAATTACATATAGGGCAAAAAACTAAAAATCAATAACTTGATCATTAACATTGGGATAATAGGTCGTTAAGCACAGAGCAGTAAGCTACTTAAAGCTAAGTAGATATCTTTAATGAAAAATCTTACAACACTAAGGTGTTACCCAATCCGGGATTTATCACACATACACTTCGACTAGTAATATTAGGTACCAAAATTGAAACCACAGGTGCTAAATATATTAGGTACTCAATCCGTAAGCGCAACGATAGATATCATTTCATGAGATGGTAATTTTACTATAACAGGCGTTCGTCACCGAGCCGTAGTGTGGTATGTGGCCTCTTGCGCGCGCATGTTACTCCAATAGGCAGCGATCTTATGACTGTAGCAGTCTCAGAACAATAACTTTTTCTGAGGTAGCAGTCTTAGAGCATTGCTCTAAGGTAGCAGTGCATAACGTGAATTCGTTTAGGAACTTCATGAACAATGATATCTCAGTAAAGGTAACAAAATTTTATTTTGTTTTAAAGAGAAAGTTGTTGTGTTATAAACTTCTGATCGAAGGTTACAAAGCAGCGAGCACAATAGATGGTGCTAGTAGTACAGTAGACATTATTTATGTGTTTATTTATTTATTTATTCATTTGGAAAACCAACAGCTAATAAACAAATTAGAAACTTAAAAATAGCAACAAAAAGCCAATTACTTGTCCTCACATATAGCAACACATTAAAGTATGGTTATATGGGCGGGGGGATCCATGCTATGGGAAGTTGAATCCGAGATTGAAGAACTCCTATTCTCAGCGTCTGTCCAGTGCTGAATCTGGTGAATGGTCATGGGGGAGAGCGCAAGTCGTGTAGATCCCCAAGGCAGGGCTAGAGAGTTACCCTTCACGTGGTTGCCGCCTGTTATTGGTCTAATTCCCTAAGAAACGGACGTAACTAAAACCTCTCGTCGAAAACTCTATTCCTATCCAAACCCTACCCTCCCTATCCTACACACCCTCCCTTCCCATCCCCAAATCTTTTCCATCTCTCCCCCTCCTCTCCGGTTCACCACATCACCTCCTAACCCAGCGATCCGGCAGCTCCGGAAAAACTAATAAAATAAAATGAAATATGAGCTCGAATAAAGAAAAACTACCCCAGGAGGGTACCGGTGACACCGGAGAAACCCTTCCTGGGCCATCTACTGGCCCAGGCTGCCCCTCGTATTCTGGTGGGGGGGCACTTCAGCTGTAACGCAACTAACGAGTACAACCAAGAAGCCATGCGGACAGGAACGTCCAGGGAGGTCTCTCTCGGAGACCCTCGGGGATGACCTGATTAAGATGAGCATAGGGGAGAGAAAGAAGATCAGCGATAGCGAGTGGATCCCTCCATCCCGATGGAGGAGGATCAAAGCTCGAAGGCGCAGACAGGATCAAGCCGCGAACCAGACTAGACCCTAAGGCGCCTCAACCGGCATGGCGACGGTACCGGAGGGAAGGGCAGGTCCGAGGGCAGAAAAGATAAAGAGGCACTGATCCGGAAGAGCGGACGCAGCAGCGCCCACCGAAGCGTCACAGACAGAACCCGGGCACCCGTAACGAGCCGAGAAGATGAAAGCTGGCAACGGACCAGAATCCAGACTTCGCGGTCGTCATAGAACGGGAAGACGGGGCGGCGGTGGACGAGGCTACGGCTGCCGAGATCAGAAAGCGGCTGACAAGAGAAACAGGGAACGCCATCAAGAGCGGCGTACGAGGCCGCAACCTGGCATTCGACGCCTCGGGTCTAGTCGCTGAAGGATATTTCCTTGTAACAGCAACTACCGAGGAGGCGATGACATGGTTGCTGAACTGTGGCCTCGGCGACCGGGAGGGCACTCCCCTGAAAGTTAAAAAGTTGGAAAAGTACCATATGTCAGTTTGGCTTCCGGGTAGTACAGCAGACCTGACAGTGGACCCCTGGACTTCATCAAGGTCCAAAATGAGTACAGGGAGGAGCTCCGAGTATCTGAGTGGACCCTATTCCGCAGGGAGGTACTACCCTTAGGAGTGAGACTCGTAGTGGGAGTCCCCAAGGAAGTATTGGTTTTTGTTAATTATTTTGGTATTGTTATTTTAATTTTAATTGTTTTTTGTACTGTTTTAGATGGATTATCAATTAATATTAACAGATTTTGTATGCCGACGTTTCGGTAGAACACGCATGTACCCTTACTAGCATAAAGCAACACAGGCCTCCGGCGGACCGGAGCGTGTTGCTCTATGCTTACTAGTATATAAGAACATTGTTGTAATGTATGTGTTAGATATTACTTTCAACCTTATCACAAGGGATTAAGGGTGTGTTTAGTGAACTGTAAGTCGGCATTATAAATATTGTAAGTTGACGTATTTCATTGTACTCCGCATTCACAAACTTTTCAATTGTATATCGTGTCTCTTATGCAAATAAATATATTTCTGTTTCACAAAAAGCAATGCATCTATTGATGTAGGTTTCAACATCAATGTTGTTTATAAACGATATCGAAGTTTAAAACATCGATGTATTCTTTGCATCCCTAAAGATAGAAAAAAAACGAAAATTAGGCTGTATGAGCTAGAGGTGTTTGGGAGCGAACAAAAAGAAGCAAAATAATTGACATGTATGTGTGACAGTAGCGTCGAGTCGTGATTTTATTTGAGACTTCTTGGCGGGAAAGTGAAGAGTCATGTCTGCGGGTTTGTTTTATTTTCGAAAATTGTGTTATGTCGAATATTAATGTGAAATAATGGTGGATTATTAATCGTTAAGTGTTCGTGAGTGTGCATGAGTGTTGGCAAATGAAACAAAACAGTGCAACGTTACTTTTCAAATTCTCTTAAAAAGTCTGCGTGAGGACTTAGTAAAGCCCCACATCTTTGCCGAGATACTCGATGGGTTGGGGTTGGGGGGTCTAAATTTCTCACTTCTCATTTCTATTATCATTCATCATCATCATTATACAGGAAACAAGACAGGAGAAGTAACAAAGAAGTAACTAATGAAATTAAGAAACTAATGACATGGCAGTATCGTTTATGACCTTAGCCGGTTCCTCAGGGAACGAACTACAATTAAAAAAAAAGTGATTTTGTTTGTTTTATCTGTGCTCTGTCTGTCTGTCCTGTGTATAAATTACTATCGCGACGATGTAGGTAGGTACCTACAAATAAGAAAGAAAGGAGAACGTTGATTATTTGTCCTCGCAGTTATAAAACTTGTCATAAACGACATGTTTAATAAGCAAAAAATGAGAGTACCGGCAGGTACTCGAGAGAAAAAGCCGGTACTGGGACTGAGACACTAGCTAAAGCCATGGAAGCTCGCGGTAGGATTCGAAGCAGTGCGAGACTCAGTGGTGAAGCGACTCGCAATCCTGGCAGCAGCAATAACGGCAGCGCCGGGCGGCCCGCGGAGGAGGCGGCGGCGGCAGCGGCGGCGGCGGCGCTGCGGCGGGCGCGGGCCGTGGAACGCGCGCGCGAGGTGGAGGACAGCCCGCGGGTGCTGCGCGACAAGTGCCGGCGTCTAGCGCGGGCCTTGCGCAACGCCAAGCATCTCGTAGTTAGTATTGTACTCATTAACTCCAAAAAACATGAAATTGCCTGTCAAACGTCCTATACTAGAGGATCATCCATCACCAGTATTTGTTTCACAATTCTTAAATTAAAATGTTGATATTTTTAGGTCTATACCGGTGCAGGCATAAGCACAGCAGCTGATATACCAGACTACCGAGGGCCACATGGTGTTTGGACAAGATTACAGCGTGGTGAGACTGTCGGGTGAGTGTTATTTTTTCAGTACTGCATTGGTTGAACAGTGATTATTATTGCTTCATGCAGTTGAAGTGTTAGTAAGTTTAAAATCATGCAGAGTAAGCCTCCTCATATACCTGGAGGGAGTAAGATATCATATAACTTGGTGTATAAACGAAAAAATTAAACACCTGCGCGACCCAGCCAGGAATCGAACCTGGGTCTTCCACAATCCGCCCCCCGACCAGCGGCGTTCTGCGGCCGTCTAACTCTATCGCCATCGCTCTCGCTATCGCGCTCGATAGTTTATGGCGTCATCTTGTCATTTCAAAAGCGATGTGAAAGCAATATGAAAGCAATATCGAAAGCTATAGCCTATAGCTTTCGATATTGCTTTTATACCGCTTTCGAAATGACAAGATGACGCCATAAACTATAGAGCGCGATAGTGAGAACGATAGCGATAGAGTTAGGCGGTAGGCCCCCCGGTCGGCTGCACTGACCGCTATGCTACCGAGAAGGTTGATGTAAGCGCTGAATTTTGTCACTGCTTTTTAATACTTTTGAGTGCTAATAGCGCCACAGTGCACAGTCAAATTTTTTCACTGTATTTTATATATTTTATAAATAGTTATATTCAGATAAGATAGCTTGAGCTTTGGTAAGGGTTAGCATAAGCTCAGAGTTTCTCCGAGGCAATGAAATCAGAATGAGATGATCCCACAGAAAAAGAAAGTAATTGACATGGGATAAGCCAGCTAACATGGTAATGGGCTGGCCATATTAGTCCCAGAACCGATAATTGTTGTGGTAAATGAGTTCTCGAGTGGAGGTTGCGTAACGGCAAACATAGTATAGGACACATTCGGACTAGATGGAGCTAACTGGCAAGAGCTGGGTGAGAGTAGCCAAGGACCGTGCACGCCGAGAGGCTTATGTCCAGCAGTGGACTAGTATACACTGATGATAATGCATATTTTTTATCTAGTTTATCTTTCTAGCGTTAATGTAAATTGTGTGAATGTGGCAGGTTAAAGTTACTTTTGTTTGGATTTGTCATTTTTAATAAAATGACATATTGCAGGTAGCGAAATTTGAATACCGGTAATCACTGGTTAAACTAAAATTTATACGAAAAACTAATTTCAACCTTGTTGAAAATCAATTTACCTGTTTGTGAGACGTGTTCACCTTTAGTTAGGACTATAGAGGAAGGTGTGATAATTATGTGTATAATGTAAACACGCGACGTGTCATCTGTTCCCGCGCGCGGCAGGCGCGTGGAGGTGTCGCTGGCGCAGCCCACGTTCACGCACATGGCGCTGACGGCGCTGTGGGCGCGCGGCACGCTGAAGTTCGTGGCGTCGCAGAACTGCGACGGGCTGCACCTGCGGGCCGGCCTGCCGCGGCGCGCGCTCGCCGAGCTGCACGGCGACATGTTTTGCGAGCTGTGCGCCGCCTGCCGCCGCGTGTACCTGCGCGCGTTCGACACCACCGAGCGCACGGCGCGCCACGCGCACGGCACGCGCCGCCTGTGCCACGCGTGCGGCGCCGAGCTGCGCGACTCCATCGTGCACTTCGGCGAGCGGGGCCGCGCCGCCTGGCCGCTCAACTGGGCCGGGGCGCTGCGCCACGCCGCGCGCGCCGACGTCGTGCTCTGCCTCGGCTCCAGCCTCAAGGTGCTGCGCCGGTACCCGCGGCTGTGGCGCATGCAGGCGCCGCCCGCCGCGCGCCCCGCGCTCTACATCGTCAACCTGCAGTGGACGCCCAAGGACGCGCACGCCGCGCTCAAGATCAACGCGCGCTGCGACGCCGTCATGCGGCAGGTGGCGCGCCGCCTGCGCCTGCGTGTGCCCCGCTACCGCGCCGCCGCCGACCCGCTGCTGGCGCACGCCGAGCCGTTGCACCCCGCCGAGGCGCACACCACGCGCCGCCCGCTGCTGGCGCCCCCCGCGCGCGCCCCCGCCCCCGCCCCCTCCCCCGCCCCCTCGCCCGACCACGAGGACTTCTCCTCGCCGTCCGCCTCCGACTCGGACGAGGAGCTGCCGCTGCGCCGTCTGGCCGAGCGGCTGCGCGCGCCCCCCCGCCCGCGCCCTCTCCATCGCCCCCTTCCGCGCCCCCATCGCCGCCCCCTCCCTTCCGATCCCGCGTCTCTCGAAGCCCCGTCGCCGGACGCCAGACGAGACTCTCCGACCGAGATGTCTTCCTCGAAGAACGAGAGAGCGTCGTCACGAAATGAGAAACCTTCCGGACCCTTATCGTCGATTAGGAGAAACGATTCGCGTCAGGAGAGATCTTTTTTAGATAATAGAAACACTTCGGCGAACGAAAGATTATTTTCGCCAATTATAAAACGCCCATCGCCGAATGAAAGACTTTCGCCGATGGATGAGATAACGTTTTCGCCAAATCAATTTCTCTCTTCAAATAATAAAAGCGATTCGCTGAACAAAACAGTCTCTCTGCTGAATAAGAGGCCTCTGTCGCCGAAAGAAAATTTCTCGAATAATAGGACCTCTTCGTCGAATGCCTTTTCATTAAATAAGAGATGCTCATCGCCTCATGATAAACCGCTGCCGTCTAATGACAGGCAGTCGATGCCGAATGACAGGCAGTCGATGCCGAATAATAGGCCGCTGACGCCGAATGAAAGGCCGTCGGCGCCAAATGATAGATTATTAATACCGAACGTGATAACTCTTTCCTCAACGACAAGTTCGCCAAATAACAGACTGTTAGCAAATGGCGCGCCCCCGCCGCCCCCGCCGCCCCCGCCGCCCCCGCCGCGCCCGCCGCGCCCGCCGCCAGACCTGCTTCGTGCATTTCAGGTACTTTTTAACATTTTGAAACCGTTTAGTGCCGGCTTAGGCGTCGCACGGTGTAGTAGAGTACACTGATTGAGCATTCCTAAAAGCATTCCTGCGCCTTCCCCGTGGCGACGTGGCGACCTCTTCCTGTGCTCTGGTTATGAAAATTAATATAAGTTCTTTGAAAGCCAAAGGCGCCAATTCAATGTTGTTGAAATAAAAGACGAGACTTTAGTTTAAAGTTGGTTTAAAGAATTTATTCTTATGTTCAGACATTACACCGGTATCAGCGCGTGAGGCGGAAAAAGAGCAGAGAGCGGATATATGATTGACAGATTATATAAAACTAAATTTAGAATGCGTTCAAGTGACGTTGACGTTAAGTATGCGTTCAGGCGTGTGCGTCCTTCACTCCCAACAAATGTCAACAACTACCGTCATTAACATCTGATCATAATATTTTTACAAATACTAAAGATCAGTTAAGAAGTAGGCAAGCTATTTATAAAATGTTTTTGATTTGTTTATATAATTTTAACGCAAATTTTGTTGCAATACAAATTACAAAAACACAATGTTGAAAAAATTTCCACGAGCAGGATTTGAACCTGCACCCTTCTGACATACCATACTATGATATACATTTGTGTTTTTGTAATTTGTTTCGCAACAAAATTTGCGTTAAAATTATATAAATTATATAAATTATATAAACGAAACAAAAAAGTGTGCTTAACGTCATCGACGTTATTTATTTATATTTATATGGCACAACAACTCACTCGCTGAGTGCGGCGCTTAAACTCTAACCAATACTATTACTATTAAGAGGTAACGTTTGTGACTTTGGTTGTCAGCGCGCGCGTCGGGCTGATCTCTGGAACTGAACGGTCCAATTTTATTACACATAAACGTGATTTAAGATGAGAAATATACATAAACATGTTTAGAGCCGGTGACAATTGTGCACAGCACTCATATGAAATACTAGCCTTTGTTCGCGGCCTTGCCCACATGGGCTACACGACCTGTAAAGATGTTTTTGATAAAAGCCAAACTTTATTAAAGGTCTATAAGGATAATCCTGAAACACCTTAGGATTTCATTTATTTGTCTGTTTCTAAAATGAAATCAAATTCTTTCTCTTGTGTTGTTCAGCTGTTGTGTCCACGCGGGTTTGATCCTTGTAATTAATGATGAAAGACTAACGATACATACTTCTTTAGTAAATGATAAAGGAAATCATATAAATAGATATTGTTTAGAGCGACTGGTTTTTTGTATAGAAGACATTTCATAATGGACAATACGACAAAAACATATTGCCGAAATAAAAAATACCATTTCTAGATTTGCTACTAAAAGATCGAGATTTTTTTTTTTAATTTTTCAAGTCTGGAGAAAAGAAATAAAATGTAGAAACCCTTCGTGACGTCTCAGCTCAGCATGACAAAGAAAAACAGTCCCCGAAAAATGCTATAAGAAAAATAAGTTGAAGGCGTTGATTTTATATTTTACTTGACAAGTTGACAGCGCCAGTCGGCTGCCTGTTAATTTCTTTTCTGAAAACAGGCATTGGTATCACTACGTTGAGCCTAAAGGCTACGTCACTTCTGGCAATGTAATTTAACATTTTAAACATTTTTATTTTAATAGAAAGCATTATTTTTTCTCGATTCAATTAATTAATCATCAATCAATTAATCAAATTAAAAATAAAATAAAAAACAAATTTAGGCAAAATTTAACTTTTATCATAATATCATTGCTATCGTTATAGTTTATATTATTAGAGTTATTGTTCCGTTTTGTAACTTAATAACGACATCACACAAACTTTGCACTTAAAACTGAGTGTAGCATTTGATAAAACTGTATAATTACAACTATTAATATTCAAAAGTCACTTTATTACAGAGCTTGTGTTTGTTTACTCGATGACTAGCGCCATCTCTCCTCAGCGCCTTACTTTTTACCAACGGTTTCGTTACACTTTTGCCAGGTGAGCCTGCGGACTGGCGAGGCCACCATACTGTTGCGCGCGCAGCACGCGCCCGGCCCGCCGCCGCCACCCCCCGGCCCGCGCCCCGCGCCGCGCCCCGCGCCGCGCCCCGCGCCGCCGCCCGCGCTCGCCGCGCTGCGCAGCTTCCGCATGGTGCGCCCGCGCCCGCTCCTCACGCTCAACGGAGAAACCAACAGCGACGAGTTCACTCCCATGAAGATGGAAATCACGATCCAAAGAGAGGAGCTCACTATTAAAAAGGAGGAGTTCAGCATAAAGACGGAGGAGTTCAACTCGAAAATGGAATTCGAAAGCGAAAAGGACGGGGGCGCCGTTGACGCGCTCGCGAAGAAGGAGGATCCCGACGGTGGGGGCGGGGGCAACGGGGCGCGGGTGCTGGGCTCGCGGCTGCGGCGGCTGCTGGAGGGCGGCGCGGCTGGTGGGGGCGGGGAGGAGGGGTCGGAAGCGCTGGCGGCGGCGTACATCGCGCGCGCCGTGCTGGTGTGCCGCGCGCAGCTGTACCCCGGGCTGCACACGATCCTGGCGCCGGCGCCGCCGCGGCCGCGCGCCGAGTGCGCGTGGTGCCTGCGCCGTTACCAGGCGCGCCGCTGCCTGTGGTACGGGCCGCCGCGCGCGCCGCCCGCCGACGCCCGCGCGCGCCGCCGCCGCCAGCTGTGCGCCTGCTGCGACTGCCCGCCCCCGCCTGAGGTCGCCGCCGCCCCCGCGCCCGCCCCCGCCCCCGCCCCCGCCGACGCTGACGTCGACACGGGCGGCTGGTACGGCAAGGGCTACCGCAAGGGCCGCCGCAAGCGCCGGTAGCGAGAACCGCCGCCGGCGCCGCCGAGCGCGAGTGACGATGTGCGTGTCGTTCCCGACGGTTGACCGCGTTCGCCGTCGGCGGATACTCTTGTGCGATGTATTTATTTTTTTACAAAGATTAGCTCGTAGAAACGAACAAATAGATAGGTATTTAATGAATCGACTGAGGTCCGCGTCCGCTCTAGGCGCGTTTTCGTATCGAAACAGTCGACGAATCGGATCTCACGCGCCGCGGCGGGCGCGGGGTGCGTGCGGACGTTGCGCTCGCTTTGTCACAAACCACTTTTTTATTTTTGTACACTCGGTGCCAAATCGACACGCGTCGAGGACGTATGGTTGTGACGACGTTCGTGAATTCTCGTTCGCGAGCGCCGGCCTTCGGGAGCTCTCGAAACGTAAGAATTATGCAAAAAGATGTATAACGAAACTGAAATATAAAACGGAATTGTAAAGTCGAAATCATGTTAGGGCTCAATTTTTGTTGAATGGTGCATCACATTAGCATTAAGTTTTTTTGTTACGAAGCGACGTTTCGAGTTCGTCTCGCATCAAAAATATTATCTCTGTGTAACAAAACTTAAAACTAAAATATTAGCCCGCCCACGTCCGATAATCGGTGACCGATTTTTCAGTCGGTGAAAAATAAACGTATGGAATTCCATATTACAACGCACATTTCCTACAAAAAGTCGGTCACAAAATAAATAATAAAACTTGGCGAAAAATCGGTTCGATTTTCGATGTTGACCGCGAACGATAGCGCAAAGGGAATCCTAACTACCAATGCACACAGAGGGCAAAAAGACCGCGCCGCGGCAAGTCCGTGGCTGCCCGCCATGGATCACACAAACCAGTTTGTATGCAGTAACGTAGACGGCGGCGCGGGGCGGCTAGTTCAGTCAAACCTATTGTTATCTATGGAACTACTAATTGCCTCCGTCCCTTGTGTGCTTGTGTTCACGCGAGGGCAGCCGCAGGCATCGACGGACAGACGCGGTCTTTATTACTTCGCGGTCAAATAGACTGCCCCGCCCCGCGCCGTCTACAAAGCGCCTAAATTATGCTAAACCTCGTTTTGCGGTTATAGTATTTTGTTTTTGTAAATTACAGTGCATCTATTTTCTTAAATCTTTCGGCAAACTTCGTGTTTCCGACGGATTCCTATCAGTTCTAGAGAATATAGAGTTGCTACTACTCCTTTTATTATTTTTCATTTATTTTAGAATGAAGGGAAATACTATTGTGTCATGTAATTGATTTACGATTTATAGTTTTACAGCTCTATATAACTCACACGAAAATCAGAAACAAAACAAGGCTCAATACTCAATCAAATGATTATACTCCTAGATGATAAATCTAATAATAATAGACATGGAAATTAATATTCTGTTGCATTCTGAAATGTGATGATTACCGAGAGACATCAAGAAAAAACAAGCACTGTACATGATTTAACTTGTCGAATGAAACTTTTATAAAATACGTGATGTTCGCGATATTGTCAAAATGGTGGACATATCGAAAAAACCAAACTGCCATAATTGTAAATTAATCTACTTTTTAAAATATCAAATGTTATTTTCCCGGCGAGCTGAGGGCCTCGCGGCACTCACGCGCACGGACCGATGGACAGGGTTGTTTGCAATGAATCAATTTAATTCATATTGTGAAATGAACTTAATAATGGTGTATTGAAATAATTGGTTGTTAATGATAAATCAATAAATAAATAAGTTGAATGTATGTACCAGAAATACAAAATAAATATTGAAGGATGACTCTGTGTATTACTGCTTGCGTGCGTCTGTCAGGGACTCAGGGCACAATATACCTTTATATTTAGTTATATAACTCGTGGTGTTTATTGGTTCCGCAATGCCTCACCAACTTAATAATGGCAGTATTAAAGAGGGTGATCCAACCAATCATAATTATAAAGTAGAAGAATTTGTTAAACTTGTAGTTATTTAAATATAATAATTTCAAATCACGTAAAAGGGTCAGCTTAATTAAAGCAATAACAACGAAAAAGGCAGCTGGTGTTTACTAAATCTAAATACGGGATCGTAACCTGAAGTTTCAACTGCCTCAGTGCCTGCCTGCTCCTTCGCGGGCGACTGAGGCCAAAAGGTTGTTCCTGAGTGTAGAATGTCTAAAAGCGGCTATTTGACTAATGTTTTTTCTACATATTAATGATAAGAAATAAATTTTAAATAATAAAAAAATATTTAAGATATTAAATACATTTTGTGTTTTTACTTTTATATAAGTTTGGAAACTTGATTTGGATCACCTTTTATTTAAAATTTCAGTAAGCGTGGATCGTAATGTGAATTTTATTTGTAAATTAAATAATTCAATATAAATAGTAAAAAGATAGGTACGAAACGCGCTGCGTGGCTCACCTTCATACATACCGCGCCTGAGCAACGCACACTTAAGCAGCAAACGCGCTGCTTAGCTCACCTTCACACATACCGCGCCTGAGCAACGCACACTTGAGCAGCAAATGCGCTGCTTGGCTCACCTTCATACATACCGCGCTTGAGCAACGCACACTTGAGCAGCAAACGCACTGCTTGGCTCACCTTTACACATACCGCGCCTGAGCAACGCACACTTGAGCAGCAAATGCGCTGCTTGGCTCACCTTCATACATACCGCGCTTGAGCAACGCACACTTGAGCAGCAAACGCACTGCTTGGCTCACCTTCATACATACCGCGCCTGAGCAACGCACACTTGAGCAGCAAACGCGCTGCTTGGCTCACCTTCATACATACCGCGCCTGAGCAACGCAATCTTGAGCAGCAAACGCGCTGCTTGGCTCACCTTCATACATACCGCGCCTGAGCAACGCACACTTGAGCAGCAAACGCGCTGCTTGGCTCACCTTCATACATACCGCGCTTGAGCAACGCACACTTGAGCAGCAAACGCGCTGCTTGGCTCACCTTCATACATACCGCGCCTGAGCAACGAACACATGAGCAGCAAACGCGCTGCTTGGCTCACCTTCATACATACCGCGCTTGAGCAACGCACACTTGAGCAGCAAACGCGCTGCTTGGCTCACCTTCATACATACCGCGCTTGAGCAACGCACACTTGAGCAGCAAACGCGCTGCTTGGCTCACCTTCATACATACCGCGCTTGAGCAACGCACACTTGAGCAGCAAACGCGCTGCTTGGCTCACCTTCATACATACCGCGCCTGAGCAACGCACACTTGAGCAGCAAACGCGCTGCTTGGTTCACCTTCATACATACCGCGCCTGAGCAACGCACACTTGAGCAGCAAACGCGCTGCTTGGTTCACCTTCATACATACCGCGCCTGAGCAACGCATACTTGAGCAGCAAACGCGCTGCTTGGCTCACCTTCATACATACCGCGCCTGAGCAACGCACACTTGAGCAGCAAACGCGCTGCTTGGCTCACCTTCATACATACCGCGCTTGAGCAACGCACACTTGAGCATCAAACGCGCTGCTTGGCTCACCTTCATACATACCGCGCCTGAGCAACGCACACTTGAGCAGCAAACGCGCTGCTTGGCTCACCTTCATACATACCGCGCCTGAGCAACGCACACTTGAGCAGCAAACGCGCTGCTTGGCTCACCTTCATACATACCGCGCTTGAGCAACGCACACTTGAGCAGCAAACGCGCTGCTTGGCTCACCTTCATACATACCGCGCTTGAGCAACGCACACTTGAGCAGCAAACGCGCTACTTAGCTTACTTTTTGCAGTCTCTTAATTTTGTGGACGAATCTAGTGTCATGCCACACAATTACAAATGTTTCTACGATGTGGACTGGAATATATACGGACTTTGCTTACGCGAGCTTCTTATTGGCTCCAGGGTCGTTTCTGCATTTTTTAGGGTTCCGTAGTCAACAAAGAACCCTTATAGTTTCGCCATGTCCGTCTGTTTGTCTGTCTAATAATCACGCCGACAAAGTGGTAATGAAAAATATTTTTTTTAGATTACCTCCCCTAAACGTGAAGTGGGGATGTAATTTTTTGTTGTTTACTTCTAAGTGTAGGGTGACGTTGGATAGCAATTTCAAAAGAGTTTGTGAAAACAGTTTTTTGATAGAGGCATCCGTTTGTGAGCTATTAAGCTTTAAAGTGCAAAATTTTGTTAAAGACAAGTGTACCCCCCCCCCCCCCCCCCCTACCCTGCCAGCCAAATGGTGGTTTTTGGATACTTGAAAAAATTCACAGTAGTATAAGTATATGACGAAGTTAAAAGGAAAACTATCACTGTACGAGCAAACCCGTACAATTTTGTATGTTTACATATTAGGCTGACGTCGGCGTAAGCGCTGTGCGCTGCCCGATTTACGTATCGATATGTAACGTGAAACAGTGCCAATAAATTACTCATTGAAGCAACACCTTCTTATCATTTTATCAAACATCGGTAACAATCCCTTTATGTAAGGTTAACAGACCGTACATAATTAATGGTCCTTCGAGCTTCGAAAAGCGGGATCAGTTACGCGACGCGTGTGTGAACAAGGACGTTTCGTGTAAAGGTTTTCCGCTGAAACAGCAGCAGCAAAGCATACCTGGGAACGTGTGTTGGAGGAGCGGTAGCCAGGAGCACAACCTGAACCGTCGCAGTTAAGCGGAGTCACCAAGTAAGATCTTTCCATATTATCGCTTACGTAACAATCGCAACGAAAAGATGGAAGACCTATTAGCAAATCAATGCCAGACGTACGGAGCTATGGAGCAGCTCTTAAACAATTTCAAAAAGGACGGTGCCGATCGAAAGACGTCCGATTATATCAAGAAAAGGGTTAATCTTTTAGATGACTATTGGAAGGAATTCCAGAAAAATCATTTACTATTATGTAGCGTAGGTGACGAGTCGCATGATTATTTTACGGGTAATCATTATCAAAAAGCTCATGATTTTTATAAAACTACTCGAGACTACATTTTGAATCAACCCAGGCCTATATTGAAACCAGCTACGCCGATGGCTTCCCCGGCACCATTGCCGTCGGTCTCGGTGGAGCACCTTAATTTACCGATGCCAACAACTAAACAGTCTCAGGAAATTTTACACAGTATTCCAAAATTTAGATCGCAAGGTACTAATAGTAAGCTCGACGAAATGCTAAGAAAGCAAACTAGCAATTTTAGAGCGTTTACTCGCACTATTTCTAACATCAACATTAATTTTTTATCAGAAAAATGGGAATTCCAAGATGCTTTAAAAACAATAGAGTCTCGGTGGACAGTTATAGATGCGTTGCACTGGGAGTTAGACAGTGAACTCGAAGGTAAAGACGACAGATATGATCAAACATTTTCCTTTCATGAATCAACATATAATAGCATAAAGAAACAAATTAACAGTAAGTTATGGTCCGAAAAACATAGAGAACAATCAACCCCTCTCATCGATATCCCTATTTTTAGCGGAAATTATCATCAATGGGTATCGTTCAAGGACCTCTTTACGGAGATTATACATGGCAATCGTTCACTTTCTAATGCCCAAAAAATGCAGTTTCTGAAAACGAAACTAAGAGGTGAAGCTGAGCGTTTAGTACAGCACCTGCAGATCAGTTCCGATAACTACAATGTATGCTGGGAGATACTTAATCACCGTTTTAACAATCAAAAACTTATATTTAATTCACATATCAGTATTTTGATGAATTTACCTAGCATGTCACAACCTACTATTAACATTATCAAACGTATTCATGACACAACAATGGAGTGCCTGAATGCTATCAAAACTATGGGTATCAATATCAGTACATGGGACCCATTATTGGTTTATATATTGAGCCAAAAATTAGATTCCGAAACACACAACGAGTACACGGCTTCTCTTAAGCAACCACGAGAGTTGCCTATTTTAAAACATTTTTTGTCTTTTATGGAGAGCAAATTTACAACAATGGAATCATCGAAGCGCAAAGAAAGTAGTCAACAGAACAAAAGTTTTCTACCAAATCATCCCAACAATAATTATCAAAAAACATATCATTATAAACAAGCATACTCGGGAAACAAAACTATACCTCAGTCTTTTAATAAACAGAGTTTCCACTTAAACAAAAACTGTCTCGTATGCAATACTGGCGAACATCGCATATTTTATTGTAAACAATTTCAAGAAATGACACCCGTCGGTAAGCGACAAACAATTGAAAGGTTGCATTATTGCGCAAACTGTTTGTTCGATCATTACGGGAACAAATGCATTTCAAACAAACGATGCCGCGAATGTAATGGGTGGCATAATACGATACTCCACGAAGCTTATGTTAAGCAAGAATTCAACTCAGCACCTGGAGTGTCGAATTCGAACAAAATCGAGTCGCATGACACCACTGTTGGGAAATCAAGCAGGAAGTATAGCAATAGCAATTCGCACGTGGCCCAAGCTGGAGAAATGGTAGAAACATTACTGTCTACGGCTCTAATCAAAGTCCAAAAGCATGATGGCTCTTATCAAACACTACGCGCTCTTATTGATCAGGGGTCGCAAGTGTCTTTGTTATCAGAAAACGCTGAACAACTATTAGGCTTACCGCGGAGTAAATGCAAAGGTTTAATTACCGGCATAGGTGCCAAAGATAACAATTGTAATTGGACGATTAACTTAAATTGTTTTTCGATAGACGGAACTTTTTCATTTAACACGAATGCTTATATCATGAAGAATCTCACAAAAAATCTACCTAGTTATACGTTTCCAAAACCCGATTGGTCGTACTTAAACAACATTGAATTAGCAGACCCTCAATTTTACATAAGTCGCCATATTGATATTTTATTAGGGGCTGACATATACTCACTAATTATGTTAGGAGGAATCTGCCGCTTAAGTAATAAAATGCCTATTGCGCAAGAAACACGTTTAGGCTGGATTCTGTGTGGAAATATGAAAAGTTTTCATTGCAATGTAGTTCAAATCAACACAGATTCCATACAACGATTTTGGGAAATTGAAGATGTTTCTCAGGAGCATTCATCTTTATCATCAGAAGATTATGAATGCGTTCAGTTTTACAAAGCTACAACAAAAAGATTACAAGATGGTAGATATGAAGTGTGCCTTCCTTTAACAAGTAATTTTGAAGAACAGTTAGGAAAATCGAAATCTATCGCGATAGCGCAATACAAGCAGTTGGAGAGAAAATTCTGGAAAAATGAAAAAATCGCATTAGATTATAAACAATTTATAAACGAATATAAGGAATTGAAGCACTTACAACCGTGTCACAGCAATTTGAAACCGGAGTGTTACCTACCACACCACTGTGTGTTGCGGGAAGATTCCAGCACAACCTCATTACGTGTGGTGTTCAATGCTTCCTCAAAAACGACATCTGGAAAAAGTTTGAATGACCTCATGTTCAAGGGTCCAAACTTACAAAATGATTTACAGTGTCTTATTTTAAAGTTTCGACAATATCAAATAGCATTTACAGCGGACATAGAAAAAATGTTTCGCCAAATTTGGGTTCAAGAAAAGGATCAAAATTTACAGAAAATTATTTGGAAAAACGATGAAAGTAATCTATTAGAAGAATATAAATTATGCACGGTTACATACGGCACTAAGGCCGCGCCATTTTTGGCCATGATGACCTTAAGGCAACCAGCCAGTGACGAGCGAAATAATTATGGAAAAGCAGCTGAGGTCTTGGAAAATTCGTTTTATACTGATGATCTGATACACGGAACTCACAGTTTGGAGGCTGCTATAAAACTTCAACATGATCTGATAGCATTATTAAAATGTGGTGGATTTAATTTACGAAAATGGTCATCGAATTTCCCTGAATTATTAGAAAACATAGACGTAACGCAAAGTAATCAGCAAAATAAGAATTTTAAAACACCAGAGGCAACAAAAACTCTCGGCCTTATATGGGATCCAAAGAAAGATGAATTTTCATATCAATTTAAAACTGAGTTGTTATCAAAAAAGATAACAAAAAGATTCGTTCTTTCAGAAATATCTAAAATTTTTGACCCTCTGGGTTGGATAGCACCTACTACAACAAAATTTAAAATATTATTTCAGAAATTATGGACCCTAGACTTACAATGGGATGACGAAATCCCAGAAAATATAGCAAAAGAGTGGACTGCTTTGCAAAATGACGTAATCAATATCAACTTAATAAAAATACCACGATGGATAGGTACTAAACCGAACGTTAGTATCGAATTGCATGGCTTTTGCGATGCTTCTACAAAAGCTTATGCATGTGTTATTTACGCAAAAGTTAAGGAAGATCATCAAGTAAACCTCAAGTTAGTTACGGCAAAGTCAAGATTAGTACCAAAAAACAAAAACGTATCATTACCAAGGTTGGAATTGTGCGGAGCAGTATTGTTATCAAAACTTATGATCAATGTTAAAAAATGTCTCGCGGAATGTAACATAGAAATACATGGTTGGACCGATTCAACAGCAGTTTTGGGTTGGTTACAAGGGGACCCCGGCCGGTGGAAGACGTTTGTAGCCAACAGGGTACAGGAAGTTACCAAAATCATACCTCCAGTACAATGGAAGTATGTAAAATCGAGCGACAACCCTGCGGATTGTGCTAGCCGTGGCTTATCAATAGCACAGCTGCTGGAATTTTCACTATGGTGGCAGGGCCCATCATGGTTGCCATCTTATAAAAAGGATGAAAGTAACAATCTTTCAATTTATTTAACAAATGAAGAAGTAAGAAAAAGTAATCATGTTACCGTAACTCTGCAACAGCTAGCAAACAATCAGAATACTATTAAAACATTATTAAGTAACTATAGTTCGTTAAGAGACATAACACACATAATAGCGTGGTGTTATCGTTTTATATCTAATGCGAGCAAGAAAAATATAAACAAAAATAGCTACATTAATATAGAAGAGGTAAGAAAAGCAAGATTAAGCATTATCAAGCATACACAGCAAGAAGCATTTTTGGAAGATATAATTAATTTACAAAGCGAAGGCAAACTAAGCACAAAAAGCAAACTATTATCTTTAAATCCATTTTTGGATAATAAAGGAGTTTTACGCGTTGGTGGAAGGTTAAAGCATGCACATATCAGTGATGACATGAAATATCCTATCGTGTTACCTAAAAACAGTAGACTTACCGAATTAATAATATATGAAGCACATGAAAATACTTACCACGGTGGAGCTCGGCTGACCTTGAGTTTCATCAGGAAAAGGTACTGGATAGTCAGCGGTAATCAAACAATTAAAAAGTTGTTGCGCCGCTGTGTAACCTGTAGAAAATATAATCACAACAAACACCACCAAATTATGGGAGATTTACCCAGTGCTCGAGTGAACCAATCACGACCATTTGCCCACACAGGAGTGGACTTCACAGGTCACATTTATATCAAAACAAACAAAGGTCGTGGCACAAAAACCACGAAAGGGTACGTGGCCGTTTTTGTTTGCATGACTACAAAGGCGGTTCACCTAGAAGTGGTGTCAGATATGAGCACATCAGCCTTTATTGCGGCGCTCCGAAGAATGGCTTCAAGAAGAGGCACTCCTCAGCATCTGTACAGCGACAACGGAAGAAATTTTGTGGGAGCCAATAAAATACTAACCTTGGAATATAGAGAACTAGAAAACATATTTAACAATGAATTTACGTCAGCTGTATCTGATATGGAGATCAGTTGGCATTTTAATGCGCCCTCATGGCCTTCAGCAGGAGGCCTATGGGAGGCCGCTGTAAAGAGCTTGAAACATCATTTGAAAAGGGTCATAGGCGAACAGAAGTTAACCTATGAGGAGATGACAACCGTGTTAAGTCAGATAGAGGCCTGTCTTAACTCAAGGCCCCTCTGTCCTATATCTGAAGATCCCGACGACCTGGATTTTCTAACGCCTGCTCATTTTTTGGCTTCCGGCCCAGTTCTGACTGTAGTGGAGACTGAACGGGATTTGAGAACTCGGTGGCAGCTAACCCAGCGTATTTTTAATGATATATGGAAAAGATGGCGCACTGAGTACTTGTCAAAACTATCAACCAGAGGGAAATGGCAGCAACCTGAAAACAACATGAAATTAAACGATGTCGTTTTAATTAACGAAGACAACTTACCTCCTGGAAAATGGCTAATGGGAAAAATTGTTGAACTATTTCCTGGAGCCGACGGATATGTGAGAGTAGTCAAAGTGAAAACCAAAAACGGCTTCATTAAACGCCCTATATCAAAATTATCAAGATTACCGGTGGACGTTGTAACCAGTAACCACGCACCTGAAACATCAAATCAACAAAATGACAGAAAACATGAGGAAGTTAACGAACCGCATCTATCGAATAAGAAGTCTCTTCGCAAGAGAAACAAAACTCAGCGATTTAACTTCACTAGCATGGCTATATCATTTTTATTATTTTTTATAACAATGTTTTCGAACACGGAAGCTTTGAAAACAACCCTATTTAGACAAGATCAAGGGCTATATTTTGATAAGGTGTGTGACATGCGATTGGTAAGAGATCAATGGAAAATTATTATCTACTACGAAATGGAACCTTATTGGAATGGCATTGCAGCTCTGACTCATTATTCAAACAACTTAGATAAAACATGCAATGCAATACGAGAACAAAGTCATTGTGATATCGTTATTACTCAATTGAAGCACGGGATCTCTGACCTTGAGTACTACAACGGCATGCTGCTCGGTCAGCAGTCGGGAGCGCGTGCCAGCGCCACCAGACAGCGGCGCGGGCTCATTGACGGGGTCGGTTATGTAGCCAACTCATTATTCGGCGTATTAGATCAAAGGTTTGCAGAAAACTATAAAAAGGACATTCAACAATTACGTGACAACCAAAAACATATCACTTCATTTTGGAAAAATCAAACATCAATAATTGAGGCTGAGAACAACCTTTTAAAACGAACTACAGACTCTATCAATAAGCAACATAAAATGATGAACCAGCATATAAATAAATTAGAAAGGGTACTGAACGTATTACCTAAAAATACAGAAACTGCATCTATTATAAACGAGTTCACATTAGGGTCGATTGTAGCAAGCAATCTGCTAAATAACTTAAAAACTATTCAAAACACGCTCATCGATACTATAACTGACATTTTTCATGGGCGTTTCAATCCCCATTTACTTACTCCCGAACAGATAAGAGACGAATTAAGTACGATTGCTAGTCAGCTCACTAAAGATCAAATGTTGGCGGTTGACAACGTGCACCTGAATATACAAAGGTTCTACGAATTATTGAAAGTTAAAGCACGCATGTTACAAGATTATTTAATTTTTGAAGTACAGCTGCCACTTATCAGTCGAGACACTTTTGAAATTTATCGAATCATCTCGATCCCACAGCAAAAAAACGATGCCATGCTTAATATAGTACCTATTTCCGAATACATTGCGATTAGTTTGAAAAAAGATAGTTTCATTAGTATGACTGACAACGATGTAAGATCATGTAAACAATTGGAAAGAACAAACTTATGTCATCATTTAAAACCTATCTATCAATTGAAGATGGAAACACAATTTTGTGAGATGGAAAATGCTAAATGCAAAACTAATATAAACAAATGTCAAAATCTTTGGCTAACAAGTCATACGATTAACAATTATATTTATTTCTGTTGCGACCGGTGTCAGTTGCGAGAAATATGCGCAGATCAAGTTACCGCACAGCAGCTGTCGAGCGCCGGTATATTAAGTATAGATCATGATTGTATTGTAAAAACAGATAACTTTACGTTATTATTACCATATAAAGAACAATCAAACAAAATTGATATTCGCCCAGAGGTCTACGCACCCATAATCGCACCTATCAATCATATTTTAAATATCTCACTTTCACAAATTCCCTTGAACATAACGGGATTGGAAACCGGTAAAGACATATCAGAATTAGGTGAGAAGATCAAAGGAATGAAAGAAGAAGCTGAAGATATAGCATCAGAAAGTATGTCTTTTCACGACATACACCACTACAGTATGATCTATGGAATCGTCACGGTAATAGGCATCATAGCTTTCGTCGGGGTGGTTCGTCGCGTGCGCTGCCGCTGGAACGTGCCGCGCGCGCCGGAGGCGGGCCAGCCCCAGCTGGAGCTGGCGGCCCGGCCGCCTCCCTCTTCAACAGTACCAGAGAGTGTGAGTGTAAGTGCTGCGCATAGTGCGGGATTAGTGAGTGATCACAGTGAGAGTGGAAATGCTGTGCATAGTGCGCGTTTAGTTAACAAGGCTACGTCTCCAGAATTACGTGCTCGTTTTTAAGACAAAACAACAAGACTAATAAAAACTCTTTTATTTTTATAAGTTATCATCTCATCTCATCTTTATCAATTCAATCTTAATAAATTTAAATGTAAACAATAAAATGCAAGATAAGAGTTCATAGTAAATTCACATTAACATTAATTTCATAACTAACCTAGAACACTAAGAATATTGTTACTAACTAAATGAAATAATTAAGATTAAAATGAAAATGTGCATTATAGTTTGTTAATAATTGAATCATATTTACCTACATTACTATTATGAACATTGTGATATTCGATCATTTTAATGTATTCCTGTTGCCCGGGAATATGTACGAGCAAACCCGTACAATTTTGTATGTTTACATATTAGGCTGACGTCGGCGTAAGCGCTGTGCGCTGCCCGATTTACGTATCGATATGTAACGTGAAACAGTGCCAATAAATTACTCATTGAAGCAACACCTTCTTATCATTTTATCAAACATCGGTAACAATCCCTTTATGTAAGGTTAACAGACCGTACAATCACAGCTAAGTAGGCTTTACAAGTTTACGAGTAACAGTCGACCAACTTATAAAATGTACTTGGTGCTGTACAAATTCCTCATTGGGAACTACTTTAATAATGTTGTCAGGTGTGTGAAACCGGTAGTATCTACATTTAAGTACACAGTCAGGGTAAAAACTTTTCTTTTAGAATGCTGGCCACAAAAAAGTTTATTGAATTCGAATTTCGAATAGTTCATGAAAATAAAAATGTATACTTTTTAGAATTTTACTCATTTTTAAATATGGAGTGGACGCTTAAAGAAGACCGTGTTGCAGTTATTGCGTTGCATCGTTGCGGTTACGCGCCAATTCAAATTTTTGACATACTGAAAAGTTTGAATCTAACCAAAAGATTCGTTTATCGTACCATCAAACGATACAATGAAGACTAGTGTAGATGACAGGTCAAGAAGTGGTCGCCCTCGGTCTGTTAGGACTCCAGCAGTGATAAAAGCTGTGAAGGCGCGAATTCAAAGAAATCCCAAACGTAAGCAGAAACCCCTTTGGCCCGGTTGGCCCTTCAGATGGGGTTAAGCAGAACCACGGTGAAAAGGGTGTTAAAATGAAGACTTAGGGCTTCGGGCATATCGAAGAAAAGCAGGACATCGTTTAAATGCTCGTCTAATGGACCTGAGACTGAAGAGATGCCGCGCTTTGTTGAAGCGGTACGCGGGAAAAAAATATCGGGAAATTCTTTTTTCGGACGAAAAAAATTTTACCGTAGAAGAGAGCTACAAAATGATAATGATTAACAAAATGATAATGTGTATGCACACAGTAGTGAAGAAGCGAGCAACCGTATTCCGCGTGTCCAACGAGGTCATTTTCCATCCTCGCTCATGGTATGGTTGGGAGTTTCTTATTGGGGCTTAATAGAGGTACATTTTTGTGAGAAAGGTGTAAAAACGAATGCAGTTGTGTATCAAAATACAGTCCTTACGAACCTTGTGGAACCTGTTTCTCATACCATGTTCAATAACAGGCACTGGGTATTCCAATAAGGTTCGGCGCCAGCTCATAGAGCGAAGAGCACACAAGACTGGCTGGCGGCGCGTGAAATCGACTTCATCCGGCACGAAGACTGGCCCTCCTCCAGTCCAGATTTGAGTCCGTTAGATTACAAGATATGGCAACACTTGGAGGAAAAGGCGTGCTCAAAGCCTCATCCCAATTTGGAGTCACTTAAGACATCCTTGATTAAGGCAGCCGCCGATATTGACATGGACCTCGTTCGTGCTGCGATAGACGACTGGCTGCGCAGATTGAAGGCCTGTATTCAAAATCACGGAGGTCATTTTGAATAAACTTTATTGTCATAAGAATCCATGTTTTGTTAGGTTCATTGTGGTATATAAATAGTTACATAATGAATAAACTTGTCTCAATTATTTTATATTAAACATGTGACAGAATTTATGACCTGACTGTGTATATGAGCCATCGTTAAATAAATGTCATAAAAGTCCTCTTCTCAGAGTCCGCATTATTGAGATGGGCTACGGAACCCTACACTGCGCGTGGCCCGCCCGACACGCACTTGGCCAGTTTTTTCTGACGAAGCGTCCTTAGCTATAAATAGGCCACGCCAAGAGTTGGTGCGGCGGCGGCGCTGCTGCCGCCGGCCGAACGACGCGCGGTACGCGTACGCCAGCCGCTGCCATCTGCGGAAGCCGCTATCTTAGTAGTTTCCGCCTCAGGAGCATCTACATCAAACATTTAAAATATGTTTGATAATCGTATTGTTATTCATTATAACCGCGTTGAAAGTTGCTCGCGTTGTTTGCAGCATAGGCACGGTGATTCGTGCTTGTAATACTGCTAAGACAAAACTTAAAGTGGTAAGGATACTCCTTTCAACATAATACACATATAGGCTTGAGGCTTTTACTACAAATTTAGTAATAGGTAGTTCTTTACTACGATTACTTTCACTAGTACAGTGGTTGTGTTTGTTGATGATCCTGAATCTGACTACGAGCAGCAGCACCTCGGCCTTTTAGGGCCATTTTAAGGTAAGTCACAGGCCGATTTTTATCAGTCAAACAGTAATTCGTTACATAGTTTTTGCCATAAGAATAATTCTTAAACTAAAGGTCTTTGTTGTATCACAGCATAACGAATAGTACCGCACTACGTGTTGTATTTCATTAATTTGTATCCTTGCTCAGGGCCACTTAAGGGCTTGCCTGCTGTCAAGTCGTGTCGTCGTATTATCTTGGTAAAGTGGTATAGTTAAGTAGTAGGTATTTCCTTTTGTTTAGGTACACTAATAACTACTTAATAATAAATATAAATATACAATACTTTTACTACATAGGTAATTTATCTTCATCATCGCCAAGACTACAAGTTATGAATATTTTAAATTTAAATAATGACGTCGTCCGCCCACGACTGACTTTTTGTAAGACCAATAATCGGACCGATTTTTTCGCCGAGGTTTTAGTACTGTAGAGCCTAAGGGGCTCTACTTTACAGGGAAGACGTAGTCAAAGAAACAAACAATCGATCGGTAATAAACTGTATTTTTAAAACGAACTCAAGTTAACATTTATTGCCCTATCGCTGCGACAGGCTGACGCACTGAGCAAGTAATCACTACGTTATAGGCTGACGTAGCAGCTCCGCGATCCTTTTTTGTTTCCTTCTATGCGTGTCTTCTTAATCAAGATGAGTTTAAACGCAGAACGCGACTGCTGCCAGTAGGCTCGCCCAATTAAATAGTCCCGATCACTACAGTACCATTACCACAGAAAAATATTATTATTAGGTATCTATCATCTAATATAAAACAAAGAACACAACACACACACACATAATATTATCTCTCTTACGGGGGCATTGAGAAAAACTGTCTCAAATGGTTGCAATAAGGGTCGTTTAGGGACTATTAATAATATTGTAAGATCTATACCATACTGACCTGACCATACCAACACTTGATGCAATAAATAATTATGACTATGACTATGAAGAGTATTACTTATTAATTATTATCATCATCAAAATAATTTTAAACATAGGTACGTTTAAGATAATTTTGATATTAATAACTTGACGAGGATCAATCTATGTGAAATATATTGGTTTCAGATATTCAGCTCAGTCCCTCAAAAAAAGTAGGCATAATTTATTCATTTGGTATTTTATTATGTAATAAAAGCTTTTTTTATACTTATATTTATTTTATTATTTATTTATTAGTCTTTGATCCAGCGATCACTAAAAACAAATATAAAATACTAGACTGTACTAATATACCGTTGTTGAGGAGAGCCTTAGTTCATGATTGTAATTTAGTTGTATTAGTTGAATAAAAGCTTGTAAAAAGAAAATCATGTTGCAGATTGGCAACAATGAAGAGCAGTTTGTTAGCCGTTGCGTGGCGGCGCGCTCGGCGGCTGGCGGGGCGGCGCTGGGCGCTGGCGGCGGCGCTGGCGGCGAGCGCGCTGGCGATGCTGGCGGCGGTCGCGCGGCTGCTGGCGCCGCCCGACCAAGCCGCCGCCGCCGACTTCCCGCAAGTGCGCCCCGCACACCTGGCGCACTTGCTCGCTGACATCTCTGCACACACACTCAGGTCAGGCTTCTATCAGAAAAGGGATAATTGTATTATATATAAACATCACCATACAAATCTAATCACACGCCAATATTTAATCCGATATAAAGTGTTTTTTTTAACTGGGACTGTATGGGGAAATCCGAAACCATAAGAGATAACAGAGAAACTGTGTAGGTAAGGACCATAAATAAAGTCTCTTTTTTTTTTTGACCAATTGGCATTTAATTTTTTTATTGTTGTACTTAAAAGTACTGTAAATAATGGGTTCCGTCGGTGATTTTTAATTGAAAGTCAACAAAATGAACTTAATACCGTCTATTTAAGCTAATTTTATAATTTTTTTTTGAGACCCAGGTGAAAATCTGCTCGCAGATTACGATCCGGGGATGGCCTTGTCCTTTTCTAAAAATGATTAAGACCGACCCGGTAAAAACCCCTGGGGTTTGCCTTTAGCCTTTATAAGGGCTGTGAAGGCTACCGGAACGCACGCCCCCCGAAGGTCGGGAGGCGCGGTTGCCGTTACTCAGATAGAGTCGCCGTTATAAAGAGAGACGCGGCGCGCCCACCAGCGGGACGCGCTTTATACTGCAGTGAAGCTGCCTATGCCCGCTGACTTAACTAAGTGTCACAGTGTCCTGTGCCGCATTAAGGCAGTCCTGCCCCCCGCCCGCCTAACCGATTGCTTTGGTTACGTGTATAGTTTATGACGTCATCTTGTCATTTCGTACCGCCTATGAAAGCAACATCGAAAGCAATAGGCTATATATAGCTAGCATAAACTATACACGTAGCCAAAGCAATCGAGTTAGGCGGTCGGGCTTCAGGTCACGTGACAACTGATTGGCAAGATCCGACAAGGCGTGTTTCGGCCTACGAAAATGAGTGATTCTAGGAGGGTCGGGACCATAGTCTACTGCCTTTCTAATGAGTGGATTTGAGTGATTTTCCGACGCTTCGAAAAATCGCTCCGCGATCGTACGGAGGTGCTGCTGCACGGTTGGAAGTTCCAAATCGCGATGCAGATCAGCATTCCGTACGTACCATGGGGCACCAGTGGCCCTGAGGGTGAACTTATTTTGAATAATTTGCAACTTTTATAGCGCAGAAGGCGCTATGTGGCTAAAAACGGGAGGCGCGTACATCATCGTTGGTCGAAGGCAAACCAGAGTGTACGCTTAATTCTGAGAGACATTCTATGTCGGCCTATCACCGGGTTACGTAAAGCCTAGCGTTTTTACCTACTCTGCCTACGTGCGGGCGGAAGGAGAGACTTTTATCTAACGTAACGCCTAAATATTTGTCTGTACGCTGCCAGGGGATCGCTGTCCCTAGCATGCGTAGCGGAGGAGTTCCATAGGGGACTAACCGGGTTCGACGCTTTACAACATAGATCACCGCGACACTCTTGTTGGGGTTCGTTCACTTTAGTGATGGGCGTCGAATGAACGGACTAGTTGATTCGACGGTTCACGTAGAATCAACGCCTCGACAGTCCATCGTCCACGCGTCGACTAGTAAAATTTTTAGACAGCTAAACTAAACGTGCACAAATCACAATCTTTATAGCGCGATTCAGAATTTGTACTAAACAGCACAGCGCTATCTTTTGGCAGCAAGTCTAACTAAAAACTACAATCTAATCTAATATATAAAATTCTCGTGTCACAGTTTTCGTTGCCATACTCCTCCGAAACGGCTTGACCGATTTTGATGAAATTTTTTGTGCTTATCCGGTATCTATGAGAATCGGCCAACATCTATTTTTCATCCCCCTAAATGTTAAGGGTGGTCCACCCCTAAATTTTTTTTTATTTTTGAAATTTTTCCAATACAAAATGATTTGTTTGTAGTGTTGTCATGGAAACTGTCAAAGCGGTTCGAAGTCCGCCGGGGGCAGCTAGTATAATATAATATACAAAATAATTCATGTAAATATTGAGGCTATTTACATTGAGTTTACATTTGTACGAGTACTTAGTCATTATTTTTATTGTTGTGCTTAAAAGTAGTCAGATAGATACATTTTTTTTAAATACGGGTCGACTGTTTCATGATTGAATTATTTTATTGTCTAAATCAATTGAAAAAAAATCAGAGCAGCAGAAGTTAGTCTAATCTAATGAAATGATTTCTCATACAATTTGTACGTAAATGGCCACTATCTTGCTGACATGCAGCTACACGAAAGCGCATCAGCCCCCCTAGACAAGTGGCAAAACGCTAATAGAATAGAAATCAAATAGAACTATTATTGTATGGGATTGACATTAACAGGTTAATTCAGTTAACGGAATCGCAATTAATAAAAAAACAGCTTTTTCATTTAACCGGTTAATTACCGGTTAAATTATACCTGTAACCGATACCTTAACCTTATACCATTCCGATATGGGGTCAACAACCCAAACCATTTATAAATTTAACCGGTTTCCGATCCCTGGGCCCTCTAGTGGTCTTGGACAAAAATGTCTGGCGAATTTTGTTAAAATGGACTGTCCCAGTAAAAAAAACCACTGGATATGAAGACAAATCGATGTACTTACTTAATGTACTCACATTATTCTTTCATTTTTATACCACTTTCCGAGAAGTTGTACAATGTTATTTAACTTATTGTACCTCATTGACATTATCGTCTCGTGTATATAGCGGTCCCTGGTCATTGGAGGAGGAGTCCGGCAACTACACAACGTGGCGTTACGCGGTGCGGTACGCTTGCGGGCCGCGCTGCGAGGGCCGCGCGGTCGTCGAGGCGCACGAGGCGGGGGGCGGGGCGCTGCCGCACGCACCGCGGCACGGGCTCGCGCGCGCGCACCGCGTGCTCGTGCGCCGCACGCACTGCACCTCGCTTCCGCTGCTGCCTTGGCCCCAATTCTGTGGTATATTTCATTTAATTTTTCATTACAAAAGGAGTTGCCGGTTAGAGATTTACGGTATACCTCAAAAAAAAAAACATTATTATCAAATATTGCCGCCAGCAGTTCCTTATAGTTCGTCGTCCTAACTTTACTTTTATAAGTAAGGTATCGAAACGCCGCTGCCGTCAAGGGTTTCTAGAGGGATTGGCATCATAATATAGTCAAAAATATAGTCCTACTCAACTACATATGCAAAGACTCACACACGCACACCTATAAAGTGTAAATCGAGCGAGCGAGACAAAGGACAGACAGCGCGAGGGAGTCAGCGAGTAGCGCGTTGACGTCTCGGTCGCTTCGCAACAGACAAGTACGACTGATTCCGACGCTAATGTTTACGCAGATGCTTTTTCTCCCTCACACAAACGATTGAATTGTATTCACGAGCGATGTAGCATGATGTAGCCTGTTCGCTCGGTAAATTGAGACTGAAGTGAAATGGTGCCTTTAGGCCTAATTTTAGCGGCGCACTATCTTCCCTTTTTGTTTTAATCTAAGTCAATATATTTTGAATAAATCGAGACTCAAAATAATAAATATAATATTGAATCAAGATCATAGTAGGATACGTCGTGTTATTTTGTAGATGAGTTGGAGACCGAGTCAGAGGTGACGGGCTTGGGCGAAGGTGCGAGGCTGCGAGAGACGACGCGGGCGCGCTGCGGCTCGGCGCAGGCGCTGCTGGCGGCGTGCCCGCGCCGCGCCGAACTCGCCGCGCAAGCCGCGCGCCGCATGCAGCGCCTGCGCGCCAGTCTGCGGCAGCCCGCCGCCGCGGCCTAGCCAGCCTGTGCGGCGGCGCACTATGGGGCCAAACGGTCTTAACTGTCTCGAAAATCTATAACTTTTTTGTTTCTTGACATTTTGGATTGAAATTTTGTACACGTATTTCTGAATATGTATGTTAATAGAAAAATAAAACATCCTCATTGTTAAATAATTATTTATTTCGTGATAGCTTGTTAAAAATAAAATTACATATTTTTCATATACAAATAATAATAATGAATATTTAAAATAACTTTTTTTTCTTAGATTGAGTTTACTTTTGAATTATAAATAATAATACAACTAGTGACATGACATAAAATAAAAATTAAGTATATTTTTCATAAATTACAATACCTATCCTACTCATTACTTGTCATTATTAACAACTCTTTGGCTTCGTCAAATAATTCTTTTGCTATTATAAAACTAGGTCTATTTATGCTCGATATAAAAGGATCAGATGTATATAACAAAATGTGCATCACGTCTTCATTTGTAGCCGACCGGGAACACTTCCGAGCGTGATGCAACCTATACTTTTTATAATCCTTGTTCCTTGCTTCTTGAGCATCTTCAGATAATTGACCTAGGGGCAAAACTGCATAATGTTCTATTATTTTTGCTCCATGTATCAATACTTTGTGCACTGAAGATGGCATATAGTACCAGTTATATTTGCTCACATATAACTGTGCAGTCTCCAGCGTATATTGACCGAATTTTTCGGCGTTAATAGAAAATCCTGATGACATGGTCTGCAGTATTATGTATAATCTCTTAATTAGCCCTTCATCCACACCCGTAATCTCTGCAGAACATTGATAATTTTGAAAGAATCTCCTTGCCGTATTTCCATCATTGCTGTTACCGGAACCTTGACGTGGTTTATCAATGTGTAAACCAAGCAATTCCCGAAAACGAGCTTGCACGTGCTTCTTTTTATCCTCTTTAATTCTTTTGTTCTCTGGTGTCGATGCAGTCCACTTTTGAAAACCTAAATTATAGGAAATATGAAGAATCAATTCCATACACCTTATCCATGCGTGTAAGGTAGATAGTCCGTATTTAAATGAATTTTCATTTTCAACTCTTGCTTGTACTGTAATGAGATCATTCATTTGTCTCGGGGTTGCACCACAAACCGTGCACGTAGCACTGGATGATGTATGTGTTAACACCTGAGCAACTTTCCCGTCTATCATGGTCATGTACATCTCATGTTTTACATGTATAACTTTATCTTCTATAGCTACAAGTGTTGGAATCAATTGATTTATTTTACATTCGAGATCATTAACAACTGTTGCAGTTTTTTCGGGTGTTTCTTTTGCAAACTCCAAAGAAATGGGCCTGCAATATCTAACTGAAGAGCAAGTTGGATTTTGCCATAGAACTGCATTACTTTCTTCATCCACTAGTCTCAATGGTACAAGTGAAACTATAAACAAATTTGCGTCCGATATTTGTTCACTTTCTTCCGGTAACACTTGTTTATATTCACTCTGACCCGAGGAACCATCGCAACCCCATTTGCTATATAGCTTGCCACGGGTGAATCTTTTTGATACCGATTCAATCTTCATATAATACGACAGGCAGTATGATCTAAAAGATCCTGAAGATTTACTTTGGCACTGATATTCGTTACGGTCATGCTTGACGCAGGCGGATAGCAAGCATTTTTTGCTTCACTCAAAGTTTGGTATGAAGGAAATAAAGAATTTAAGTTCTTTTCAAGAAGCCTTTGCCTCAGGTATGAGTACTGAGCTTTGGACATATCAGTTTCAATATAAATACTCAATGCTTCTTCTTTGGTAAAGGAAACTACACCATCTTGATTCGCTACGATGTTTTGCAAAAATACTTTTTTCTCCTCTTTTACTGTATTTCTCATAATACTCACAATTGAAGCCTCGTCATTTTCACCTAGGGACCGTAACCCTTGTACATAAGCGTTATGCTCATGCCCCATTCCATACTCCTGGACTAGTTCCATATTGTTGCGTTTCTTTGTCTTTTCCGAACACTCTTCATATGGTATTGTTGGTCTACCACGATCACCAGATGTATTTAGATCGGAATTTTCTGACGATGAGGTACTACAAGGGTTTAATGGTACTCTAAACTCACCATTTAGCCAATCTGCGTTTTGACTTTCAAAGCGGTCTTGTTTTCTTTGAGCTTTCGCCCATTTCTGGTTACAAATCGATGTAAAATTTTTTTGAATACTGTTTGTAACAGTATTTACATCGGCTGCTGATAATTGAAAATTGTCCAACAAATATTTTTCAATATCCCGAAGTACTTTTTCCGCTTATTATTTGAGTACATAGATCGCGCCGAACACAAACGAATTCACTCATTTTTGTTATTTTTTCTGTTAACAAACTGTTATTTAAGGGAAGTATCGAACACATTGATGAAAATACCGAAAACACTGGTATTTATAGGACCTTAGTTTTAGTACCCTGTGCAAAATCTTGAGACAACTGATTAAAACAGTTCTCATAGAAATAAGTTAACCAATACTGATAATAATAACCACAACAGATAAAAATAATTAATTTACTGATATTTTTATCAACCGCAAAAAAAGTCATGGGAAGATATATTTTAAAATATACTAATTTGTGCTTAAATATTTTATATCTGCAATGCAAATGACATGATAAATAGAAAAATAAAAAATTAATTATTTTTGAAAATTTATTTATTTCTATTCATTGACATTTCTGCTTCTATATCAAAATGGCGCAGTAATGACGCAAGTTTTTTTATTTCCTCGTTTTACTAAATAGTTAAGGAATCTAAAAAAGTGATTAACTCGACATCGGCAGCTGTCGGCAACAACGAAACCTCCAACCGAAATATAAGAAAATGAAAAAATTCCTTATGTTGCTTAAAAATGTATAAATTATTACACAAAGATATTATTGATAAAAACGTAACGTACTTTTAAACTAGAGATTCTAAGCAATCTAACAATAATAAACATTAATATACTTCCTTTGCAAAACATAGAAGTAACGTAAGTCAAACTTTTATAATTGGCAATTTGATGGTATGAAAATATCGAAGTGTAATGTTTGCGAGTAATTTTAAATACTTAAAAGTTAAAGAAAAAAATTTTTTGCTATTGCTACGAATTGTTCTTTTACCAGAGAATATAACACCATAAAAAAAGATTTGGAATTACGATATTTGTCAAAACTATTTTTGAGACGGAAAATACCGTTTGGCCCCATAGTGCGGCGTGGCGCCACTGGTGTGGACCAAGTGTTACACTCACAATCATATTTATAGCAAAAAGCAAAATAAACTAATATTTAAGTTTAGTTCCTGGATTGAGTTATTTCATTTGATAACCCCTTTAAGTTAACCAATCCTTCTCTTCCAATTAATTTTTGTTCCGTACCCTATATAAACTTTTTTCTGTTAAAAGTTATCGAGGCTTGTTCATGCAGTTTCCGAAGTTCATTGCCAAAATGACCTTGTTAGTCCTCTACCAGGATGATTGGTAATACGTGTTTATCCCCGAAACATATCCATTCAACCAAATAAAGAACACTGTATAACATGCAAAACCATATTGACCATGAGGTTGACGACCAAGAACAACGTCACAGTATTACTATTTCATACAGTAGGGCATCGCCTTTGATGTGGGGCGATGCCGCTGCCCGCGTAGGTATCCACGCGATCGTTCGCCGATATGCAAGGGTTGTCACAAAATTCGAAATCAAATAATCGTTAATATTTTTATAAAATAATAATTTATTAACAAAACTAAATTAAGGTAGAATCTTATCTAACTAAGGAAGAAATCTCAGACGCGTTGAAAGTTTGCATTAAACATTGTCAGAAATCAGAATTTACAGAAGATATTAAGGAGTTTAAAAAGTCAGGAAGTGTCATCAATAAAGGTAAATTAAAGGCCTTATGCCCAATTTTAGATAATGATGGTATTTTGCGTGTTCGGGGTCTGTTGCAAAATGCTAACATGGATGAGGATATCAAACACCCTATCATCATTCCAAAAAATCATCATTTTTCTTATTTGTTAGTAGATGAAGCGCATAAGAAAACTTTGCATGGTGGTCCATTATTAATGTTAAATTATATTAGGTCTAAATACTGGCTCATTTCAGGGAAAAATTTGACAAAAGCTTACGTGCGTAAATGTGTCACGTGCTCTAGACACGCAGCAGTCACAAACAATCCATTGATGGGTCAGCTACCATCGTGTCGTGTGACACCAGCAAGAGCGTTTTTGCGAAGCAGAATTGACTTTGCCGGGCCAATTAGTATTAGAATGTCCAAGGGACGAGGCAACAAAAGTTATAAGGGCTACATTTGTGTCTTCGTATGCATGGTCACGAGGGCTATGCATTTAGAAGCCATCAGTGATTTAACTTCAGAAGGGTTTATAGCAGGGTTTAAAAGGTTCGTGGCTAGGAGAGGACATTGTAGCGAGATTTGGAGTGACAATGGGAAGAACTTTGTTGGAGCTGCCAAGGAGCTACAAGTCGCAGTTGAGATTTCTTCGGTAGCAAAGGAAATCAGAGTGTACGGTTTTACCGCACATTAAGTAGGTCATCGCGTCAGCGTTTTCATATTCATTCATATTTTCTACACATTTGCAATCATGGCATTGTCGTTAGCAAGCGTATATCAATTAATTAAATTGTAATCAAGTTTTCGAAATAAACATCATTTTACTATCAACGAAGACTCTTTATTTATCAAGAACTATCAAGGTAGTTTGTGTAGCAAGATCAAGACGCGAACACAGAGGTTGGTTAAACAGCAACAATGTCTCATGACATTTTATCCTGCTCCTAACTTTGGTGGACTATGGGAGGCTGGGTAAAATCGACAAAGTTCCACTTGAAACGGGTAATTGGCAACGCAACTCCCACGTTTGAGGAAATGGCCACACCTCTCTGTCAAATTGTGGCGTGCCTCAATTCGCGACCCATATCTCAGTTACCTAACAACCACGATGAACCAACCCCATTAACGCCAGGTCACTTTCTTTTCTTTTTTTTTTTTTTTTTTTTTTATCGGTGAGCCTCTTATTACGATTCCGGACTGTAGTTACATAGATTCAACGCTGAGTAGTTTAAGACGGTGGCAAGTAGCCTAACGACTGTTACAGGACTTTTGGCGACGGTGGTATAACGAGTACTTAGTTAATTTGTTGCATCGCTACAAATGGTCAAAACATACTGCAGAACCAGATGTAGGTGACGTAGTTCTTGTAAAGGAGGATAATCTACCTCCAGCGCGCTTTAGATAAAGTCACACGAGTCGTTACTCTCAAATGCAATGGCTCTATAATTAAAAGGCCTACATCAAAGTTATGTGTCCTTCCTGTAGCAAAATAATGTTGTGTAGCGTAGTTAAAGTTATTATTGTAGTTCTCTAGTTATAAATACACCCCCTTGACCTCATGGTGGGCGGTTTTCTGTATTAAGGACAAAAACAGCTGTCCTTGGAGGGCGGTATGTCCAAATAGATAGTAGACGCTTAAAGTAAATTTGTTAAGCTCATGTATGTAGTTGTGTCAACTGGCAATAGATGGCGCTGTGCGGCAGCCGTTTGGTTATGGTATAGGGATTGGGAATATTGGGGGTTGGGAGGGGGTTGGGGGTGGGTAGGTAAGGGAGGTGGGGTGTAGATTCGACGTCGGACACCAGTCAGCTGCCAAATCCACGCTCCTCTTTGTTGCTCCATTTTTTTTTTTTTTTTTTTTTTTTTAAGGTTAGGTTTTAAAAAAAAAAAAGATTAGGTTAGGTTAGGTTAGGTTGTAGTGGGGTGCGAGTTAGATGACCTCCCCGTGGTGCATCCTGGGCAACGGATAGTTCCAACAGTCTCCGCCTGGCTCGTTGTAGACGTTGGACCTGTCCGGCTAACATCTAACAAAGGCAGGGTCCCTTCTGGGCCTTGCAACTCCCATACGTGACCCACTTTGGGTCGCATAACTCACTTGCTCCTTCAGAGCAGTGAGAGGAGCTTAGAGCGGCGCCCCCTCTGGACGTCGCTTCACAAAGACGGTCGCCCCTTAAGGGTTGTTAGACCGCAGAGTTAGGTTAGGTTAGGAAGTTTTCGCCGGCTTTCTGCAGCCGTAAGTCTTTTCGTCGTTGCAACGACCTCGTCCTCGGCGATTACGAGTACGCGGCGTCGGAAAGACCCGGGGTGGTCTGGGACTGCGAGAAGGAAAACTCTATAAAACCCTGGAGAAAACCTGTAAAAACCTGTCGGTACCGCCCGACCCCGGCAGTATATAGGGTTCCTTTGGCGTGTGGACGGCGCATAGGCGACCTTCCTTGTCCTAATAGGGTAGGGCAGCCCTCAAATTGCCATCGCTTTGAGGGGGATGGTAACCCGTAAATTACCAAAAACCATGATGAAAAGCAGCACTAAATCTATATTACCCCAGGAGGGTACCCGTTCATCGGGAGAATCCCTCCCTGGGACCGGTTCGTCGGCTGAGGTCGAGGAGCCGGTTTCAGGCCGCCCCACCGTTTCTGGGGGGGGCAAAGTACTGCGCACGAGAAGTGTTCATCTGGCTGACGACGCCATGGACTTGGCGGTTGGTTCTGACCCTCTAGGGGAGACAGCCGCATTAAAGAAGAAAAGAGACAGCCGAAAACGGCCTGTTACTGTGACGGAAGGCGACCTGGATGTGGTGGACCTTTCTGATGCCCGCGCAGTTACAGCGGTGTCAGCAAGTGACCCCAAAACGTCGAATAGGCAGAGAGCTGGAAGCCAAGTTGAAGGACAAGGCCGTGAACCTACGGCTGACACCTCCATTGGGTACCAAGCCGCGCGGAACGAGCTCAACTGGCATAATGTTCAGACATACGAGCGCGAGCTTGATGAAGAGAAGAGGACAAGCCCGGTGGGCCAAGCCTTAAGGGCGCGTAACCTTCGCATCAGGGAGATGGAGATGGCTGGCGAGGACCCTATGGACCTGCCTGATAATCCTACATCCAAGAGGAGGTCTAAGAAAGCCCCTAAAGTTGATCGCGGCCCCACGGACGATGAGTTTGAGAGGGCTACCAGGGTTGTCATACCCTGGGAGTCTTCCTATGGTGGTCCCTCGGCGGAGGAGATCCACTCAATTGGGAATTTGTGTGCGGAGGCGATACGTGGAGTTGTCCGTAAGTCAGGTAACCTCAAGGGAACCTGTCAAAGGACACTCAACGACGCTTCTATTACACTCCAGAGGGCGCTGTCAAACATCACTTCGAGGACGACGACATCTGAGACGAAGAAGTTAGAGGACGACAATGCTCGACTCCAAAGAGAGGTGGAAGCGCTTAAGGCGGAAGTAGCTGCCCTGCGCAAAGACGTCAGAGGGAGAATCCCTCACTCTGATGTCCAGCCAACCACCGTGCAGGACCCACCTGTGTTGGGTGCCATGGACGAAATGAAGCGCTTCCTGAGCACTTCTATCAACGCTTCTATCGGAGCGATCAACAATCGCCTCGATAGAATTGAGAGGACCAGACCTGACAGGGCTCGTTTGCCTTCCGGAACAACCCATGGGAGAAGAGTGGCGTTTCCTCCGCTCCCTCCACTCAGCGTGGTCTCCACGCCGGTTGGTCGAACCCGGGAGAGTGCATGGGCCCCTCCCTTACCGGATTTGACTGACGCTGCTCCTTGCATTGGCACGCCCCGGCCTTCCACTGCGTTGGATCCCCCTGCGCCTCCTTCTCTGACTTGGACAGATGTTCCAAGCAAAGGGAGACGAAAGCGGATGGCGAAAGCAAAGCGCAGGAAGCTACCCCCGTTGGCTGTACCAGCACGCCCCCAGACGACGACGGAGCAGGCCGCGCCTGCCAGTCCAGCCCCCCCTCAAAACAGGGTGAGGGTTAGAATCCGTGTCCCCCGATCCTCGGCCATAGTGATGCAGTTACTGCCTGAGGCCTTGGAGAAGGGGCTCACATACACACAGGTTCTGAAGAGGGCCCAAGATGGAGTCGGCCCATTAGAAGATATCGGCATCATGTCTGGCGTCAGATGTCGGACTGGTGCAACCGGGGCCAGAGTAATTGAAGTCTCTGGTACCCGAAATGACGAGAAGGCTGACAGACTAGCTGGGCTAATGCAGGAGGCTCTACTAGATGTGGCGAAGATTTGGCGGCCAGTGAAGAGCGCTGATGTACGCATAACCGGTCTGATCGAGTCCGCCAGACCGGCGGACGTTGCCGAGGCGGTGACGCTGCTGACGGGTTGCTCCAATGAGCGATTGAAAGTGGGCAACATACGAATAGGTCCCAACAGCAGTGGGACAACAATTGTTAGTTGCCCTGCAGAGGCAGCGAGAAAACTGGTGTCAGCTGGCAAGCTCCCAGTGCGCTGGAGCGTCGCAAGAGTGATGGCTATGGAATCCCGCCCAATGCGTTGCTTTAAATGCATGGGCGTTGGTCACACCAAGCCTAAGTGTCCTGTGGATGCTGACCAGACCGGGATTTGTTTCCGGTGCAGCAAGCTCGGGCACAAGGCGGAGACGTGCTTGAAGGAGCCACATTGTATTGTGTGCGCGGAGGCGCAAAGGCCGGCGGGTCATGTGATGGGCGGTAGGGCGTGCAGTCCCCCACCCACTAAAGGCAGAGCCCCTGGTTCAGAGACTGCGCAGAAAGAGCCCAAACATGGCTCAACGAGACTGACGGAGGCAGAGACGACGGAAGTGGTGGAGCCCAGCGCAAGGTCTTCTGGCCAACCGCTTTCTCCCATAGCCCTTCCTTTCGCTCGCCCAAAGACGCCCTCGGTTGCCCAACCGGAAATCTCTTCCATGAGAAATGCCGGGCCGGACAATGGAGGAAATGACGAGGATCCACCCCTTGAAGGGCGGGCCCTTTCTCCTTCATGGAGTCGCCCGCGGCAGAAGGACGGCAGATTTGCCCCGAAGCCGCGGAAGTAGATGTTTAGGTCGAGGGAGCTCAAAAGAGCGTTAATTTGGTTGGTGCTGCAAGGCACTCTGGTGGACAGTTGGCGGATTTAATAAATAGGAACCGCCCTGTCCACAAAACAGACTGACGGAATCCCCGGTGGTTTTAGTGGGTCGGGCAGAACATCGCCCATCCCCACATACCCCGAAAACGGGTCGAGCCGACAGCTATTGCTCCCCGTGGGATGATCTGGACGCAGATTTCCACCGGGAAAAAAAAAAAAAAAAAAAAAGGTTAGGTTGTAGTAGACGCTTGGACCCAGCCGGCTGACATCTGACTAGGCGGGGTCCCTTCTGGGCCTCGCAGCTCCCATACGTGGTCTACTTTGGGCTGCGTAACTTACTACTCCTTCTGAGCAGTGAGAGGAGTTCTGGCGGCGTCCCTTCTGGGCGTCGTACCAAAAAGACGGCCGCCTCTTAAAGGTTCTCAGGTCGCACGGGGGGGAAAGGGGGCACCCGCCATGGACCGTGGTCCGTAGCAGGCGTCTACCCCCCCCCCCCGAAGCCGTAGTTAAGTGGCACTGATGTGCCACCTAACAAATAGCCGAAATTCCTTATGAATTTCCCATGCTGTGCGTTGTCAGCACGTGCCCGTGCACTGGCGCGCGGCCGTCAAATGCGCATTTTCCCGCGCAATCGGGAATGAGCACACGGAGATGGCCGTAGGTTGGTGCACGGGCGCAGGGCGGCGGCCGCGGCTCAATTCCTTTGGAAGCATACCGTGGTTGTCGCCTTATTTAGTGTTCGGATTGCGTTTGTCCCCCAGGGGTTTAGTGCGGTATCCCCCTCCGTCTCGCCCTCTCAGCCGGGTCTTCCTGGCAGCTGACTTGGAGCTTCTCTCCTCGTCAGTGGGTGTGGAAAGGCGGACGGGTGAGTCCCACGTAACTTGGGCCTCTTCAAGGTCCTCGTACTAGTAATGAGTTCCCCTGGGTTAAAAAAAAAAAAAAAAAAAAAAAAAAAAAAAAAAAAAAAAAAGGTTAGGTTACGTTAGGTTGGGTTGGGGTGCGAGTCAGATGACCTCCACGTTGGTGCACCCTGGGCAACGGCTGGTTCCAACAGTCTCCCGCTCTGGCGTGTAGTAGACGCTTGGACCCAGCCGGCTGATATCTGACTAGGCGGGGTCCCTTCTGGACCTTGCAGCTCCCATACGTGGCCCACTCTGGGTCGCATAACTCGTTTGCTCCTTCTGAGCAGCGAGAGGAGTTCTGACGGCGTCTCTTCTGGGCGTCGTACCAAAAAGACGGCCGCCTCTTAAAGGTTCTCAGGTCGCACGGGGGGAAAGGGGGCACCGGTGAGAGCGGTGCAACCGGGGTTTACGCCAGCCCCGAAGTCGTTATCTGCCCTTTTGCGGCAACGACCCCACCGTTGGCGCCGTGGGTACGCTGCGATTGGGCAGACCGGAGGCCAAACGGCCAAGAGAAGGAAAACTCAATAACACCCCGGAGAACACCGGCTAAAAACCTACGGACACCGCCCGTCCTCCGTAGTATATAGGGCACCCTCGGCGTGTAGACGACGCGTGGGTGATGTTTTTGGTCCAGCGGGGAAGGGCAGCCCCTAAAGTGCCACTGTGAGGAGGGGTATGGCAACCCGCAAATTGCCAAGCCTAAACATGACGAGCAGAAATAAGAACGTATTACCCCAGGAGGGTACCCACCGACAGGTGGAAGAACCCCTCCCCGGGGCTAGCAAGTCGGGCGCAAAGTCGTCCGTCTCGTTGGCACCGGGCAAGCCCCTCGTATCTGGGGGGGGCAAATTTCTGCGTGTGGAGGCGAAGGAGAAGGAGGGCTTCATGGATTCGGACTCCGAGTCCGTGATCGTGGGGAGTGTTAGCGGTGCTAGGAAGAGGCCACTTGACCCCGACTTGGACTCTGACGATCAGTCGGAGAACGAGTCTGTGGTGTCGTCGGCCTCGGCCAAGGTGTCGTCGGCGAGAAGAGGACGCTCAGTCGCCGCTGGAACATACGGCACAAGAGAGGAGAAGCGAACCGATAGTCGGCGGAGCAGGTGCGCCGGGGATGTCGCGAGGGATGGGCGAGAGGGGTTGTCCGAAGGACACCCGTCACCTCGCCCCGCCTCTGTAGACTCCTTTGGGGAGCTTGTTGGGCTGACTAGCGAGGCAGCTTTGGAAATGGAGATTCCATTTGTGGCGGAACCGTCGGACCCCTTAACGGCCGACGAAATTCAAGAGGTGGGCATTAGATGCGCGCTGGCTGTCAAGAGGGTGGCCCAGACATCTGGGCACTTGAAAGGCTCGTGCCAGGGCACATTAAATAATGCCGTAGCTGTAATCCGCCGATGCTTGTCAAATCTGGCATCTAGGACTTTGGACGAAGAGTCCAAGCGGATTGAGGCGCAAAACCTGCGCCTTCAAGAGATAGTGGAGAGCTTGAGAGCAGAGGTCGCCTCGTTGAGGAGTGAGGTTGGCCGGAACAGTGCGTCACCGCGCTGGGCACAGAGCCCTCAAGTCGCCGCTTCCGAACCCGGACGAGACGACCCTCTGCTGGCAGCTATCGCCAACATGAGGGAGATGATGGAGGCGTCCGCCATTGCAATGGGTGCACGGCTGGACCGCCTAGAGGCCAGATCGGTGGCATCTGAGAGTGTCCGCCCACCCTCTGTGGTTGAGAGCGAGAGATTTGGGGACTTCCCCCCTCTCCCTACTCCTGCAAGGGTGGCTGGGCGCAAACGGGTGTCTACCCCTCTACCCCGAGTGTCGCTCATTAGCGAACCGACGTCGGCTCCTATAGCCCCGCTTTCCCAAGCGGGCACTAGTCGAGCGCAGCCGCTGGACCCACTCCCGTCTGAGACCTGGACGGGCGTGCCCCATAGTGCTAGGAGGAAGAAGGGCCGAAAGGCACTTCCAGTTGAGGCGAATCCTTCCACTCGCCCTCGAACGACGACTCCGCCTTCGGCCTCAGTGCCGGACCGTGCAGCTGTGCCACCGGTTCGTCCGGTAGCGCAAGCGGCGCCGAAAAAGAGGAAGCGCAAGAGGGCCGGGTTGAGGCAGCCGAAAACCGCGGCTATCGTGGTCCAGCTGCGCCCTGAAGCGATCGCGATGGGGATGACGTATGCCCAGACCATCGCAAAAGCCAGACAGTAGATCTCGCTCGCCGACCTCGGTATAGGGGAAGGCGTGCGATCGAGAACTGCCGCCACGGGAGCGCGGCTTATTGAGGTTCCGGGTGCTGGAAGCGGCCAAAAGGCCGACTTGCTCGCTCAACGGCTCGAGCAGGTGCTGTCAGAGGTGGCCACGGTTGTCCGGCCTGAAAAGTGCGCGGATCTCCGCGTATCAGGGCTAGACATCGCAATCGCCGCCTCCGATGTCGCTGCAGCCGTTGCTGCGAAAGCGGATTGCTCCGTCGAGAGCGTGAGGGTGGGCCAAATCAGAGCTGGCCCTGACAATGCGCGATCCACCATTGTGCGCTGCCCCATACGAGCGGCCAAAGCGCTGGTGGTGACAGGCAAGCTGCTCCTGGGGTGGAGTACTGCCTCAGTGGTTGCCCTTGAGCCCCGCCCAATGCGGTGTTTCCGCTGCATGAGCGTGGGCCATACGAGGCAGAGGTGCCCATCCGCCGCAGACCGCACTGGACTTTGCTTCCGGTGTGGTCAGCAAGGTCACCAGGCGAGGGTCTGCACACGCCAACCACGCTGTGCAGTTTGTGCCGATGCCAGCAGGCCATTCGGCCATTTGATGGGTGGCAGGGGATGTAGTCCCCCTGTCGTCAGGGCTCGTCCGGAGATGCCGGAGCCACGCCCTGATCCTGAGACTACCCCGAGGGAAGACGACCCGCCACTGGCGGAAGAGTCGGCCATGGAGACGGCAGAGGAGGCCGCAACGCCTCGTTTCGCAAGCCCTGCGCCCTACCCTCCCAATGCCTCTGCTTCCAGAGGCACCGGAGATGAAGGCGTGAGGGAGACAAAGGATCCAGGAATGAGTTCCGGTGCTTTAGCCCGGCTCAGACCCAGGTCCAAGAATGGGCGCTTTATCGCCCAAAAACCGGAGGAAGGCCCCAAAGGGCCACGCTGATTGTGGGGCTCTAATGGCAGTCAGCAGTGGGACGCCCGATGGGGCGTGGCCGGTGGATGGCGCGGCCCATTATTCCAACAGATTCCGCGTCAGCCACGAACCGGCGTGTCTGGTTTTCCTGGGGTTTTTAGTGGGTCGGCCGAACAACATCTCAGGTCAACCCCACATACCCCCGCGGGTAGCCCCGATCCGCGGGATGATTCCGTAGGGAATTTTCCCCAGGTTAAAAAAAAAAAAAAAAAAAAAAAAAGGTTAGGTTGGGTTGGGGTGCGAGTCAGGTGACCTCCACGATGGTGCACCCTGGGCAACGGCTGGTTCCAACAGTCTCCCGCTCTGGCGTGTAGTAGACGCTTGGACCCAGCCGGCTGACATCTGACTAGGCGGGGTCCCTTCTGGACCTTGCAGCTCCCATACGTGGCCCACTCTGGGTCGCATAACTCGCTTGCTCCTTCTGAGCAGTGAGAGGAGTTTTGACGGCGTCCCTTCTGGGCGTCGTACTAAAAAGACGGCCGCCTCTTAAGGGTTCTCGGGTCGCACGGGGGGGAGGGGGGCACCGGTGAGAGCGGTGCAACCGGGGTTCACGCCAGCCCCGAAGTCGGTATCTGCTCTTTCGCTGCAACGACCCCACCTCTGGCGCCGTGGGTACGCGGTGACTGGGCAGACCGGAGGCCCAATGGCCAAGAGAAGGAAAACTCACTAACACCCCGGAGAACACCGGCTAAAAACCTGTCGGTACCTCCCGCCCCCGACAGTACATAGGGCACCCTCGGCGTGTGGACGGCGCGTGGGTGATCTTTTTGGTCCGGGGAAGGGCAGCCCCTAAAGTGCCACTGTGAGGAGGGGTATGGCAACCCGCAAATTGCCAAGCCTTAACATGACGAGCAGACATAACAACGTACTACCCCAGGAGGGTACCCACCGACAGGTGGGAGAACCCCTCCCCGGGACTAGCAAGTCGGGCGCAAAGTCGTCCGTCTCGTTGGCTCCGGGCAAGCCCCTCGTATCTGGGGGGGGCATTATTCTGCGTGTGGAGGCGAAGGAGAAGGAGGGCTTCCCGGATTTGGACTCTGAGTCCGTAATCATGGGAAGCGTTGGTGGTGGGCGGAAGAGGCCACTTGACCCCGACTTGGACTCCGACGATCAGTCGGGGAACGAGTCTGTGGTGTCGTCGGCCTCGGCCAAGGTGTCGTCGGCGAGGAGAGGGCGTGCAGTCGCCGCCGGAATCTATGGCACCCGAACGGAGAAGCAAGCCGATGGTCGGCGGAGCAAGAACGCCGCGGATGTCGCGAGGGATGGGCGGGAGGGGTTGTCCGAAGGACACCCGTCACCTCGCCCCGCCTCTGTGGACTCCCTCGGGGGACTTGTTGGGCTGACCAGCGATGCTGCGCTTGAAATGGAGATTCCATTTGTGGCGGAACCGTCGGACCCTTTAACGGCCGACGAAATTCACGAGGTGGGCATGAGATGCGCGCTGGCCGTGAAAAAGGTGGCCCAGACGTCCGGGCACCTTAAGGGGACGTGCCAAGGCACATTAAACAATGCCGTGGCGGTGATACGCCGATGCCTGTCCAACCTGGCATCCAGGACCCTGGACGACGAGTCCAAGCGGATTGAGGCGCAAAACTTGCGCCTACAAGAGATTGTGGAGAACTTGAGGGCAGAGGTCGCCTCACTGAGGAGTGAGGTTGGCCGGAACAGTGCGTCACCGCGCTGGGCACAGAGCCCTCAAGTCACCGCTTCCGAACCCGGACGAGACGACCCTCTGCTGGCAGCAATTGCCAGCATGAGAGAAACGATGGAGGCGTCTGTTATTGCAATGGGTGCACGGCTGGACCGCCTAGAGGCGAGATCGTTGGCATCGGAGAGTGTCCGCCCGCCCTCTGTGGTTGAGAGTGAGAGATTTGGGGACTTCCCCCCTCTCCCTACTCCTGCAAGGGTGGCTGGGCGCAAACGGGTGTCTACCCCTCTACCCCGAGTGTCGCTCATCAGCGAACGGACGTCGGCTCCTAGAGCCCCGCTTTCCCAAGCGGGCACTAGTCGAGCGCAGTCGCTGGACCCACTCCCGTCTGGGACCTTGACGGACGTGCCCCGTGGTGCGAGGAGGAAGAAGGGCCGAAAGGCACTTCCAGTTGAGGCGAGTCTTTCCACTCGCCCAACGACGACTCCGCCTTCGGCTCCAGTGCTGGGTCGCGCAGCTGTGCCACCGGTTCATCCGGTAGCACAAGCGGCGCCGAAGAAGAGGAAACGTAGGAGGGCCGGGTTGAGGCAGCCGAAGACCGCAGCTATTGTGGTTCAGCTGCGCCCCGAAGCGATCGCGATGGGGATGACGTATGCCCAGACCATCGCGAAAGCCAGGCAGGAGATCTCGCTCGCCGACCTCGGCATAGGGGAAGGCGTGAGATCCCGAACCGCCGCCACGGGAGCGCGGCTAATTGAGGTTCCGGGTGCTGGAAGCGGCCAAAAGGCTGACTTGCTCGCTCAACGGCTTGAGCAGGTGTTGTCGGAGGTGGCCACGGTCGTCCGGCCTGAAAAGTGCGCGGATCTCCGCGTATCAGGGCTAGACGTCGCAATCGCCGTCTCCGACGTCGCTGCAGCCGTTGCTGCGAAAGGTGACTGCTCTGTTGAGAGCGTGAGAGTGGGCCGAATCAGAGCTGGCCCTGATAACGCGGGATCCACCATCGTGCGCTGCCCCATACGAGCGGCCAAAGCGCTGGTGGTGACAGGCAAGCTGCTCCTGGGGTGGAGTACTGCCTCAGTGGTTGCCCTTGAGCCCCGCCCAATGCGGTGTTTCCGCTGCATGGGCGTGGGCCATACGAGGCAGAGGTGCCCATCCGCCGCAGACCGCACTGGACTTTGCTTCCGGTGTGGTCAGCAAGGTCACCAGGCGAGGGTCTGCACACGCCAACCACGCTGTGCAGTTTGTGCCGATGCCAGCAGGCCATTCGGCCATTTCATGGGTGGCAGGGGATGTAGTCCCCCTGTCGTCAGGGCTCGTCCGGAGATGCCGGAGCCATGCCCTGATTCACAGACTACCCTGAGGGAAGCCGCCCCGCCATTGGCGGAAGAGTCGGCAATGGAGACGGCAGAAGAGGTCCCAACGCCTCGCTACACGAGCCCTGCGCCTGACTCCCCCAATGCCTCTGTTTCCAGAAGTACCGGGGATGAAGGTGCTAGGGAGGCAGAAGAGCCCGGAAAAAGTTCCGGAGCTCCGACCTGGCTCAGACCCAGGTCCAAAGATGGGCGATTCATCGCCATAAAACCGGCACAGGAGGGCCCCAAAGGGCCTCGTTGATTGTGGGGCTTTATAGCAATCAGCAGTGGGACGCCCGACGGGGCGTGGCTGGTGGATGGCGCGGACCACTATCATAACAGATTCCGCGTCAGCCACGAACCGGCGTGTCTGTTTTCCTGGGGTTTTTAGTGGGTCGGCCGAACAACATCCTAGGTCAACCCCACATACCCCCGCGGGTGGCCCCGACCCGCGGGATGATTCCGAAGGGAATTTTCCCCAGGTAAAAAAAAAAAAAAAAAAAAAAAAAAAAGTTTAGGGTGCGAGTTTAGGTTAGGTTAGGGTGCGAGTCAGATGACCTCCACGTTGGTGCACCCTGGGCAACGGCTGGTTCCAACAGTCTCCCGCTCTGGCGTGTAGTAGACGCTTGGACCCAGCCGGCTGATATCTGACTAGGCGGGGTCCCTTCTGGACCTTGCAGCTCCCATACGTGGCCCACTCTGGGTCGCATAACTCACTTGCTCCTTCTGAGCAGTGGGAGGAGTTCTTGACGGCGTCCCTTCTGGGCGTCGTACCAAAAAGACGGCCGCCTCTTAAAGGTTCTCAGGTCGCACGGGGGGGAAAGGGGGCACCGGTGAGAGCGGTGCAACCGGGGTGTACGCCAACCCCGAAGTCGTTATCTGCCCTTTTGCGGCAACGACCCCACCGTTGGCGCCGTGGGTACGCTGCGATTGGGCAGACCGGAGGCCAAACGGCCAAGAGAAGGAAAACTCAATAACACCCCGGAGAACACCGGCTAAAAACCTACGGACACCGCCCGTCCTCCGTAGTATATAGGGCACCCTCGGCGTGTGGACGACGCGTGGGTGATGTTTTTGGTCCAGCGGGGAAGGGCAGCCCCTAAAGTGCCACTGTGAGGAGGGGTATGGCAACCCGCAAATTGCCAAAACCCAATGATGTCGAGCAGCAATAAAAACGTGTTACCCCAGGAGGGTACCCACCGACAGGTGGGAGAACCCCTCCCCGGGGCTAGCAAGTCGGGCGCTAAGTCGTCCGTCTCGTTGGCACCGGGCAAGCCCCTCGTATCTGGGGGGGGCATTATTCTGCGTGTGGAGACAAAGGAGGAGGGCTTCACGGATTCGGACTCCGAGTCCGTAATCGTGGGGAGTGTTAGCGGTGCTAGGAAGAGGCCACTTGACCCTAACTTGGACTCTGACGATCAGTCGGAGAACGAGTCTGTGGTGTCGTCGGCCTCAGCCAAGGTATCGTCAGCGAGAAGAGGACGCTCAGTCGCCGCCGGAACATACGGCACAAGAGAGGAGAAGCGAGCCGATAATCAGCGAAGCAGGTGCGCCAGGGATGTCGTGAGGGATGGGCGAGAGGGGTTGTCCGAAGGACACCCGTCACCTCGCCCCGCCTCTGTAGACTCCTTTGGGGAGCTTGTTGGGCTGACCAGCGAGGCGGCTCTTGAGATGGAGATCCCATTCGTCGCGGAACCGTCGGACCCCTTGACGGCCGACGAAATACAAGAGGTGGGCATCAGATGCGCGCTGGCCGTGAAGAGGGTGGCCCAGACAACTGGGCACCTTAAAGGCACGTGCCAAGGCACGCTAAACAATGCTGTGGCTGTGATCCGCCGATGCCTGTCCAACCTGGCATCCAGGACTTTGGACGATGAGTCCAAGCGGATTGAGGCGCAAAACCTGCGCCTTCAGGAGATAGTGGAGGGCTTGAGAGCAGAGGTCGCCTCATTGAGGAGTGAGGTTGGCCGAAACAGTGCGTCACCGCGCTGGGCACAGAGCCCTCAAGTCGCCGCTTCCGAACCCGGACGAGACGACCCTCTGCTGGCAGCTATCGCCAACATGAGGGAGATGATGCAGCTGCAGATGATGCAGATGCAGATGTGCAGTAGCAGTTGTTCAGCCTGTAGTATAGGAAATGTTGAGATTGATCCTGAACAGTTACTTGTATACCTTAGGTCCTTGGACTTAACCAAATCTGGTGGGCCAGACAGCATACCACCTGTATTTATTGTAAACTGTGCAGCTAGCTTAGTGGAGCCCTTGTGCATGCTGTTCAGATATTCTTTAAGTACGGGAACTGTTCCTAAAATTTGGAAAACAGCATTTATCACTCCAATATTTAAAAAAGGCAGTAAAAACAACGTAGAAAACTACCGTCCGATTTCTAAGCTGTGTCTTTTTGCAAAGGTATTTGAGAAAATAGTGCATCGTGGAGTATACAAGGCTCTGAGCCCCTCGTTTAATAATGTTCAGCATGGATTTCTTGAGAAGCGGTCAACCGTGTCCAACTTATTGATTGCCAATGAATTTATTACTAGTGGTATGGAGCGTGGTGCACAGGTTGACGTAATCTATACTGACTACAAAAAATGCTTTGACCGTGTGGATCACTCTATGTTACTAAAAAAACTTAATGCGGCAGGGATACATGGCGACCTATATCGCTGGTTTTCCTCATATATTGACAATCGGAGTCAAGCAGTAGTACTATATGGGTATACGTCGGGTTGGACCCATATCCCATCAGGAGTCCCTCAAGGGTCTATTTTAGGTCCACTATTATTTCTCTTGTTTATTATGGATATTGATAAATGTTTCCTAAACACAAAGATACTATTATTTGCTGATGACATGAAGATACTAAAAGAAATACGTGACTCAGCTGATAGTCGAGACTTACAAGCTGATTTAAATAGATTTGAGACCTATTGTAAATGTAATAAGCTTGAACTAAATGTTTCAAAATGTTTTTGTATTTCCTTTACTCGTAAGCCTGATACATTGTCTTGTGATTACCGGCTGTTAGATTGTAATTTGTCTAGGGTAAGTAATATTAAAGACTTAGGTGTCATACATGATAGCAAGCTTCTGTTTGACCTCCACATTGATCAGATTGTAACCAAAGCATCCAAGGCTCTGGGATTCATGATGAGGATGTCTGCCGACTTAAGCTCAGTCAAAGCCATCAAAATATTATATTGTGCCTTTGTACGCAGTCACCTTGAATATGCCAGTGAAGTCTGGAATCCCCAATATCAAGTGTATATTACACGATTAGAAAATATACAAAAGAGGTTCCTGCGTTTTCTAGATTATAAAACTAAACAGTATTCCATTAACTATGAACATCGCTGTAAAAGATATCATTTCCTGCCATTAGTATTACGTCGTAATATTAGTGATATATGCTACGTGTCCAAAATCTTCAATGGATTGATAGATTGCCCTGACTTATTGAGTATGATGGGTCTACGAGCCAGCAACTTAGCGATTAGGCAGCGCCCACTGCTTCACACTCCGAGAACGAAAACTAATTATAGATCCAATATGTTCCTCATACGTGGTTGTAAATTATTTAATGAGTATAGCACAGAGCACGACTTCGATCTATTTACTACAAGCATGGCATCCATCAGACGCACTATTACAAAAGCGCATTTTTCATAAGGTTTATGTTTATTTTATTTTTTCTTGTTGGTACATGTATAATATATGTTGGTATATGTACATTATGTATATTAACTTTAATAACACTAATCACTATGTTTACCTATATGTGAGAGCTTGTAATTAACTTTTTACAATAGAAATATAAATTAGTATTTAAGCCATGTAAGCTTTCCTAATAAATAAATAAATAAATAAATAAATAAATAAATGATGGAGGCGTCCGCCATTGCAATGGGTGCACGGCTGGACCGCCTAGAGGCCAGATCGGTGGCATCGGAGAGTGTCCGCCCGCCCTCTGTGGTTGAGAGCGAGAGATTTGGGGACTTCCCCCCTCTCCCTACTCCTGCAAGGGTGGCTGGGCGCAAACGGGTGTCTACCCCTCTACCCCGAGTGTCGCTCATCAGCGAACCGACGTCGGCTCCTAGAGCCCCGCTTTCCCAAGCGGGCACTAGTCGAGCGCAGCCGCTGGACCCACCCCCGTCTGAGACCTGGACGGATGTGCCCCGTGGCGGGAGGAAGCGGAAAGGCCGAAAGGCACTTCCTGTTGTGGCAAGTCCTACCACTCGCCCACCAACGACGACTCCGCCTTTGGCTTCAGTGCCAGGTCGCGCAGCTGTGCCACCGGTTCATCCGGTAGCGCAGGCGGCGCCGAAGAAGAAGAAGCGCAGGAGGGCCGGGTTGAGGCAGCCGAAGACCGCGGCTATCGTGATTCAGCTGCACCCCGAAGCGATCAAGATGGGGATGACGTATGCCCAGACCATCGCAAAAGCCAGACAGGAGATCTCGCTCGCCGACCTCGGTATAGGGGAAGGCGTGCGATCGAGAACTGCCGCCACGGGAGCGCGGCTTATCGAGGTTCCGGGTGCTGGAAGCGGCCAAAAGGCCGACTTGCTCGCTCAACGGCTCGAGCAGGTGCTGTCAGAGGTGGCCACGGTTGTCCGGCCTGAAAAGTGCGCGGATCTCCGCGTATCAGGGCTAGACATCGCAATCGCCGCCTCCGATGTCGCTGCAGCCGTTGCTGCGAAAGCGGATTGCTCCGTCGAGAGCGTGGGGGTGGGCCAAATCAGAGCTGGCCCTGACAATGCGCGATCCACCATTGTGCGCTGCCCCATACGAGCGGCCAAAGCGCTGGTGGTGACAGGCAAGCTGCTCCTGGGGTGGAGTACTGCCTCAGTGGTTGCCCTTGAGCCCCGCCCAATGCGGTGTTTCCGCTGCATGAGCGTGGGCCATACGAGGCAGAGGTGCCCATCCGCCGCAGACCGCACTGGACTTTGCTTCCGGTGTGGTCAGCAAGGTCACCAGGCGAGGGTCTGCACACGCCAACCACGCTGTGCAGTTTGTGTCGATGCCAGCAGGCCATTCGGCCATTTGATGGGTGGCAGGGGATGTAGTCCCCCTGTCGTCAGGGCTCGTCCGGAGATGCCGGAGCCACGCCCTGATCCTGAGACTACCCCGAGGGAAGACGACCCGCCACTGGCGGAAGAGTCGGCCATGGAGACGGCAGAGGAGGCCGCAACGCCTCGTTTCGCAAGCCCTGCGCCCTACCCTCCCAATGCCTCTGCTTCCAGAGGCACCGGAGATGAAGGCGTGAGGGAGACAAAGGATCCAGGAATGAGTTCCGGTGCTTTAGCCCGGCTCAGACCCAGGTCCAAGGATGGGCGCTTTATCGCCCAAAAACCGGAGGAAGGCCCCAAAGGGCCACGCTGATTGTGGGGCTCTAATGGCAGTCAGCAGTGGGACGCCCGATGGGGCGTGGCCGGTGGATGGCGCGGCCCATTATTCCAACAGATTCCGCGTCAGCCACGAACCGGCGTGTCTGGTTTTCCTGGGGTTTTTTTTTTTTTTTTTTTTTTTTTTTTTTTTTAGTGGGTCGGCCGAACAACATCTCAGGTCAACCCCACATACCCCCGCGGGTAGCCCCGACCCGCGGGATGATTCCGTAGGGAATTTTCCCCAGGTTTAAAAAAAAAAAAAAAAAAAAAAAAAAAAAAAAAAAAAAAAAGGTTAGGTTAGGTTAGGTTAGGTTAGGTTAGGTTAGGTTAGGTGGGGTGCGAGTCGGGGTGCGAGTCGGTTGACCTCCTCGTGGTGCACCCTGGGCAACGGGCAGCCTCAACACTCTCCTCCAATGAGGAGTTTGCGTGAGACTGACCGGCTAACAAACCGACAGCTCCTAGGTGCGTGCCTACTTTGGGCCGCACTGCTCGCTGCTCCTTCTGAGCGGCTTTGAGAGGAGTTCAACAAAGACGGCCGCCCCTTAAGGGTTCTCAGGTCGCAACGGGGGGAAAGGGGAACACCGCCAACGCGGTGTAACGGGGGCCTACGCCAGCCTCCGATCGTCGTAAACCACTGCGGTCTCTGCAACGACCCCCACCTGTGGCGTTGTGGGGTACGCGGGTTCCGTGGTGGAGCGAGGGCTTGCCTTAGCCGGCCGGCCGCGTGAAGGACACACTCTAAAACCCGAGAGAAAACTCGTAAAAACCTGTCAATACCCCCCGACCTTGACAGTACTTAGGGTTCCCTGTGTATGAGGCCACTGCGCAGGGCGACATTTAGTTGTTCTCATACTCGTGGGATAAGTTTAGCAATGTCCATAATTTTTTCTGACGTGTGGGAGGAGATGGCGGAGTCTGATTCCAGATCCGCCGTTTCGGTTGAAAGAGAGGTGGCTGGCGAGAGCCGTAAGAGGTCGCGGGCGCAAATTGAAGACATCGACACTGATGACTTCTCTGGCGCGGAGTCGGTGAGGTCGAGTGCCTCAAAACGAGGTACTTCTCGCCGTGGTCGAGGAGGGAGAGCGAAGCCGGTGTGTTCGCTTACGCCTTATCCGAATCCAGAAGATCTGGAGGATAACGGAGACGGCACGCGTATCGGCCTCAAAGAGGCGTATGCGGAACTGCGTAGGCAGGAGCTCGAGCAGATGGATGCTGATCTCGCTGCTGAGCTTGAAGCCGAAGAGAGGAGCACTGCGAAGTTCCGTAAGGAAATCCGCACTCGGGACGAGGAATCCGCTGCCGCTCTTGGCACGGACTTGCAAGGCCTCCGCAAGAAGACGAAGGAGCAGCTGGCACAGGATCGCCAAGCTCGAGCTCCTGAAAAGCCGGTCAAGCCAACGGCCAAGCAGGCTAGAGAGCGCAAGGTCCGTGACCATGAGGAGATCGCTCGAATTGAAAGAGAGGATGGGATCAAGATCGCCAATGCCGTGCGCAAGGTTATCCCGTGGTCGGCAGAGCGGGATGGTATGACCGCTGCCCAGGTGCACGAGCAGGGCATCTTGTGTGCGCGGGCCATTACCGAGGTTTCCAGAAAGTCTGGTAACCTAAAGGGTACGTTCCAGGGAGAGCTTAACAACGCTGCCAACAACCTGCAGCGGGCTCTGTCCAATCTCACCTCGCGGTGTATGTCGGACGAGACGGAGCGCTTGGAGTATCAAAACTCCAAGCTCGTCAAGGAGGTGCAGGATCTCAAGTCTGAGGTTGAGGCTCTGCGTAGGGAAGTAGCGCGAGTGAGGCGTTCCTCTCCTTGTGGAGAGGTCGCTCACCCCCTTCCCCCTCCGGACCTAACAATCATGACGACGGCTATTCAGGAGCTGCAACGCTCCTTTAGTAGCTCTATCGGGGCACTGAGCTCCCGTCTAGACGGGCTCGAGGTTAGGCTCTCTGAGCCGGCTCGGCCCTCAGAGGGAGGACGTCCCCCAGCGCCTAGGAGACGGGAGGAGTTCCCCCCTCTCCCTGCGCTAAGGCAAGAACCGCCGACCATGCGCGGATCGGCGATGAGGGCAGCCCGTGCAAACGCGGCCCCCGCTGCTGGTCCCTCCGACCTACCGCAGCAGACCACCAGCTCCGCCTCGGCTCCCCCTGTGGATGTCGAGATGTGGGAGACGGCCACTGGTCGGAAACGGAGAAAGAGGAGAAACCGTCTTGCGGAGACGGCTACGGCCACGACTGCCCCGGCCACAACAGGCCGCGCACCTGTGGCCAGTCGAAGAGCGCCCCCTGCGCCTGCTGCAGCCCCAAAAAGGGCTAAGAGGGGAAAAACTAGCCTTAAAAGGCCAAAGTCCACAGCCGTAGCTATCCAGCTGAGGCCCGAAGCTATCGCCAGCGGCGTAACCTATGCCCAGGTAATGGCTCGGGCCATAGACGCCTTCTCCCTGGAGAGCCTCGGAATCACGGAGGGGCTCCGTACCCGCACAGCCCAGAACGGTGCCAGGCTGCTAGAGATCCCTGGGGTCGATAGCGCTAATCTGGCAGACCGACTGGCTGAGCGGCTCCGTGAGGTCGTGGACGACGCGGCAACAGTCGTCCGGCCCGAGAAGTGCGCAGACTTGTGCATCTCGGACATGGACGACTACATCACGGCTGAAGACATAGCCTCGGCAGTGTCCAGCAAAGGAGGTTGTGCGCGCGAGCGCGTGAAGGTTGGGACCATCAGAGGCGGCCCTAATGGCTCCTGCTCCGTCCTTGTTCGCTGCCCGGTCGGGGCAGCAAAGGTGTTGAGCTCCGCCGGAAGATTGCTCCTGCGCTGGTCGTCGGTTCGGGTGTCAGTACTCGACCCACGTCCCATGCGCTGCTTTAAGTGCATGGGCTTGGGCCACGCTAGGGTGAGGTGCCCCTCGGATGCTGACTACGGCGGAACCTGCTTTCGCTGTGGGCAACCAGGGCACAAGGTGTCGACGTGCACCGCCAGAGAGCCGCGTTGCGCTGTGTGTGTTGCGAGAGGGCGGCCGCACGGCCACGTCATGGGGAGCCGGAAATGCAACCCCCCTTTAAAAAGGGCGCGGGCAGCCATACCCAGAGCGCGGAGTACTGCGCAGAGGGAGCCTGCAGTTCCAGAGCCTGATGAGGCGATGGAAGAGGCAGAGGCATTTGAGGAGGCACTGTCAGAGGCTGAAACCCTGACCTCTCACCACAGCGTGGTGTTTGACGTAACCGCGTCGACGTCGTCCGCGGCCCCAGCCCGACGAGGGCCGGTGAGTGAGGACATTTTGGATGTCCCGCTTTCGGAGAGGGTGACCAAGGCCAAATAGGGCCTTGCAACGTACACGTTGTGAGAGGGGGTGTAACAACCACCGGCCATGGGGGTCGCGCGGATCAATATCTCCATAGGCGCCGCGTTGCCCTTAAAGTGTCGGTTGTGACGTAAGTCCCCAGTGTTTTTGGCAGGTAGGCCTGTGCGTTTTAATCGTTTCCCCTCCCTCTCTCTTCTCGGCGTTTTTTTGCGCCGGGTAAGGGAGACGGACGGGCCAGGAGAGTCCTGTACCTCACGCCTATTGCCCCTTATTGGGGATGCGTGTTGTAATTTACATAAAGATTTTCACTGGGATAAAAAAAAAAAAAAAAAAAAAAGGTGGGGTGCGAGTCAGATGACCTCCACGTTGGTGCACCCTGGGCAACGGCTGGTTCCAACAGTCTCCCGCTCTGGCGTGTAGTAGACGCTTGGACCCAGCCGGCTGACATCTGACTAGGCGGGGTCCCTTCTGGGCCTCGCAGCTCCCATACGTGGTCTACTTTGGGCTGCGTAACTCACTACTCCTTCTGAGCAGTGAGAGGAGTTCTGGCGGCGTCCCTTCTGGGCGTCGTACCAAAAAGACGGCCGCCTCTTAAAGGTTCTCAGGTCGCATGGGGGGGAAAGGGGGCACCCGCCATGGACCGTGGTTCGTGGCAGGCGTCTACCCCCCCCGAAGCCGTAGTTAAGTGGCACTGATGTGCCACCTAACAAATAGCCGAAATTCCTTATGAATTTCCCATGCTGTGCGTTGTCAGCACGTGCCCGTGCACTGGCGCGCGGCCGTCAAATGCGCATTCAAGCGGGAATGAGCGCACGGAGATGGCCGTAGGTTGGTGCACGGGCGCAGGGCGGCGGCCGCGGCTCAATTCCTTTGGAAGTATACCGTGGTTGTCGCCTTATTTAGTGTTCGGATTGCCTTGTCCCCCAGGGGTTTAGTGCGGTATCCCCCTCCGTCTCGCCCTCCCAGCCGGGTCTTCCTGGCAGCTGACTTGGAGCTTCTCTCCTCGTCAGTGGGTGTGGAAAAGCGGACGGGTGAGTCCCACATAACTTGGGCCTCTTCAAGGTCCTCGTACTCGTAATGAGTTCCCCTGGGTAAAAAAAAAAAAAAAAAAAAAAAAAAAAAAAAAAAAAAAAAAAAAAAAAAAAAAGGTTAGGTTAGGTTAGGTTAGGTTAGGTTAGGTTGGGGTGGGGTGTGTGTCGGGTGACCTCCTCGTGGTACACCCTGGGCAACGGGCAGGCTCAACATACTCCTCCTCGAGAGGAGTCTGCTGTGAGACTGACCGGCTAACAACCCGGCATAGGCGGGAGCCCCTTCTGGGCCCCGCACCTCCAACGTGCGGCCCACTTTGGGTTGCACACTCGCCGCTCCTTCTGAACGGCTTTGAGAGGAGTTTTGACGGCGTCCCTTCTGGACGTCGTGACAAGGGGGGAAAGGGTAGTCGGCGCCCCTTCTGGGCGTCTGTCAAGCGCCTCTGTGCGCAAGGTCGTAACGAGGGTGTCATGCCAACCCTTGTTTGTGTCGTGGTCGCGGGTTCTGTCCCGTCCGCCACAACGACCCCAGCCCTGGCATAAGCTGGGTACGTGGTGGTCTGGGTTCAGTCCCGCAGCCCAATGGGGCGTCGACAAGGAAAAGTCGGTAAAACCCAGCGGATACCTCCCGCCCTCCGCGAGTATATAGGGCACCCTTGGCGAGTGGGCGTCGCATGGGTGAAGTTCACGGCCTACATAGGGAACGGCAGCCCTTGAATTGCCAGGGGGATGACAACCCCGAAATTGTCAGGGAGGCATCCCATCAAATGCGACTATGAGTGCGTCTTTGAAAACAAAACTACCCCAGGAGGGTACCCGTCGCAAGACGGGAGAATCCCTCCCTGGGACTGGTTCACCGGCCAAGGTCGGGGATCTGGTTCCAGGCCGCCCCACCGTTTCTGGGGGGGGCACAAAAACGCCAGATGAGTTAGCGCCAAGGAAGCGCCATGAGGTTTCGGACTTGATAGATGAACAGTTCCAGGTGTTCATGCAAAAGGAGGAGGAAAGCCATAGGGCTTTCTCGGTGAGATTTGCGGAGGCCACGAGGAGGGAGCTTGAGAAAGCTGGATTCGGGAGATCTGGATCCAAAGTAGAGGAGGACCTGGGAGGCAAGGAGGATCTAGAAGAGGAGAATCAACTCCTTATCCAGGCCAATGAGGTCTTGAGTGAGCGGGTCAAGTCGCTCAAGGACCAGTTGAGGATCCGCAAGAGGGAGGCCTTGGAGGCCAATGAGGCCAGAAAGGCTGCTGAGGAGGGGAAGCGCCTTGCAGAGGCGAAGGTCGCTCCTCCCCCCGATGCGGAGTTGATTGGGAGCGTGATGGCTGCGCTGGCGGCTATGCAGCGCACCTTGGAGACCTCCATTGAGGGAATCGGCAGGCGGCTGGACGAGATGGAGGCCAAGCTCTCGTCGCATGAGCGGACAAGGTACAGTTCGGTGGCTGCGGGTAGAGGTGCGGAGGAGTATCCCGCCCTCTCCACAAATACTGTGCCTCGACGAGGAGAGATGCTGCCGAAAGCTCAGCTTGCTCCGGCTCTGGCCCCAGTGGTTTCTGCCCCTGCTGAGACCCGGACTGCCAGTACCCGCAGACGAGGGAGGAAGAGGGCGAAGGGCCCTAAACAGGCTGGGGCGCCAGTGGTGGTGCCCAACGCAAGGCTGACACCGCCAGGGAAGCCAAAGGAGAGGGCAGCCCTGAGGCAGCCCGGGTCGACGGCTGTGGTCCTCCAGCTTAAGCCGGAGGCTGTCGCCCGGGGGGTGTCCTACGCGGCCACCCTCGCGAGAGCCAGAGAGGCCATCTCGCTGGAGGAGCTGGGCATCCCTGGTGTCCGGACGAAGGCGGCCCAGACCGGGGCCACTTTGATTGAGGTGCCTGGTGCCGACAGCGGGGAGGCCGCTGATCGGCTGGCGGAAAGGCTGGCCGAGGTGTTGTCGGACGTGGCGACGGTCGCCCGCCCGGAAAAGCGGACGGACATCCGGCTGCTAGACCTGGGCGTGTCCACGACGCCGATGATGATTGCTGCCGCGGTGGCGGCGCAGGGAGGTTGCCCGGAGGAGCGGGTCAGGGTGGGGAGGGTCGGACCGGGCCCCGGCGGTTACTCGTCGGTGCTTGTGGAGTGCCCAGTGAGGGCGGCAAGAGCCCTCACTATCTTGGGGAAGGTCCGCGTCGGCTGGGACCTGGCCAGGGTCGAGGTCGTCGGACCCAGACCCATGCGCTGCTTCAAGTGCATGGGGATGGGCCATACGCGGCCGATGTGCCCCTCCAGCGCGGAGAGGATGGGGTGTTGCTTCCGGTGTGGCATGGGCGGCCACAGGGCGGAAGCATGCACCGGGCCACCGAACTGCCTCGTGTGCGCTGAGGCGGCGCTGCCCCATGGGCATGTGATGGGAAGCAGGGGGTGCCGCCCCCCTGCCATTAAAGGGAGGGCCCTGACGGGACAAGAGGCGGGGCCTGTTATGTCGGCGCCAATGGCGCCTGAGAGGATGGAGGCGACCGATGCCGTGGCGCCTGCTGTCGTAGCGCCGGTACCTCACCCCTCCCCCCCAAGGGAGGTGGTGAGAGAGCGCGAGGACTTGAGGGAGGCTGAGGGGAGGCCAAAGCGCGAGGAGGCCGTCGCGCGCCCCGCTCGGCCTGTAGCTGTAAGACGCGGCCCTAAAAAGGTGGCGTCTGAAGGTGGCACGGAGAGGGTGATGTCGCCGACCGGATCCGACCGCGGTCCGTGGCGGGCGTCTACCCCCCCTGAAGCCCAGAAGTAGTTAAGTGGCACTGACGTGCCACCTAACATTTAGCCGAAATTCCATCTGAATTTCCATGCTGTACGTTGTCAGCACGTGCCCGTGCACTGGCGCGCGGTCGTCAAGTGCGCATTTTCCCGCGCAAGCGGGAATGAGCGCACGGGGATGGCCGTAGGTTGGTGCACGGGCGCAGGGCGGCGGCCGCGGCTCAATTCCTTTGGAAGTATACCGTGGTTGTCGCCTTATTTAGTGTTCGGATTGCCTTGTCCCCCAGGGGTTTAGTGCGGTATCCCCCTCCGTCTCGCCCTCCCAGCCGGGTCTTCCTGGCAGCTGACTTGGAGCTTCTCTCCTCGTCAGTGGGTGTGGAAAGGCGGACGGGTGAGTCCCACATAACTTGGGCCTCTTCAAGGTCCTCGTACTCGTAATGAGTTCCCCTGGGTCAAAAAAAAAAAAAAAAAAAAGGTTAGGTTGGGGTGCGAGTCAGATGACCTCCACGTTGGTGCACCCTGGGCAACGGCTGGTTCCAACAGTCTCCCGCTCTGGCGTGTAGTAGACGCTTGGACCCAGCCGGCTGACATCTGACTAGGTGGGGTCCCTTCTGGGCCTCGCAGCTCCCATACGTGGTCTACTTTGGGCTGCGTAACTCACTACTCCTTCTGAGCAGTGAGAGGAGTTCTGGCGGCGTCCCTTCTGGGCGTCGTACCAAAAAGACGGCCGCCTCTTAAAGGTTCTCAGGTCGCACGGGGGGGAAAGGGGGCACCCGCCATGGACCGTGGTCCGTGGCGGGCGTCTACCCCCCCCGAAGCCGTAGTTAAGTGGCACTGATGTGCCACCTAACAAATAGTCGAAATTCCTTATGAATTTCCCATGCTGTGCGTTGTCAGCACGTGCCCGTGCACTGGCGCGCGGCCGTCAAATGCGCATTTTCCCGCGCAAGCGGGAATGAGCGCACGGAGATGGCCGTAGGTTGGTGCACGGGCGCAGGGCGGCGGCCGCGGCTCAATTCCTTTGGAAGTATACCGTGGTTGTCGCCTTATTTAGTGTTCGGATTGCCTTGTCCCCCAGGGGTTTAGTGCGGTATCCCCCTCCGTCTCGCCCTCCCAGCCGGGTCTTCCTGGCAGCTGACTTGGAGCTTCTCTCCTCGTCAGTGGGTGTGGAAAGGCGGACGGGTGAGTCCCACATAACTTGGGCCTCTTCAAGGTCCTCGTACTCGTAATGAGTTCCCCTGGGTAAAAAAAAAAAAAAAAGGTTAGGTTAGGTTAGGTTAGGTTAGGTTAGGTTGGGGTGCGAGTCAGATACCTCCACGTGGTGCATCCTGGGCAACGAGTGGTTCCAACGGTCTCCGTGGAGAAAGTTGGACCCAGTCGGCTAACATCTGGCAAGGCAGGAGCCCCCTTTTGGGGCCCTGCCTCTCCTGTGTGCGTGCCTACTCTGGGCCGCTCAACTCGCTGCACCTTCTGAGCAGCTTTGAGAAGAGTCTCGGCGGCGCTCCTTCTGAGCTCCGTCTTCGTGGGTTTTTTTTTTTTTTTTTTTTTTTTTTTTTTTTTTTTTTTTTTTTTTTTTTTTTTTTTTTTTTTTGTAGGACACGACTTCGGGTATCGAACGTCGACCGTCGAGTGTCGAGCATCGAGTGCCGAGTGTCGAGGGTTGGGAAGTGTTTGTGAGGGTCGGAGTCCGAGTCGGGTCAGATTCGTGGTCGGAGTCGGAAGCTGAGTCGGGGTCCGGGTCACCAAAGAAGGGCAGGCGGGCTTCGCGATTTGTTGTGTCTTTTCGTCTACCAGCGAAAGCAGCGGCAGAGAGCGGAGAAGGGGGCCGGCGGTGGTCGCCTGGCCCCCAAGGGAGGCGCTCTGCTCTTGAGGGAGCACGAGAGGAGACGTTCCGCCTATAGTTTGGGGGTCTGGGCAAGGGGTCTCGGCTGCGCGAATGCGTGGTCTGGAGGCCTTGCGTCCCGTCCTCCGGGCATGGGCGGAGCGGCGCCATGGGTCGCTCGCGTACCATCTGATGCGGATACTGTCTGGACATGGTTTGTTCGGACGCTGTTTGCACCGGATCGGGAGAGGGCTGACCCCGCGGTGCCACCGTTGCGGGGCGGCGGGGGACGCGGCACAGCGCGCCCTAGTGGTGTGCTCTGCGTTCGATGTCCTGCGCTCCGCATTGGTCGCTGTGATTGGCGCGGACCTCTCTCTGCCGACCGTGGTTCTGTCCATGCTCGGTGGCGAGGGGTCCTGGGGAGGTGGTCAGCGGAGGGCGCGGAGCGGGCCGGGGGGCATGGCCCTCTGGCAGATCCGTGCCGCCGCAGACGCCTCCTGTGGGGAACCAGCGCGGTCCGAGCTCTAGGGGGGGCTTTGACCGTGCATTGCACGGGTCCCCACTGAGGGCCGACGCTCCGTATGTCCCGGCGCGTCGGCGACCCGTCTGTAAGGACGGGTCAGGTGTGTCCGCCCATCGTTTTCGAGGGTGGTCACCCGCCCCCCACCAGGGGCGGGAGAGGGGCTCGCCCATCTGGGCGAGCAAACCGACGGGGTTGTGGAAGTGTCCGAAAGGGTTCCCATGACCTCGTCAGGCTCCGGCATGCCGGCGTTCGATGCATCCTCCTCAGATGAGGACGACGCGATGATCGCTGGTTTGCTGGTTCCAAGGTGACGAGAGGACATCGGAGTGGTTTTACCGAGTCGGCCTATACTCGCTTTCTCTAGGGCTTCGGCCCTGGAACAGAGTCTTAGCAAGAGCCTCGTACAGCCAGCGGGACAGCGGGACCCCTTTTGCCCGCTGATGCGTCTGTTAGCAGATTTCCACTCCGTCAAAAAAAAAAAAAAAAAAAAAAAAAAAAAAAAAAAAAAGGTTAGGTTAGGTTAGGTTGGGGTGGGGTGTATGTCGGGTGACCTCCTCGTGGTGCACCCTGGGCAACGGGCAGCCTCAACATCCTCCTCCTCGAGAGGAGTTTGCTATGAGACTGACCGGCTAACAACCCGACACAGGCGGGAGCCCCTTCTGGGCCCTGCACCTCCAACGTGCGTGCTCACTTTGGGTCGCACACTCGCTGCTCCTTCTGAGCAGCTTTGAGAGGAGTTTAGACGGCGCCCCTTCTGGGCGTCGTTACACGGGGGGGAAAAGGGTAGTTCGGCGCCCCCTCTGGGCGTCGCTTCAAAAGACGGCCGCCCCTTAAGGGTTCTCAGGTCGCAACGGGGGGAAGGGAAACACTGCGAAAGCAGTGTAACGGGGGTCTACGCCAGCCCCCGATCATCGTAAACCACTGCGGTCTCTGCAACGACCCCCACTCGCGGCGTTGTGGGGTACGCGGGTTCCGTGGTGGAGCGAGGGCTTGCCTTAACCGGCCGGCCGCGTGAAGGACACACTATAAAACCCGAGAGAAAACTCGTAAAAACCTGCCAATACTTCCCGACCTTGGCAGTCGTTAGGGTTCCCTGCGCATGAGGCCACTGCGCAGGGTGACATTTAGTTGCTCTCATACTCGTGGGAACAACAATGGAACCAATTTTTTCTGACGTGTGGGAGGAGATGGCGGAGTCTGATTCCAGATCCGCCGTTTCGGACGATAGACAGGTGGCTGGCGAGAGCCGTAAGAGGTCGCGTGCGCTTGAGGACATCGACACCGATGACTTCTCTGGCGCGGAGTCTGTGAGGTCGAGTGCCTCAAAACGAGGTACTTCCAGTCGTGGTCGAGGTACTTCCCGGTCGAGGAAACCGGCAAGGAGGGACAGTTCGCCCATGGTTTATCCCGATCCTAAGGATCTTGAGGATAACGGGGACGGCACACGCATCGGCCTGAAAGAGGCGTATGCGGAGTTACGGAGGCAAGAGCTCGAGGACCTGGACGCCGAGCTCGACGCCGAGAACGAAGCCGAGGAAAGGGCTGTTGCGGAGCTCCGCAAAAACAGCCGCATTCGGGACGAGGAATCCGCTGCCGTCCTCGGCACGGATCTGCTAGGCCTCCGCAAGGCGACAAAAGCGCAGCTGGCCAAAGATCGCCAAGCGCGCCAAGAGAAGGCGGAGCAGCTCACCGCGAAGCAGTTGAGGCGCAAAAAGCTCCTCGACCAGGAAGAAATCGCCCGCCTCGCGAGAGAAGACGAGGCGAAGATCGCCAATGCCGTGCGGAAGGTCATCCCGTGGTCGGCAGAGCGGGACGGTTTAACCGCTGCCCAGGTGCACGAGCAGGGCATCTTGTGCGCGCGGGCAATCACCGAGGTTTCCAGGAAGTCCGGAAACCTAAAAGGTACGTGTCAGGGGGAGCTTAATAACGCTGCCAACAACCTGCAGCGGGCTCTGTCTAACCTCACCTCGCGGTGTAAGTCGGACGAGACGGAGCGCTTGGAGTACCAAAACTCCAAGCTCGTCAAGGAGGTGCAGGACCTCAAATCTGAGGTAGAGGCTCTGCGTAGGGAAGTGGCAAGAGTGAGGCGATCTTCTCCTTGTGCAGAAGTCGCTCACCCCCTTCCCCCTCCTGACCTATCTATGATGACGACGGCTATTCAGGAGCTGCAACGCTCCTTTAGCAGCTCTATCGGGGCACTGAGCTCCCGTCTAGACGGGCTCGAGGTTAGGCTTTCTGAGCCGGCTCGGCCCTCAGAGGGAGGACGTCCCCCAGCGCCTAGGAGACGGGAGGAGTTTCCCCCTCTCTCTGCGCCAAGGCAAGGACCGCCGATAACGCGAGCATCGGCGACGAGGGCAGCCCGTGCAAACGCGGCCCCCACTGCTGGTCCCTCCGACCCACCGCAGCAGACCATCAGCTCCGCCTCGGCTCCTCCTGTGGATGTCGAGATGTGGGAGACGGCACTGGCCGTAAACGGAGAGGAGGAATAACCGTCGTACGGAGACGGCTACAGCCACGACTGCCCGGCCACATCAGGCCGCGCACCTGTGGCCAGTCGAGGAGCGCCCCCTGCGCCTGCTGCAGCCCCAAAAAGGGCTAGGAGAGGGAAGACGAGCCTCAAAAGGCCGAAGTCTACTGCTGTGGTTATCCAGCTGAAGCCCGAAGCCATCGCTAGCGGCGTTACCTATGCCCAGGTGATGGTTCGGGCCGCAGAGGCCTTTTCGCTGGAGAGCCTCGGCATCAAGGAGGGGCTCCGTACCCGCACAGCCCAGAACGGTGCCAGGCCTGCTAGAGATCCCAGGGGTCGATAGCGCCAATCTGGCAGACCGACTGCTGAGCGGCTTCGTGAGGTCGTTGATGACGCGGCAACAGTCCGTCCGGCCCGAGACAGTGCGCGGACTTGCGCATCTCGGACATGGACGACTACATCCGACTGAGGACATAGCCTTGGCAGTGTCCAGTAAAGGTGTTGTGCGCGCGAGCGCGTGAAGGTGGGGACCATCAGGGACGGCCCTAATGGCTCCTGCTCGGTCCTTGTTCGCTGCCCGATCGGGGCAGCAAAGGTGCTGAGCTCTGCCGGAAGACTGCTCCTGCGCTGGTCGTCGGTACGTGTGTCCGGTGCTTGACCCACGCCCCATGCGCTGCTTTAAGTGCATGGGCTTGGGCCATGCTAGGCTGAGGTGTCCCTCGAACGCCGATTACAGCGGAACTTGTTTTCGCTGTGGGCAACCGGGACACAAGTGTCGGCGTGCACCGCCAGAGAGCCACGTTGCGCCGCGTGCATTGAAAGAGGGCGGCCGCACGGCCATGTCATGGGGAGCCGGGCATGCAACCCCCTGTTAAAAGGAGCGCGGGTAGCCATACCAGAGCGCGGAGCACTGCGCAGAGGGAACCTGCTGTTCCAGGGCCTGCTGAGGCGATGGAAGAGGTATTTGAGGAGGCGCTGTCAGATGCCGAAACCCTGACATCACAGCACAGTCTGGTGTTCGACGTAACCGCGTCGACGTCATCCGCGGTCCCAGCCCGGCGAGGGCCGGTGAGGGAGGACAGCCCGGACCTACTGGACGTCCGCTTGCGAAGAGGGTGGCCAAGTAGGGCCTTGCAACGTGTAGGCGTTGAAATCGGGGTATAACTACCACCGGCCATGGGGCCACGTGGATTACTATATCCACAGGTACCGCGTATGTCCTTAAAGCGTCGGGTGTGACGTTAGTCCCCAGTGTTTTTGGCAGGTAGGCCTGTGCGTTTTAATCGTTTCCCCTCCCTCTCTCTTCTCGACGTTTTTGCGCCGGGTAAGGGAGACGACGGGCCAGGAGAGTCCTGTACCTCACGTTCATCGCTCCTGTATTGAGATGCGTGTTGTAAATTTACATAAAGATTTTCACTGGATAAAAAAAAAAAAAAAAAAAAAAAAAAAAAAAAAAATAAAAAAAAAAAAAAAAAAAAAAAAAAAAAAAAAAAAAAAAAAAAGGTTAGGTTGGGGTGCGAGTTAGATGACCTCCCCGTGGTGCATCCTGGGCAACGGGTAGTTCCAACAGTCTCCGCCTGGCTCGTTGTAGACGTTGGACCTGTCCGGCTAACATCTAACATAGTTGGGGTCCCTTCTGGGCCTTGCAACTCCCATACGTGGCCCACTCTGGGTCGCATAACTCACTCGCTCCTTCTGAGCAGTGAGAGGAGATTGGACGGCGCCCCTTCTGGTCGTCGTTTTAAAAGACGGTCGCCCCTTAAGGGTTTTTAGACCGCAACGGGCGTATCTGTGCGCAAAGACTGGTGGGGTATTGCAACCCGCAAATTGCTGGACAACACTTATGACAAGCAGACCTACAAAATTATTACCCCAGGAGGGTTACCGCAAGGCGGGAGAACCCCTCCTCGGGACCGGCAAGCTGGGCGCTAAAGCGTCCGACCTGTCGGCCCCGGGCAAGCCTCTCGTGTCTGGGGGAGGCATAGACCTGCATGGCGGAGTGTTCGGAGAAGACGAGTACTACTCGTCAGACGAGGAAGTAGAAATGCACGATCTGGAGAGTGAGAGCCGAAAGCGGGCTCACCCAGTCGTGGAATATGACTCAGGCGACGATGAGTTTTTGGCCGAGAATGAGTACCAGGCAGCGGCTTTGTTGGGGGTTCCCTCAACAAGCCGGGGTCGTGGCGCTTACCTTGGCACTTCCGTCGGCCTGCGTGCCGCTCAACAAGAGCTGAGTCGGCTAGAGGAAGAGGACAGGAGCCTCGCTGGTGAGCGAGAGAAGTCGCAGAAGGAAGCCTTAGCGGAGAAAAGGAAGAGTGCCCCAAAAAAGGGTCCTGCTAAGAGTCGTTTGCAGTCCAGGGACAACACCATCAGTGTCCCCACTGCGGCAGAGGTTGAGCTAGCCACCCAAATCATCATCCCTTGGGAGGCGGAGCCGGGTGGACCATCAGCACAGGATGTCCACGAAGTAGGGATTCTGTGTGCTAGAGCTGTTAAGGAGGTGTCTAGGAAGTCGGGCAACATCAAGTCGACGCTCCAAAAGACGCTTAATAACGCCGCCAGCACCATGACTCGGGTCATGTCCAACCTGTCGTCTAGGACGCTCAGCGTTGAGACCAAAGACCTCAGAGAGGACAACAAGAGACTGCGGTTAGAACTGCAGTCGCTTAGAGCGGAGGTTGATCTCCTACGAAAGGAAGTCGGCAAGGGGAAGAAATCCCCTTCCCGTAGTGAGGTCCCTTCTAATACCGGACCAGACCAAAATGCCTCTGGCATATTTGGCGTGATTCAGCGCTCCTTGAACGCTTCCATCGGGGAATTGAGTTCTCGCCTCGATGGAATCGAGTCTAGGCTGCCTGGATCCGAGAGGACCCGACCGCTTTTAGCGGCCGATCGCAGGCGATCGGTGGAATATCCACCTCTCCCTGCCCCGATTGTGACCAATCCGTCGGTTAGTCGACCACCGGCGAAGAAAACCTCCCGTCTCTCTGCGACAACAACACCAGTCGCCCGTCGTGCTGCTATGCCGACGGTTTGCCCAGCAGTGGCTGCCCCTGCGCCCCCTTTGGAGGCGCCGCAGGCGGTAACTCGTGGCAAAAAAGGGAGGCGACGAGGTAAGAGGAGGCGTAAACCGCTTGCTGAGGGAGCAACACCATCTCGCCCCCAAGCGGCTTCAGGCCGCCATGTGCAAGGACGGACACGCGGCAAGACAGTGCGCGTAAATACGCCCAGGTCCGCAGCGATTATCATCACGCTGCGACCTGAGGCCATTGAAGGAGGCGTTACTTACGCCCAGACGCTACAGAAGGCGATAAGGAGCGTCCCACTCGCCGACCTTGGCATCACTGCTGGGGTCAGGACGAAGATGACGGCGACGGGAGCCAGACTTGTCGAGGTTTACGGGCAGCAGAACCGTGACAAGGCTGATCTACTTGCTGGTCGTCTCAAAGAGGTCATCTCCGATGTGGCCACTGTCGTCCGGACCGAGAAATGCGTGAGCCTGCGCATCTCGGATCTGGACGAGTCCGTCACAAAGGAATCCCTCTTGGAGGCGATTGCGACGAAGGGAGGATGTTCCCGGGAGTTCATCCGAGTGGGGAACATTCGCATGGGCCCCAACAAAACTGGCGCGACAATTGTGAGCTGCCCAACAAAGGCAGCGAAAGCTATTGTTGCTGCGGGTAGGTTACTCTTCAGTTGGAGTGCCGCCCAAGTGACTGTCCTAGAGCCCCGCCCTATGCGGTGCTTTAGATGCATGGGAGTAGGACATACGCGCCCGAGGTGCCCCTCGGACGTCGATCGCACCGGAAATTGTTTCCGGTGTGGTCAATTAGGTCACCGAGCAGCGACATGCTCGAAGAAGGAGTCGCACTGCGCTGTCTGCGCAGCGGCAGGTGTACCACACAAGCATGTGATGGGCGGCCGGGGTTGTAGCCCCCCGGCCACCAGAGGCATAACATCTGCATCTGGCCCCGAGGCTGTTGAGAGGGAGCTCGGCAACGAGCGGATGGAAACAGTCGAGGAGGTGGCGAGCGTTGAGACGCCAGCGCCCCCCCCGACGCCACAGAGCGCGGTTAGTAAAACCGCCTCAGTGACGCAGGACGCAGTGTCCGACGCAGTGTCCAAGCCCAAGCTCGCACCGGAACGCATTCCGATTGTGGTGCTTGAGCGTGAGCGTTGTTTGCGCGAACGCGCATCATCTCTTCGGAGACGCATGCCGCGTAGCGAAGCAGAAGAGGAGAGAGAGCGTGAGGCGCTCCGTGAAGAAGAGGAGACAGGGCGTCGACCTTCCTTTACAAGGTCGGCGGATGGCAAATTTGCCAGCAAGAAGGGAGCCCCTTAAGGGCGGCTACACCTAAGTCGAGTGCCGTTTCGCACGTCTGAGGGCCAAGCGAGTAGTAGCCAAATGGCAGGTATCGCAAGGCCCTAGAACAGATCCGACTGTGTACGCTGTGTTTTTGCTCGGGTATGTCTGGTGGACCCTCTCTCTCACCCGGCGCATTAGCGTAGGGAAAGGGAGACGGAAAGCTAGAAGAGTCCCAGACGATTTGAAGTTCACTTTGGGCTGATAATGTACGATAAAGGTTTTCACAGCGAGAAAAAAAAAAAAAAAAAGGTTAGGTTAGGTTAGGTTAGGTTAGGTTGGGGTGTGTGTCGGGTGACCTCCTCGTGGTACACCCTGGGCAACGGGCAGGCTCAACACACTCCTCCTCGAGAGGAGTCTGCTGTGAGACTGACCGGCTAACAACCCGGCATAGGCGGGAGCCCCTTCTGGGCCTCGCACCTCCAACGTGCGGCCCACTTTGGGTTGCACACTCGCCGCTCCTTCTGAGCGGCTTTGAGAGGAGTTTTGACGGCGTCCCTTCTGGACGTCGTGACAAGGGGGGGAAAGGGTAGTCGGCGCCCCTTCTGGGCGTCTGTCAAGCGCCTCTGTGCGCAAAGTCGTAACGAGGGTGTCATGCCAACCCTTGTTTGTGTCGTGGTCGCGGGTTCTGTCCCGTCCGCCACAACGACCCCAGCCCTGGCATAAGCTGGGTACGTGGTGGTCTGGGTTCAGTCCCGCAGCCCAATTGGGCGTCGACAAGGAAAAGTCGGTAAAACCCAGCGGATACCTCCCGCCCTCCGCGAGTATATAGGGCACCCTTGGCGAGTGGGCGTCGCATGGGTGAAGTTCACGGCCTACATAGGGAACGGCAGCCCTTGAATTGCCAGGGGGATGACAACCCCGAAATTGTCAGGGAGGCATCCCAAAACTGCCGAAAATGAAAGCGTCTTCGAAAATACAACTACCCCAGGAGGGTACCCGCCGAAAGGCGGGAGAATCCCTCCCTGGGACTGGTTCGCCGGCCAAGGCCGGAGTACTGGTTCCAGGCCGCCCCACCGTTTCTGGGGGGGGCAAGAACGCGCCGGATTTTGCAAAGAGGAAGGAAGTGGAAAAAGAGGTGTTGAGGGATGAGGAGCAGCCGAAGGAGAGGTATGAGGGGGAGGATCGGATGTTGCGTCTCATTAGGGAGATAGAGGAATCGGAGAGGGAAAGGCTTGCGAGGAGGGAACTGGAGGGGAGCTCTGAATCCGAGGCGGAGGAGGACCTGAGAGAGGACAATCGACTCCTTACCGAGGCCAACAAGGTCCTGAGTGATCGGGTCGAAATGCTTAAGGACCAGCTGAGGATCCGCAAGAGGGAGGCCTTGGAGGCCAATAAGGCCAGAGAGGCTGCAGAGGAAGCGAGGCGCCTTGCAGAGGCAAGGGTCGCTCCTCCCCCCGCTACGGAGTTGAATGGGAGCGTGATGGCTGCGTTGGCGGCTATGCAGCGCACCCTGGAGACCTCCATCGAGGGAATCGGCAGGCGGCTGGACGAGATGGAGGCCAAGCTCTCATTGCATGAGCGGAAAGGGTACAGTTCGGTGGCTGCGGGCAGAGGTGCGGAGGAGTATCCCGCCCTCTCCACAAATACTGTGCCTCGACGAGGAGAGATGCTGCCGAGAGCTCAGCTTGCTCCGGCCCCAGTCGTTTCTACCCCTGCTGAAACCTGGACTGCCGGTACCCGCCGACGAGGGAGAAAGAGGGCGAAGGGCCCTAAACAGGCTGGGGCGCCAGTGGTGGTGCCCAACGCAAGGCCGACGCCGCCAGGGAAGCCAAAGGAGAGGGCAGCCCTGAGGCAGCCCGGGTCGACGGCTGTGGTCCTCCAGCTTAAGCCGGAGGCTGTCGCCCGGGGGGTGTCCTACGCGGCCACCCTAGCGAGAGCCAGAGAGGCTATCTCGCTGGAGGAGCTGGGCATCCCTGGTGTCCGGACGAAGGCGGCCCAGACCGGGGCCACTTTAATTGAGGTGCCTGGCGCCGACAGCGGGGAGGCCGCTGATCGGCTGGCGCGAAGGCTGGCCGAGGTGGTGTCGGACGTGGCGACGGTCGCCCGCCCGGAAAAGCGGACGGACATCCGGCTGCTGGACTTGGGCGTGTCCACGACGCCGGCGATGATTGCTGCCGCGGTGGCGGCGCAGGGAGGTTGCCCGGAGAAGCGGGTCAGGGTGGGGAGGGTCGGACCGGGCCCCGGCGGTTACTCGTCGGTGCTCGTGGAGTGCCCAGTGACGGCGGCGAGAGCCCTCACTATCATAGGGAAGGTCCGCGTCGGCTGGGACCTGGCCAGGGTCGAGGTCATCGGACCCAGACCCATGCGCTGCTTCAAGTGCATGGGGATGGGCCATACACGGCCGATGTGCCCCTCCAGCGCGGACAGGACGGGGTGTTGCTTCCGGTGTGGCATGGTCGGCCACAGGGCGGAAGCATGCACCGGGCCACCGAACTGCCTCGTGTGTGCTGAGGCGGCGCTGCCCCATGGGCACGTGATGGGAAGCAGGGGGTGTCGCCCCCCTGCCATTAAAGGGAGGGCCCTGACGGGACAGGAGGCGGGGCGTAGCGTAGTTGTAGCGGCGCCAACGGCGCCTGAGAGGATGGAGGCGACAGACACCGTGGCGCCTGCTGTCGTAGCGCCGGTACCTCACCCCTCCCCCCCAAGGGAGGTGGTGAGAGAGCGCGAAAGCGTAAGGGAGGCCAAGGGGAAGCCAATGCGCGAGGAGGCCGTTGCGCGCCCCGATCGGCCTATAGCCATTAGACGCGGCCCCAAAAAGGTAGCGTCCGAAGGTGGCACGGAGAGGGCGATGTGCGAGACGCCGACCGGATCCGACCGCGGTCCGTGGCGGGCGTCTAGCCCCCCCAGCAGTAGTTAAGTGGCACTGATGTGTCACCTAACAAATAGTCGAAATTCTCCTGAATTTCCCATGCTGTGCGTTGTCAGCACGTGCCCGCACACTGGCGCGCGGCCGTCAAATGCGCATTTTCCCGCGCAAGCGGGAATGAGCGCACGGAGATGGCCGTAGGTTGGTGCACGGGCGCAGGGCGGCGGCCGCGGCTCAATTCCTTTGGAAGTATACCGTGGTTGTCGCCTTATTTAGTGCTCGGATTGCCTTGTCCCCCAGGGGTTTGCCTTGTCCCCCAGGGGTTTAGTGCGGTATCCCCCTCCGTCTCGCCCTCCCAGCCGGGTCTTCCTGGCAGCTGACTTGGAGCTTCTCTCCTCGTCAGTGGGTGTGGAAAGGCGGACGGGTGAGTCCCACATAACTTGGGCCTCTTCAAGGTCCTCGTACTCGTAATGAGTTCCCCTGGGTCAAAAAAAAAAAAAAAAAAAAAAAAAAAAAAAAAAAAAAAAAAAAAGGTTAGGTTAGGTTAGGTTGGGGTGCAAGTTAGATGACCTCCCCGTGGTGCATCCTGGGCAACGGGTAGTTCCAACAGTCTCCGCCTGGCTCGTTGTAGACGTTGGACCTGTCCGGCTAACATCTAACATAGGCGGGGTCCCTTCTGGGCCTTGCAACTCCCATACGTGGCCCACTCTGGGTCACATAACTCACTCGCTCCTTCTGAGCAGTGAGAGGAGATTGGACGGCGCCCCTTCTGGTCGTCGTTTTTGAAAGACGGTCGCCCCTTAAGGGTTATTAGACCGCACCGGGCGTATCTGTGCGCAAAGACTGGTGGGGAATTGCAACCCGCAAATTGCTGGACAACACTCATGGAAAGCAGACCTACAAAATTATTACCCCAGGAGGGTACTCGCAAGGCGGGAGAACCCCTCCTCGGGACCGCCAAGCCGGGCGCTAAAGCGTCCGACCTGTCGGCCCCGAGCAAGCCTCTCGTGTCTGGGGGAGGCATAGACCTGCATGACGGAGTGTTAGGAGAAGACGAGTGGTACTACTCGTCAGACGAGGCAGTAGAAATGCACGACCTGGAGAGTGAGAGCCGAAAGCGGGCTCACCCAGTCGTAGAATATGACTCAGGCGACGATGAGTTTTTGGCCGAGAATGAGTACCCGGCAGCGGCTTTGTTGGGGGCTCCCTCAACAAGCCGGGGTCGTGGCGCTTACCTTGGCACTTCCGTCGGCCTGCGTGCCGCTCAACAAGAGCTGAGTCGGCTAGAGGAAGAGGACAGGAGCCTCGCTGGTGAGCGAGAGAAGTCGAAGAAGGAAGCCTTAGCAGAGAAAAGGAAGAGTGCCCCAAAAAAGGGTCCTGCTAAGAGTCGTTTGCAGTCCAGGGACAACACCATCAGTGTCCCCACTGCAGCAGAGGTTGAGCTAGCCACCCAAATTATCATCCCTTGGGAGGCGGAGCCGGGTGGACCATCAGCACAGGATGTCCACGAAGTAGGGATTCTGTGTGCTAGAGCCGTTAAGGAGGTGTCTAGGAAGTCGGGCAACATCAAGTCGACGCTCCAAAAGACGCTCAATAACGCCGCCAGCACCATGACTCGGGTCATGTCCAACCTGTCGTCTAGGACGCTCAGCGTTGAGACCAAAGACCTCAGAGAGGACAACAAGAGACTGCGGTTAGAACTGCAGTCGCTTAGAGCGGAGGTTGATCTCCTACGAAAGGAAGTAGGCAAGGGGAAGAAATCCCCTTCCCGTAGTGAGGTCCCTTCCAATACCGGACCAGACCAAAATGCCTCTGGCATATTTGGCGTGATTCAGCGCTCCTTGAACGCTTCCATCGGGGAATTGAGTTCTCGCCTCGATGGAATCGAGTCAAGGCTGCCTGGATCCGAGAGGACCCGACCGCTTTTAGCGGCCGATCGCAGGCGATCGGTGGAATATCCACCTCTCCCTGCCCCGATTGTGACCAATCCGTCGGTTAGTCGACCACCGGCGAAGAAAACCTCCCGTCTCTCTGCGACAACAACACCAGTCGCCCGTCGTGCTGCTATGCCGACGGTTTGCCCAGCAGTGGCTGCCCCTGCGCCTTCTTCGGAAGCGCCGCAGGCGGTAACTCGTGGCAAAAAAGGGAGGCGACGAGGTAAGAGGAAGCGTAAACCGCTTGCTGAGGGGGCAACACCATCTCGCCCTCAAGCGGCTTCAGGCCGCCATGTGCAAGGACGGACACGCGGCAAGACAGTGCGCGTAAATACGCCCAGGTCCGCAGCGATTATCATCACGCTGCGACCTGAGGCCATTGAAGGAGGCGTTACTTACGCCCAGACGCTACAGAAGGCGATAAGGAGCGTCCCACTCGCCGATCTTGGCATCACTGCTGGGGTCAGGACGAAGATGACGGCAACGGGAGCCAGACTTGTCGAGGTTTACGGGCAGCAGAACCGTGACAAGGCTGATCTACTGGCTGGTCGTCTCAAAGAGGTCATCTCCGATGTGGCCACTGTCGTCCGGACCGAGAAATGCGTGAGCCTGCGCATCTCGGATCTGGACGAGTCCGTCACAAAGGAATCCCTCTTGGAGGCGATTGCGACGAAGGGAGGATGTTCCCGGGAGTTCATCCGAGTGGGGAACATTCGTATGGGCCCCAACAAAACTGGCGCGACAATTGCAAGCTGCCCAACAAAGGCAGCGAAAGCTATTGTTGCTGCGGGTAGGTTACTCCTCAGTTGGAGTGCCGCCCAAGTGACTGTCCTAGAGCCCCGCCCTATGCGGTGCTTTAGATGCATGGGAGTAGGACACACGCGCCCGAGGTGCCCCTCGGACGTCGATCGCACCGGAAATTGTTTCCGGTGTGGTCAATTAGGTCACCGAGCAGCGACATGCTCGAAGAAGGAGTCGCACTGCGCTGTCTGCGCAGCGGCTGGTGTACCACACAAGCATGTGATGGGCGGCCGGGGTTGTAGCCCCCCGGCCACCAGAGGCATAACATCTGCATCTGGCCCCGAGGCTATTGAGAGGGAGCTCGGCAACGAGCGGATGGAAACAGTCGAGGAGGTGGCGAGCGTTGAGACGCCAGCGCCCCCCCCGACGCCACAGAGCGCGGTTAGTAAAACCGCCTCAGTGACGCAGAACGCAGTGTCCAAGCCCAAGCTCGCACCGGAACGCATTCCGATTGTGGTGCTTGAGCGTGAGCGTTGTTTGCGCGAACGCGCATCCTCTCTTCGGAGAAGCGTGCGGCGTAGCGAAGCAGAGGAAGAGAGAGAGCGTGAGGCGCTCCGTGAAGAAGAGGAGACAGGGCGTCGACCTTCCTTTACAAGGTCGGCGGATGGCAAATTTGCCAGCAAGAAGGGAGCCCCTTAAGGGCGGCTACACCTAAGTCGAGTGCCGTTTCGCACATCTGAGGGCCAAGCGAGTAGTAGCCAAATGGCAGGTATCGCAAGGCCCTAGAACAGATCCGACTGTGTACGCTGTGTTTTTGCTCGGGTATGTCTGGTGGACCCTCTCTCTCACCCGTCGCATTAGCGTAGGGAAAGGGAGACGGAAAGCTAGAAGAGTCCCAGACGATTTGAAGTTCACTTTGGGCTGATAATGTACGATAAAGGTTTTCACAGCGAGAAAAAAAAAAAAAAAAAAAAAAAAGGTTAGGTTAGGTTAGGTTAGGTTAGGTTAGGTTAGGTTAGGTTAGGTTAGGTTAGGTGGGGTGCGAGTCAGATACCTCCACGTGGTGCATCCTGGGCAACGAGTGGTTCCAACATTCTCCGTTCGGAGAAGGTTGGGCCCAATCGGCTAACATCTGGCAAGGCGGGAGCCCCTTCTGGGCCCTGCAACTCCTATGTGCGTGTCTACTTTGGGCCGCACAGCTCGCTGCTCCTTCTGAGCAGCTTTGAGAGGAGTAACACAAAGACGGCCGCCCCTTAAGGGTTATCAGGTCGCAACGGGGGGAAAGGGGAGCACCGCGAAAGCGGTGCAACGGGGGCCTACGCCAGCCTCCGATCATCGTAAACCACTGCGGTCTCTGCAACGACCCCCACTCGCGGCGTTGTGGGGTACGCGGGTTCCGTGGTGGAGCGAGGGCTTGCCTTAACCGGCCGGCCGCGTGAAGGACACACTATAAAACCCGAGAGAAACCTCGTTAAAACCTGTCAACATCCCCCGCCCTTGACAGTATGTAGGGTTCCCCGTGTATGAGGCCACTGCACGGGGTGACATTTATTTGCTCTCCACTCGTGGGATCAATGTCTAAGTGTTCTAATAATTTTTCTGACGTTTCGGTGAAGTCGGCGGAGTCTGTTTACAGATCCGTCGTGGGAAGTAGTGGAGTGTCCGACCCCAAAGGGAAGGACGTGGACGTAGACGTGGATGGTGGCCTTCTGGCTAGGCCCGAGAAGGGCGGAGTTGAGTTGGAGACGGGCGGGCTGAAGCTCACCTTCAGGTCGTCCAGCGCTGCTGGCAGTACATCGCCGACCGCCGCGCGATCGCGCAGCGTGTCTGCAGCAAGGAACGAATGGGACGTCGACGTCGAGTCCGATTCATCGGCGGTTTCAATGAAATCGGCCGTTGACTCCGTCGCAAGTCAAAAGTCTTCGTTCATGAAGAATAAGGGGAGTCGTGCCAGCTCGCCGGCAGTGTCGGCTCGCAGCAAGGGCCTAGCCCGCACCTCCCCTTATCCCAAAAGAGGGCAGAAAGCCGACCAGTGCAGCGATGTGTCAGACGACAGCTCCATCAGCGTCGACACGCTCACTGGTTCGCTGAAGAGGAAGCGTCCCCCCAAAACATCTAAGGGGGGCAAAAAGTCGGAGGCTCTCTCGGACTCGTCTGAGGACGCTCCGAAGAAGCCGGCCCAACGTGGTCGCGGGAGACCCCCCACCACCGGGGAATATGTCGGCCTTGCCCAGGCCAAGCGCGAGCTCAACGCTGCGAAGCGTGAGGAGCAGCAGATCGCGCTGGATCGGGAGGTGGCCGACATGGAGCGCCGCGCCTACTCGACCAGAGCTGCGTTCTACACAAGTAGAACGGAAGATGAGGCCCCTACGCCCACAGATCCGGACCTGAAGACCGCCCTCGACATCGAGGAGGTGGTGAAGGCGGACTGTGCGGTTATAGTGGAGGTGGCTAAAAAGTCCTCGCACCTCCAGGGCCCCTTCCAGAAGGCTTTGAAGAAAGCGGCGCAGTCCATTTTGGATTGTTTCCGCGAGGTGTCCTCCAAAAACATCTCGGAGGACACCCGCATCCTGAAGGCGGAGAATGTGAGGTTACAGCAGCAGCTGGTTGACCTCACGAAGAGTGTCGCAGCTTTGTCTGCAGAGGTGAGGGACCTAAAGGATGGCAGAAAGTGCATGTCCCCTCCCCTCACTCTCCCTGAGGTTCTGCCCTCAGGGGATTCTATGGAGATGGACTGCCCTCCTCCAAGGCCTCTCTCGCCGACTATCGTCGTGCAGGAGACGACTGGCCGCGGCAAAACCAAGGCCGCCTACGAGGAGCCAGACGCCCTTCAGGCATTTGAAGCAAGGCTGGCCCGAACATTCGGGGCCATGCTGAATGCTCGCCTGGAGGGTCTAGAGGATCGCCTGCTGCCGGCTAAGAGCATGCGACCGCCGCTTGCGGCGGACCGCAAAGCAGCAGCTGCAGCAGTTGCGCCCACGCCCCCTATTACCAAGGGAAAAGCTAAGCCGGCCGACACAATCATGCCGGCTAAAAAGGGCAAGGCGGTGGCCAAAAAGCCAGACCCCCCGCCAAAGCAGGCGAAAAAAGCTGGTCCTCCTGCGATCGTTCCGTCCACCTCCCGGGGTGCTGCAAAAGCGCCTTCCCCGGTTGAGGCAGAACCAGAATGGACGACGCAGGAGTCGCGCAAAAAGCGCCAAAGGAGGAGGAGGAAGGCCAAAACATCGGCCGCTCTGGAGCAGGCTCCGCCCCGCCAATCCTACTCGGCGGCGGCCAAGCAGCAGAAGGCGCCTCGGCGGAGGCCAAATAACACCTCAGCCCCGCCCGCCACTGCTCCTGCTAAGAAGGCCCGTAAGGCTGGTCAAAAGACTAAGCTGGTTGCGCCGAAGTCGGCGGCAGTTGTAGTGACCCTCACTCCCGAAGCGGTTGAGAAGGGGGTCACCTACGCCGACGCGCTGGCCAAAGCCCGAGACTCGGTCGACATCGACGGGATGGATATCCCAAACCGTCGGTGCCGAAACACCATGACCGGGTCGAAGATCATTGAGATCTCGGGCAAGGCCTCTGCCGAAAAGGCCGACCAGCTGGCCGGCAAGATGAGGGAGGCCCTTGAGGGCATGGCCACGGTCATCCGGCCCACCAAAACCGCAGAATTGAGGGTGGGCGGTCTGGATGAGTCGGTGATGGAGGCGCACTTGGCCGCAAAGATCGCGGCCAAGGGTGGATGTGGTGTGGACGCCGTGAAAGTGCGCCCCATCCGTTACGGCCCTGACGGCTTTGGCTCGACGGTGGTGTCGTGCCCGGTCGCCACTGCGAAGAAGGTCGTGGACGCCGGCCGCCTGCTGATAGGGTTCAGCGCGGCCAACGTCAGAGCACTGGAAGCCCGTTCCGACCGGTGCTTCCGGTGCATGCAGGTGGGGCACGCAAGAGCGAGCTGCCCTTCCAAAACCGACCGGAGCAACCTCTGCCACCGGTGCGGTAAGGAGGGGCACAGGGGCTTCGATTGTAGCGCGAAGCCCCACTGTGCCGTGTGTGCCGCTGCCAAGCGACCGGCAGGCCACGTTATGGGGGGGCGCAGTTGTAAGCCTCCCCTGGCCAAGGGCAAATTGCCGGCGCGTCCAGCTCGCCAGGCCGCCCCCGCCACACAGAGGGCGCCCCAAACGGGGCCCGAGGAGGTTGATATGGTGGTCGAACAATGTTAAGACGGCCCCATATCAACTTTCTGCAGGTGAACCTGAACCACTCTACCAGGGCTCAGGATTTGCTACACCAGAGCCTGGCGGAGTGGTCAGTGGATGTGGCGGCGGTGTCAGAGCCGTACTTTGTCCCCAACCAGCCCAACTGGGTGGGGGACACTTGCGACTCTGTCGCCGTGATGGTGCGCGCGGCCCCAGGTTATACACCCCCCTCAATTTATGAGAGGGGTGCTGGGTACGCGGCGGTCGTTTGGGGGGAAATGGTAGTAGTCTCTGTCTACTTTTCCCCAAATAGACCGCTCGCCGACTTCGAGGCGTTCCTCGGAGTCGTCGGCGCAGCCATCAGGAGGGCGGCCCCGCGTCAGGTTCTCGTCCTTGGAGACCTGAACGCCAAGTCGGTCGTCTGGGGTTGTCCAGCGACCGACCAGAGGGGCCAGGCTGTGGAGCAGTGGGCAGCCGCTGCTGGGCTGTCGCTCCTCAACAGGGGCGCAGTCCACACGTGCGTGCGGCACAACGGAGGCTCGGTGGTGGACGTGTCGTTCGCCACCCCAGCCCTCGCGCGCACGATCAGCGGCTGGAGGGTAGTGCAGGACGTGGAGACTCTCTCGGACCATCGATACATCCGATTCGAGAGCTCCACCCTGCCCCAAAGGCCCCCACAGCCCACAAGCGGTGGACGGCCTCCCCGCTGGGCGCTCAGCAGGCTCAAGCCGGAGCTGGCGAACGAGACGGCGATATTTGAAGACTGGTTCTCGCGTCCGATGTCCGGTCCGGACGTCGACGAATCAGCTCGCCGTCTCCGCGGCGCTTTAACGGAGGTGTGCCAGGCTTCTATGCCTCGGGCGCAGCCTCCGCGGGACCGCCGTGAAGTTCACTGGTGGTCCCAGGACATTGCAGTCATGAGGGATGACTGCAGTGTCCAAAGGCGGGCCTACACTAGGGCCCGCCGGCGCCGCGTGAGGGACCGTCAGGAGGAAGACCGCCTGTACGAGCTGTACAGGCAGTCGAAGAAGACCCTGCAGACTGCGATTGCCTCCTCAAAGGAGGTATCCAGAGAAGAGCAGTTGCAGGGTCTGGATCGGGATCCGTGGGGGCGGCCGTATAAGCTGGCGCGCAACCAGCTCAGAGCGCGCGGCGCGCCCCTCACGGAGACGATGGATCCCGACCTCCTGGGGTCGGTCATCGGGGCACTGTTTCCCCCGGCCGAGGAGGGTTTTGTTCCCCCTCGGATGGCCCCGCCAGCTCCGGATGAGGAGGGAGGGAGTGATCCTCCTCCTCTTATTGATGAGGAGGAGTGGAAGGACGCCGTCGCCCGTCTAAAGGGGCGAAAGACGGCACCGGGACCAGACGGCGTCCCGAAGCGGGTGTTGGACCTGGCCCTTAAACATCTTGGGGCCAGGGCAAGGGAGCTGTGCGACACTTGCCTTAAGTTCGCACAGTTTCCAAAAGTATGGAAGGAGGGGGCGCTATGCCTATTGCGCAAGGAGGGTCGTCCGGCGGACGACCCCTCGGCGTATCGCCCCATTGTGCTGCTGGATGAAATCGGGAAGGTCTTCGAGAAGATCATCGCTTCCCGAATAATCCAGCAGCTGGGAGGGGGAACGGGCCCCGACCTCTCCGAGGCCCAATACGGCTTCCGGACGGGGCGGTCGACGATTGACGCCCTGTCCGATCTCCGGGCTTTGGTAGAGGAGTCCGTCGAGAGACGAGAGGTAGTTTTGGCGGTGTCCTTGGACATCGCCAATGCTTTTAATAGTCTCCCATTCGGCGTCATCATGGAGGCGCTTCACTATCATCAAATGCCTCCATATCTGCGCCGAATAGTGGGAGACTATTTGAGGGACCGGGACGTAGCGTACGTGGGACGGGACGGCGAGCTTGGCCGTCACAGGGTGTCCCGCGGCGTTCCACAGGGGTCAGTCTTAGGCCCCTTGCTGTGGAACGTCGGCTATGACTACGTCCTGCGGTGTGGCCTCCCCCCGATGGTGCGGTCGTTCTGTTACGCAGACGACACGCTCGTCACCGTCCGGGGGAAGCAGCTGGAGGATGTCCAGCGTTTGGCGTCCGTGTTCGTCAGCCATATCGTGCGGCGGATACGGACGTTGGGCTTGGAGGTGGCCCTCCACAAGACCGAGGCCATGGTGTTCCATGGGCCTCGGAGACGGCCGTCAGCGGGTGCGTCAATCGTCGTGGAGGGCGAGAGGGTCGGTCTGAAGCCCCAGATGAAATATCTGGGGCTGGTGATCGATGGGCGGTGGGGCTTCGAGGAGCACTTCAAGCTCCTCGAGCCCCGGCTGCTGGGAGCAGCAGACGCCCTCGGGCGTCTCTTGCCCAATGTGGGGGGCCCGAGCGTGGCGTGCCGCCGACTCTACGGCGGCATCGTCCGCTCTATGGCGCTATATGGGGCGCCGGTGTGGGCTGACAGTCTTAGCCCACACGCGACCGCCTCCCTTCAGCGGGCCCAGCGCGCAATGGCGCTGCGGGCGATCCGGGGCTACCGAACGGTGTCCCGGAAAGTGGCGTGCGCTCTCGCGGGGACGCCCCCGTGGGAGCTGGTGGCGGAGGTGCTCGCTGCAGCGTACCGGCAGCGAGCGGAGGAGCGGGCCAGTGGCGATCGACTGGCCCCCCAAGAGAGGCGTGCTGCGCTCGATGGAGCGCGCGAGGAGATGTTCCGCCTATGGTCCGAGGACCTGGGCGAAGGGGCCTCAGCTACGCAAACGCGTAGCCTCGAGGCCCTACGCCCCGTCCTCAAGGCGTGGGCGGAGCGGCGCCATGGGTCGCTCACATACCATCTGGTGCAAATACTGTCCGGACATGGTTCGTTCGGACGCTATTTGCACCGGATCGGAAGAGAGCCGACCCCACAGTGCCACCATTGCGGAGCGGCGGAGGACACGGCGCAACACACCCTAACGGTGTGCTCTGCGTTCGGTGTCCAGCGCTCCGCTTTGGTCACTGTGATTGGCGCGGACCTCTCCCTGCCGACCGTGGTTCTGTCCATGCTCGGTAGCGAGGGGTCCTGGGAGGCGGTCAACTCCTTCTGCGTCGACGTCATGACGCTGAAGGAGGAGGCGGAACGGGCCAGGGAGGATGACCCCCTGGCAAATCCGTGCCGCCGCAGACGCCTCCTGCGGAGAAGGCGGCAATACCAGCGCCTTCTCCATCCGGTGGGGAACCAGCGCGGTCCGAGCCCTAGGGGGGGCTCCGACCGTGCATTGCACAGGTCCCCACTGAGGGCCGACGCTCCGTATGTCCCGGCGCGTCGGCGACCCGTCTCACCAAATGACGGGTCAAGTGTGTCCGCCCATCGTTTTCGAGGGCGGTCACCCGCCCCCATCAGGGGCGGAGGAGGGGCTCGCCCGTATACAGGGCGAGCAGTCACCGACGGGGTTGTGGAAGTGTCCGAAAGGGTTCCCATGACCTCGTCAGGCCCCACCATGCCGGCGTTCGATGCGTCCTCCTCAGATGAGGACGACGCGATGATCGCTGGTTTGCTGGTCCCAAGGTGACGAGAGGACATCGGAGTGTTTTTTACCGAGTCGGCCACGGCTCGCTTTTTCTAGGGCTTCGGCCCTGGAACAGAGTCTTGGCCATCCTCGGACAGCCAGCGGGACCCCTCATTGCCCGCTGATGCGTCTGTTTGCAGATCTTTCACTCCGTTAAAAAAAAAAAAAAAAAAGGTTAGGTTAGGTTAGGTTAGGTTAGGTTAGGTTAGGTTGGGGTGCGAGTCAGATGACCTCCACGTTGGTGCACCCTGGGCAACGGCTGGTTCCAACAGTCTCCCGCTCTGGCGTGTAGTAGACGCTTGGACCCAGCCGGCTGACATCTGACTAGGCGGGGTCCCTTCTGGACCTTGCAGCTCCCATACGTGGCCCATTCTGGGTCGCATAACTCGTTTGCTCCTTCTGAGCAGCGAGAGGAGTTCTGACGGCGTCCCTTCTGGGCGTCGTACCAAAAAGACGGCCGCCTCTTAAAGGTTCTCAGGTCGCACGGGGGGAAAGGGGGCACCGGTGAGAGCGGTGCAACCGGGGTGTACGCCAACCCCGAAGTCGTTATCTGCCCTTTTGCGGCAACGACCCCACCGTTGGCGCCGTGGGTACGCTGCGATTAGGCAGACCGGAGGCCAAACGGCCAAGAGAAGGAAAACTCAATAACACCCCGGAGAACACCGGCTAAAAACCTACGGACACCTCCCGTCCTCCGTAGTATATAGGGCACCCTCGGCGTGTGGACGACGCGTGGGTGATCTTTTTGGTCCAGCGGGGAAGGGCAGCCCCTAAATTGCCATCGTCTGGAGGGGGATGACAACCCGCAAATTGTCAAAAACAACATGATAAGTCGCATAACGAACACAATACCCCAGGAGGGTACCCGCCGGGAGGCGGGAGAATCCCTCCCTGAGGCCAGCGGGTCGGGTTCGCCCGGCACGCTTGCTTCAGGCATGCCCACCGTTTCTGGGGGGGGCAACGTGTTGCGCAGAGAGGAGAGGATAGTGGAGGCTGCGGGGTGCTCGGATTCGGACACTGGCTCTGTATTCCTGAGACCCGTAGGCAGCGTTAGGCGCAAAAGGCTGCGCGACGTGGAGATCGACTCCGATGACCTCTCGGGGGCCGAGTCGGTGATGTCGTCAGCCTCAGCGTCGAAATTCTCGACGGCTCGACGTGGGAAAACTCCCACTGTCGGCAAGTCGATTGGCTTAGGTGCGGCTAGGGCTACCCTTACTCGTGCACGTCTGCATGAGTACGAGGAGCACCTAGATAATGAGGAGCGGTTCTGCGAGGAACTGGGGGAGAGGCTGACTGCCGACCGTCAAAGAAGGGGGGTGGTTATACCCGAGGATATCGGGCGAGCGGGGCCGTCTAATAGACGCCCGACACCTCGCCAGTACACCTCGGTACTTTCCACCGAACCTACTGCGCGGGAAGCGCAGGAAGCCACCAGGATTGTCGTGCCCTTCATCGCCGACCCGTCGGACCCTATGACGGCCGATGAAGTCCATGAGGTGGGCCTAAAGTGTGCCTACGCAGTGAAGGAGGTGTCCCAGAAATCTGGGAACCTCAAAGGTACCTGCCAGGGCACACTTAACAATGCCTCCTTGACCATACGGAGGTGTTTAGCCAATCTGGCGTCGCGAACGTCATCGGACGAGGCGCGCCGGACTGAGGAGGCGAATCGCCGACTTCGGGAGGAGGTGAATGCCCTCAGACGTGAGGTGGCATCCCTTAAATCTGTGGTCGACCAGGTGGGAACGGAGGTGAGTCCTCCTCGCCAGGAGCGTCCTGCCACAAAGGCCGGATCGGACCAAGTCCTATTAAAGGCATTGATGGAGATGAGGCATACGATGGAGGCGTCTAACGCAGCCATCAACGCCCGTCTAGACGGACTCGAGATGAGTCAAGCAGCGCCTGAGCGTGCCCGTCCACCCCGTGCGGTTGAACGCGGACACCGGAGAGATAACTTTCCGGTGCTACCTGCGCCCGATAGGGTTGTTGGACGGAGGCTGGCCTCGCCTGCTCGATCCTCGTCCGCTCTGCCTGAGGTACGCCTCACCGCCCCGGTGAGAGACCCGCCTACTCCATTGGATCCGCCCCAGTCCGGTTGGGCGACGGCGGTCCGTGGGAAAAGGAAGAGGGCACGCGGTGCTCCCGCCGCTCGGTCGACAGATCCTGTCCGCCCGCTGACTGCCCCCATCTCGGCTTCTGCGCCGACTCGCCTCGCTGTGCCGCCTCGCTCAGCGCCACAAGCGACGACAAGCGTAGCCCCGAGGAGGAAGCCGCGAAGGCGGCGAAAGACTAGGCTGAGGCAGCCTACCTCATCGGCTGTGGTGGTAAAGCTGCGTCCGGAGGCCTTGGCGATGGGTGTCACGTACGCTGACGCCATCAAAAAGGCCAGGCAGGCCATCTCCCTACCCGACCTTGGTATCGAGGGGGTTAGGTCGAGGGTGGCAGCCACCGGAGCGCGGCTTTTTGAGGTCCCCGGTAGTGAGAGCGGCGCGAAGGCCGATCTGCTCGCCCGCAGGCTGGAGCAGGTTTTGTCGGAGGTGGCTACAGTCGTCCGACCTGAAAAGCACGCGGATATCCGCGTGTCAGGGTTGGACGATGATTACTCCACCGAAGACGTCGCCGCGTTAATTGCGGCGAGAGCTGGTTGCCCAGTGGGGGCATTGAGGGTGGGGCGCATTAGGATGGGCCCCAACAACGCGGGGAGCACTATCGTGCGCTGCCCCCTTCGAGTGGCAAAGTCGCTCGTGTTGCCCGGCAGAGTCCTCCTTGGGTGGAGCTTTGTCCAGGTGGTTGCCCTTGAGCCCCGCCCAATGCGGTGTTACCGCTGCATGGGCGTGGGCCATACGCGGCAGAGGTGCCCCAGCGCGGTCGATCGCTCCGGACTCTGCTTCCGGTGCGGACTGCCTGGGCACCAAATGAGAGTGTGCTCTCGCGAGCCCAAGTGCGCGGTGTGCCTCGCGGCGCAAAAACCGCATCACCATCTGATGGGAGGTAGGGGCTGCAGTCCCCCTACCGTCAGGGGTCGCCCTGATCCCCCCGCAACGGGGGTGGAGACTGCCCGGTCTGGGCCGGCTCCCGGAGAGCCGTTGGTGGATCCCCCACTAGCCGTATCGGACATGGAGACGACGGAGGAGTCGTCCCACGCCGAAGGCCTTACAGCCGACCACCCCAATGCCTCTCCAATGAGAGGCACAGGGTCGGAAGGTTCTAGGGTGGTTGAGGAGGAGGACCCGGGCGAGGGCCCGAGCAGGCCTACAACTGGGTCCCCCCCTCCAGCGTGGAATCGTCCACGCGCGCCAGACGGGCGGTTCGCAAAGGCGACCGCAGTGAAACCCACACCGAAGGCCGGCCCCACAGGGCCGCACTGACCTTGGGACTTTACAGGTCAGATGCGGGACGCCCAACGGCGTAGCCGGTGGGAGGCGCGGTACAATATCCCCGTGACAGTTCCCGCGCCAACCACGGAATCGGTGTGAGGTTTCCCCAGGGGTTTTAGTGGGTCGGCCGCGTTTAGGCCAACCCCACATATCCCGTAGGTCGTCCCAGCCTACGGGAACTTGGTTGCAAGTTTCCCCTGGGAAAAAAAAAAAAAAAAAAAAAAAAAAAAAAAAAAAAAAAAAGGTTAGGTTAGGTTAGGTTAGGTTAGGTTAGGTTAGGTTAGGTTGATTGCTTTCGCGGCAGCTCATTGTGAGCTCAATTGGGAGAACCTGACTGCTTTTGAGCGTCAGTGTGAGGAGGAGATGCGGACCAGTCCGGTTGGCGCAGCACTCCGTGAGAGGAGGAAACAAAGGGACATGGAGATGGCTGGCGATGAGTTGCCCTCGGGCTCCCCCTCCCCAGTATCTTTGTCCTTGCCACCGAGAACGGCTCGAAAAGATAAGCCTCCGGTACGTGAGGGACCTTCTGAGGAGGAGATCGAGAAGGCCACGCGGGTCAAGGTCCCCTGGGACTATTCGTTGGGTGGTCCCTCTGCGGAGGAATGCCACCAAGTTGGCTTACTCTGTGCAGAGGCCATCAGAGAGGTGTCACGCAAGTCCTCCAATATCAAGGGGACTCTAAAAGGGACGCTGAATAATGCGGCCATGACGATGCAACGAGTCATGTGTAATCTGACGTCGCGGACCGTTACGTCTGAGACTCATAAGTTGCAGGCCGACAATGATCGGCTGCAGAAGGAGATGGCTGTGTTGAGGGCGGAAGTTGACGCCCTCCGCAAAACTGTCGGCAGGAGGTGCTCCACCACTGAGGTCCCGTCCACCAACTCTAGGGACCAACTGATGACGAGCGCGTTCGAAGAGCTAAGACGCTCCCTGAATACCTCCATCGGGGCGATTAACACCCGCCTTGATGAGCTGGATAGGCCCGGTTCTCAGAGAACCCAGGCGCGCTCGCGAGCGGTGCCGGCTCGTGGTAGAAGAGTGGAGTTTCCTCCTCTTCCCACAACCAACGTGGATTCCACGCCGGTGGGCCGCGTCCCACGGGTGCCAATGACTGAGCCCATTATCGAGGAAATAGATGGTTCCCCTCGCATCAATCCGCCCCGACCGTCGACCAGTCAGGCATCGGTTCCAATGCCTCAGACTGACGCTTGGGCCGATGTTACGAAGAGGGGCAAACGCTCGAAGCGTGGCAAGCGCCAAGAGCCGCCTGCGGAGGCTTCATCAGCTCGCCCCCAACCGACGACAGGTCAGGCGCCACAAGCGCCAAGGCAGCCTCTCAAAAAGAGAGTGCGGATCCGGATCCGTACCCCCCGCTCGCACGCTATTGTGATCCAGTTGCGTCCCGATGCGATCGAGAAGGGGGTAACGTACCAGAAGGTTCTCCTCAGGGCGTTTGAGGACATAAACCTAGAGGAGATCGGCATAATGTCCGGCGTCCGAATTCGGGCGTCAGCCACTGGTGCCAGGCTGATGGAGGTGTCTGGCGGAGTCGACACCGTGAAGAAGGTGGATGTCCTTGCGGAGCTGCTGGAAGAGTCCATCAGCGACATAGCGACCATCACTCGACCAGTGAAGAGCGCTGACGTGCGCATCGCTGGTCTGAATGAGGCCACTACCCAGCAGGACATTTCTGCGGCGATCGCTAGGGCTGCGGGTTGCTCCCCGCAACAGGTAAAGGTGGGCAAAGTGAAAGTGGGCCCCAATCGTGTAGGGGCCACGATCGCCAACTGCCCTGCAGCGGCAGCCAAGAAGCTGGCGTCAGCCGGAAAACTTCTGGTCTGCTGGAGCGTGGCTCGGGTGGAAGCATTGGAGCCCCGCCCATTGCGCTGTTTTCGGTGCATGGGCGTGGGCCATACCAGACCCATGTGTCCCTCGTCAGTTGACCGAACTGGTGTTTGCTACCGGTGCGGCCAAATGGGGCACAAAGCAACTGACTGCTCCGTCAAGGAGCCTTTCTGTGCAGTGTGCGCAGAAGCGAAGCGGCCTAATGGCCATGTGATGGGAGGTAGGGCCTGCAGTCCCCCTACCACCAGAGCCAAAGGTTCTGGCAACAAGACTGCCCAGACGGTGCCCAAAGAAGGGCCTACAACAGAGGCGGAGATGGCGGAGGTGGCCAAGTCTAGTCAGCCCTTAGGACTGGTGTTGACGTTTCCGGCTCCCTCTGCACTCCGCATTGAGCCCCCAGCGGAGCCACAACCGGCCACCTCTCAAATGAGAGACACCGGGATTGGTGAACCGCCAGGAGAGGAGGTCCGCCCTGAGGGGCGCGCCCGATCTCCTTCATGGAGTCGCCCGCGGCAGAAGGACGGCAGATTTGCCCCTAAACCGCGGAAGTAGACGCTTGGTCGAGGTTGCCCGAAGAGGGCGTGATTTGGTTGGTGCTGCAATGCACACTGGTGGGCAGCTGTCGGACTAAATTCTTAAGGAGCCGACCTGCCCACAAAACAGGCTGACTGAATCCCCGGTGGTTTTAGTGGGTCGGGCATAACATCGCCCATCCCCACATACCCCGAAAGCGGGTCGAGCCGATAGCCATTGCTCCCCGCGGGATGATCTGGAAGCAGATTTCCACCGGGTAAAAAAAAAAAAAAAAAAAAAAAAAAAAAAAAAAAAAAAAAAAAAAGGTTAGGTTAGGTTAGGTTAGGTTAGGTTGGGGTGGGGTGTGTGTCGGGTGACCTCCTCGTGGTACACCCTGGGCAACGGGCAGCCTCAACATCCTCCTCCTAGAGAGGAGTCTGCTGTGAGACTGGCTGGCTAACAACCCGACACAGGCGGGAGCCCCTTCTGGGCCCTGCACCTCCAACGTGCGTGCCCACTTTGGGTCGCACACTCGCTGCTCCTTCTGAGCAGCTTTGAGAGGAGTTTTGACGGCGCCCCTTCTGGGCGGCGTTACACGGGGGGGAAAAGGGTAGTTCGGCGCCCCCTCTGGGCGTCGCTTCAAAAGACGGCCGCCCCTTAAGGGTTCTTAGGTCGCAACGGGGGGAAGGGGAACACTGCGAAAGCAGTGTAACGGGGGTTTACGCCAGCCCCCGATCATCGTAAACCACTGCGGTTCCTGCAACGACCCCCACTCGCGGCGTTGTGGGGTACGCGGGTTCCGTGGTGGAGCGAGGGCTTGCCTTAACCGGCCGGCCGCGTGAAGGACACACTATAAAACCCGAGAGAAAACTCGTAAAAACCTGCCAATACTTCCCGACCTTGGCAGTCGATAGGGTTCCCTGCGCATGAGGCCACTGCGCAGGGTGACATTTAGTTGCTCTCATAATCGTGGGAACAACTATGGCAAAATTTTTTTCTGACGTTTGGGAGGAGATGGCGGAGTCTGATTCCAGATCCGCCGTTTCGGACGAAAGAGAGGTGGCTGGCGAGAGCCGTAAGAGGTCGCGTGCGCTAGATGAGGACATCGACAGTGATGACTTCTCTGGCGCGGAGTCGGTAAGGTCGAGTGCCTCAAAACGAGGTGCTTCCAGTCGTGGGCGAGGTGCTTCCCGGTCGAGGAAACCGGCACCGAGGGACCGTTCGCCCATGGTCTATCCTGATCCTAAGGATCTCGAGGACAACGGGGACGGTACACGCATCGGTTTGAAGGAGGCCTATGCGGAGTTACGTAGGCAAGAGCTCGCGGACCTGGACGCTGAGCTCGACGCCGAAAACCAAGCCGAAGAAAGGGCTGTTGCGGAGCTGCGCAAAAACAGCCGCACTCGGGATGAGGAATCCGCTGCCGTCCTCGGCACGGATCTGCAAGGCCTCCGCAAGGCGACAAAAGCGCAGCTGGCCAAAGATCGCCAAGCGCGCCAAGAGAAGGCGGAACAGCTCACTGCGAAGCAGTTGCGACGCAAGAAGCTCCTCGAGCAAGAGGAAATCGCCCGCCTCGCGAAAGAGGACGAGGCGAAAATAAGTGCTGCGGTGCGGCAGGTCATTCCGTGGTCTGCTGAGAAAGAGGGTCCATCAGCTGGACAGGTGCTTGAGCAGGGCATCCTGTGCGCGAAGGCAGTCTCAGAGGTGTCCAGGAAGTCCGGACACCTCAATGGCTCGTGCCAGTCTCAGCTGAACCATGCGGCCGACAACTTGCAGAGGGCGTTGTCAAACCTCACCTCGCGGTGCAGTTCGGACGAGACGGAGCGTCTGGAGTATGCCAACTCCAAGCTCACGAAGGAGGTGCAGGAGCTGAAGACTGAGGTCGAGGCCCTGCGTAAGGAAGTGGCGAGGATGAGACGTTCCTCTCCTCGTGGTGAGGTCGCTCACCCTCCCCCCCCTCCGGATCTGTCGGTGATGACAACTGCTATCCAAGAGCTTCAGCGCTCGTTTAGCAGTTCCATCGGGGCACTAAGCTCCCGTCTAGACGGGCTCGAGGGCAGGCTCTCTGCGCCGGCTCGGCCCTCAGAGGGAGGTCATCCCGCAGCGTCTGGGAGAAGAGAGGAGTTCCCCCCTCTCCCCGCGCCAGGACCAAGACCGCCGAGATCGCGCGTATCGGCAAAACAGACTGCCCGCGTTGATGCAGCCCCCGTCGCGGGTTCCTCTACCGGCCCACCCCAGCAGACCACCAGCTTGGCCTCGGCTCCCCAAGGGGATTCCGAGAAGTGGGAGACGGTAACCCGCCGTCGCCGTCGGCGGAATAAGAAGTCGGCTGTAACTGCTGCGACTGCACCGACCACTACAGGTCGCGCAACTGCAGCTCAGCAGAGAGCGCCCCCTGCGACTGCTGCAAATGCTGCAGCCGGGAGGCCTAAGAGGAAGAGGACTCACCTGAAGAGGCCCAGGTCCACCGCTGTTGTGATACAGCTGAGGCCCGAAGCTATTGCCGATGGCGTAACCTATGCCCAGGTAATAAATCGGGCTAGGGCAGCTATCTCCCTGGAGGAAATTGGGATCCCGCAGGGCATGCGCACGCGGACTGCCCAGAACGGAGCCAGATTGCTGGAGATCCCTGGGGTCAACAGCGCTGATATGGCTGACCGACTGGCCGTGCGACTCAGAGAAGTCGTCGATGAGGTGGCATCAATCGTCCGACCCGAGAAGTGCGCAGATGTGCGCATATCGGGTCTGGACGATTACATCACATCGGAGGACATAGTTGTGGCTGTGTCCCAAAAGGGAGGTTGTGCGCGCGAGCGCGTCAAATTGGGGGCAGTAAGAGACGGCCCTAACGGCACTTACTCTGTTCTTGTGCGGTGTCCGATAGGGGCCGCTAAGAAGCTGAGCACTGACGGCAGACTGCACCTGTGCTGGACAACAGCACAAGTGGAAGTGTTCGCCCCACGTCCCATGCGCTGTTTCAGGTGCATGGGCATGGGCCATGCAAGACTGCGATGCCCGTCAGATGTGGACCGCAGTGAAATTTGCTTTCGCTGTGGTCGCTCGGGGCACAAAGTTTCAACGTGCACCGCAAAGGAGCCACGCTGCGCCGTATGCAGCGATAGAGGACGGCCATATGGGCACGTTATGGGGAGCAGGATCTGCAACCCCCCTGTCAAAAGGGCGCGGGAAGCGATTCCTAGAGCGCGGAGCACTGTGCGGAGGGAGCCCGCCGAGACAGAGCCTGTTGAGGCGATGGATGAGGTGGAGGCGGAGGAGGAGGCGTTGTCAGAGGCGGAGACCCTGACTTCGCAACACAGCAGTGCGTTCGAGGACGCTGCGTCGACGCTGCCAATACGGCCGTCCGCGGTCGCTGCCCGGCGAGGGCCGGCGAGGGAAGGCAGCTTCTAGCTGTCTGTATTCCCTGAGAGGGTAGTCCCAAAACGGACTTTGCAGTGCGAATGCGCTGAGATCGGGGGTGTGACAACCACCGGCTAACGGGGGTGCCGAGGATCAATATCTCACAGACAGGAAACTCGGACCCCTGGCGTCGGACAAGACGGCGATCCCCAGTGTTTTTGGCAGGTAGGCCTGTGCGTTTTAATCGTTTCCCCTCCCTCTTTCTTCACGGCGTTTTTGCGCCGGGTAAGGGAGACGGACGGGCCAGAAGAGTCCTGTACCTCACGCCTATTGCCCCTTATTGGGGATGCGTGTTGTAATTTACATAAAGATTTTCACTGGGATAAAAAAAAAAAAAAAAAAAAAAAAAAAAAAAGGTTAGGTTGGGGTGCGAGTCAGATGACCTCCACGTTGGTGCACCCTGGGCAACGGCTGGTTCCAACAGTCTCCCGCTCTGGCGTGTAGTAGACGCTTGGACCCAGCCGGCTGACATCTGACTAGGCGGGGTCCCTTCTGGGCCTCGCAGCTCCCATACGTGGTCTACTTTGGGCTGCGTAACTCACTACTCCTTCTGAGCAGTGAGAGGAGTTCTGGCGGCGTCCCTTCTGGGCGTCGTACCAAAAAGACGGCCGCCTCTTAAAGGTTCTCAGGTCGCACGGGGGGGAAAGGGGGCACCCGCCATGGACCGTGGTCCGTGGCGGGCGTCTACCCCCCCCAAGCCGTAGTTAAGTGGCACTGATGTGCCACCTAACAAATAGCCGAAATTCCTTTTGAATTTCCCATGCTGTGCGTTGTCAGCACGTGCCCGTGCACTGGCGCGCGGCCGTCAAATGCGCATTTTCCCGCGCAAGCGGGAATGAGCGCACGGAGATGGCCGTAGGTTGGTGCACGGGCGCAGGGCGGCGGCCGCGGCTCAATTCCTTTGGAAGTATACCGTGGTTGTCGCCTTATTTAGTGTTCGGATTGCCTTGTCCCCCAGGGGTTTAGTGCGGTATCCCCCTCCGTCTCGCCCTCCCAGCCGGGTCTTCCTGGCAGCTGACTTGGAGCTTCTCTCCTCGTCAGTGGGTGTGGAAAGGCGGACGGGTGAGTCCCACATAACTTGGGCCTCTTCAAGGTCCTCGTACTCGTAACGAGTTCCCCTGGGTAAAAAAAAAAAAAAAAAAAAAAAAAAAGGTTAGGTTAGGTTAGGTTAGGTTAGGTTAGGTTAGGTTAGGTTAGGTTAGGTTAGGTTAGGTTAGGTTGGGTTAGGTTAGGTTAGGTTGGGGTGGGGTGCGAGTCAGATACCTCCACGTGGTGCATCCTGGGCAACGAGTGGTTCCAACGGTCTCCGTGGAGAAAGTTGGACCCAGTCGGCTAACATCTGGCAAGGCAGGAGCCCCCTTTTGGGGCCCTGCCTCTCCTGTGTGCGTGCCTACTCTGGGCCGCTCAACTCGCTGCACCTTCTGAGCACCTTTGAGAGGAGTCTCGGCGGCGCTCCTTCTGAGCGCCGTCTTTGTGGGTTTTTTGTTGTAGGACACGACCTCGGGTATCGAACGTCGAGCGTCGAGTGTCGAGCATCGAGTGCCGAGTGTCGAGGGTTGGGAAGTGTTTGTGAGGGTCGGAGTCCGAGTCGGGTCAGATTCGTGGTCGGACTCGGAAGCTGAGTCGAGGTCCGGGTCACCAAAGAAGGGCAGGCGGGCTTCGCGATTTGTTGTGTCTTTTCGTCTACCAGCGAAAGCAGCGGCAGAGAGCGGAGAAGGGGGCCGGCGGTGGTCGCCTGGCCCCCAAGGGAGGCGCTCTGCTCTTGAGGGAGCACGAGAGGAGACGTTCCGCCTATAGTTTGGGGGTCTGGGCAAGGGGTCTCGGCTGCGCGAATGCGTGGTCTGGAGGCCTTGCGTCCCGGCCTCCGGGCATGGGCGGAGCGGCGCCATGGGTCGCTCGCGTACCATCTGATGCGGATACTGTCTGGACATGGTTTGTTCGGACGCTGTTTGCACCGGATCGGGAGAGGGCTGACCCCGCGGTGCCACCGTTGCGGGGCGGCGGGGGACGCGGCACAGCGCGCCCTAGTGGTGTGCTCTGCGTTCGATGTCCTGCGCTCCGCATTGGTCGCTGTGATTGGCGCGGACCTCTCTCTGCCGACCGTGGTTCTGTCCATGCTCGGTGGCGAGGGGTCCTGGGGAGGTGGTCAGCGGAGGGCGCGGAGCGGGCCGGGGGGCATGGCCCTCTGGCAGATCCGTGCCGCCGCAGACGCCTCCTGTGGGGAACCAGCGCGGTCCGAGCTCTAGGGGGGGCTTTCACCGTGCATTGCACGGGTCCCCACTGAGGGCCGACGCTCCGTATGTCCCGGCGCGTCGGCGACCCGTCTGTAAGGACGGGTCAGGTGTGTCCGCCCATCGTTTTCGAGGGTGGTCACCCGCCCCCCACCAGGGGCGGGAGAGGGGCTCGCCCATCTGGGCGAGCAAACCGACGGGGTTGTGGAAGTGTCCGAAAGGGTTCCCATGACCTCGTCAGGATCCGGCATGCCGGCGTTCGATGCGTCCTCCTCAGATGAGGACGACGCGATGATCGCTGGTTTGCTGGTTCCAAGGTGACGAGAGGACATCGGAGTGGTTTTACCGAGTCGGCCTATACTCGCTTTCTCTAGGGCTTCGGCCCTGGAACAGAGTCTTAGCAAGAGCCTCGTACAGCCAGCGGGACAGCGGGACCCCTTTTGCCCGCTGATGCGTCTGTTAGCAGATTTCCACTCCGTCAAAAAAAAAAAAAAAAAAAAAAAAAAAAAGGTTAGGTTGGGGTGCGAGTCAGATGACCTCCACGATGGTGCACCCTGGGCAACGGCTGGTTCCAACAGTCTCCCGCTCTGGCGTGTAGTAGACGCTTGGACCCAGCCGGCTGACATCTGACTAGGCGGAGTCCCTTCTGGACCTCGCAGCTCCCATACGTAGCCCACTTTGGGCTGCGTAACTCACTTCTCCGTCTGAGCAGTGAGAGGAGTTACTGACGGCGTCCCTTCTGGGCGTCGTACCAAAAAGACGGCCGCCTCTTAAAGGTTCTCAGGTCGCACGGGGGGAAAGGGGGCACCGGTGAGAGCGGTGCAACCGGGGTTTACGCCAGCCCCGAAGTCGGTATCTGCTCTTTCGCTGCAACGACCCCACCGTTGGCGCCGTGGGTACGCGGTGACTGGGCAGACCGGAGGCCCAATGGCCAAGAGAAGGAAAACTCACTAACACCCCGGAGAACACCGGCTAAAAACCTACGGATACCTCCCGTCCTCCGTAGTATATAGGGCACCCTCGGCGTGTGGACGGCGCGTAGGTGACTTTTTGGTCCGGGGAAGGGCAGCCCCTAAAGTGCCATAGTGAGGGGGGGAATGGCAACCCGGAAATTGCCAAAACCCAATTATGTCTAGCAGTTCTACAAACGTAATACCCCAGGAGGGTACCCACCGACCGGTGGGAGAACCCCTCCCCGGGACTGGCAAGTCGGGCGCAAAGTCGTCTGTCTCGTTGGCCCCGGGCAAGCCCCTCGTATCTGGGGGGGGCAAAGATCTGCGCAGCAGGGTGCTGAAGGCGTTGGCGGTGCCGGATTCAGATGACGAGTCCGAGGAGGAAGAGACCATGATTGACGTAGCTGTCGACGGCCGGAAACGGCGATACGACGTTGCGGATATCGATGTTGAGGCCGACGAACATCAGTCGGAGTCGGAGCCGAGGCCTTCCGGAGCCAAGGTTTCGACAGTTGCTAGGGGCCGATCTGCCCGTAATCGCTGCGAGGTAACATCCGAGCAGCAGGCGCGGAGGAAGCGGTCCGAACAGGAGAATCGGCTAGTCCTGTCTGTCGAAGAGGCCGAGTACGAAGAGCTGATAGAGCAGTACTACCGACAGTACTGCTCTCCCAAAGCGGTGGCAAGGGTAGAGGTGGTTGCCCCAGAGGAAGCCGCTAAGGAGGGAACGAGAACCAGCAAGGGCCGTGGTTCCAAAACCATCCCCAAAGGGAGGTCAGCAGTGGTTGAGGAGGTGCAAAACCCTCCTAAAGAGGTGTGGTGGGAGTCTGGTCCCGATGACCCCATGACGGCGGTGGAGGTTCAGATGTTGGGAGACGCATGTGCTCGGATCATCGCGGAGGTGTCCCACAAGTCGGGAAACCTCCAGGGGAAGATGCAGAGGGCGCTCAATGAGTCGACCAAGACCTTGAGCAGGTGCCTCTCGAACCTGGCATCCAGGTCGGCCTCGGCGGAGACACGCTGCACCGAGGTAGCGAATACCCGTCTTCGAGACGAGGTGGGACGGTTGAGCGCCGAGGTGCAGGCCCTCAAGAAAGAGCTGGCAGAGGTCAGGGGCACTCGCACAAGGTCCCCTCCCCCAGCATTGCCGGAGCAGCAGATGCGGGCGATCTGCGCTGAGCTGAAGGGCACCGTGGTCGCCTCTGTCGGTGCCATTGGCACTAGACTCGACGGCCTGGAGGCTAGGTTGGCTGCGCACGAGACGCGCCCTGGTTTCGTGTCCGAGAGCCGCCCAAGTCTGGAGGATTTCCCTCCCATAGCGGAGTCACCGCGTCGTTGGCGCAGGACAATTACTCCAGTTGACCTGCCCATCGACCTAGCCGGAGAAACGACCCCTCGCGGACCTTTGTCCCAGCCGGGTCCTAGTAGGGCTTCCGTACCGCCAACGGCCCTGCCCGAGCCGTGGGTGAACGTGCCCTCAGGTAAGCGAGGCAGGAGGAGGAAGAAGGGACAGGGAGTGCCCGCAACAACAAGCACCCCTCCAGTGGGACCTCTCCCACCAAGGACTTCGGCAACTCGCCCTGCAACGGTGCTTGACCGCTCCGCACCGCAGGTGCCGCGAGCGACGCCGAGTCGTAGGAAGAGGAGACGAGGAGGAGGAGGGAGGCTAAAACCGCCCACATCTGCAGCCGTCGTGCTGCAGCTAAGGCCGGAGGCCATCACGAACGGGGTGACATACAGCCAGGTGATCGCCAGGGCCATACAGGCCATTCCGCTCACCGAACTCGGCATCGAGGAGGGCGTACGGACCAGGGTGTCTGCCACGGGTGCTCGCTTGTTCGAGGTCCCGGGGGCAGAGAGCGGCACGAAGGCCGATAAGCTCGCCATAAGGCTTGAGCAGGAGCTGGGGGACGTGGCAACGATCGTCCGTCCGGAGAAGAGCGCGGAGCTGCGCATCTCTGGATTGGACGAGTATGCCACGTCCGAGAACGTCGCCGCGACAGTGGCACTTAAGTTGGGGTGCTCCATTGAGAGCGTGAGGGTGGGGGCCATCAGAAGGGGCCCCGACTATGCAGGTTCGGCGATAGTGCGTTGCCCCATGAGAGCGGCGAAGTCGCTGGTCTCCGTCGGCAAATTGTTCCTGGGCTGGAGCTTTGCCTCGGTGGTGGCCCTTGAGCCCCGCCCGCTTCGGTGCTTCCGATGTTTGGGTGTGGGCCATGCCAGGCCAAGATGTCCGGCACAAACCGACCGCAGCGGACTTTGTTTCCGCTGTGGTCGAGCTGGGCACAAGATGGTGGAGTGCACAACTAAAGTGCCTCGTTGTGAAGTTTGTGCCGACGCCGGCAAGCCCCATGGGCATGTGATGGGTGGCAGGGGCTGCAGTCCCCCCGCCACCAGGGCCAAGGGCCTGGTAACCAGGACTGCCGAGACTGTCCCCCGTCAGGTGGGAGAAGAGGAGGTGATGGAGACGGTGGAGGAGCCACTCCCGTCTCCTAAAGTCCCTACGACCGACCACCCCAATGTCTCTCTCGAGAGAGACACAGGGTCGGAAGGCGGTAGGGTGGTAGAGGTGGAGGACCCGGGCGAAGGCCCGAGCGGGTCTATCACTCCTGCGTGGGACAGACCACGCGCACCAGACGGGCGGTTCAAAGCCGCAGTGAAACCCACACCGAAGACCGGCCCCCCCACGTCCGGGGGGCCTCGCTGACCTGGGGCACATAGGTCAGCTGAGGGACGCTTACAGCGTAGCCGGTGGAAGGCGCGGAACAATATCTTCGGACAGCTCCCGCGCTAACCACATTATCGGTGTGAGGTTTCCCCAGGGGTTTTAGTGGGTCGGCCGCTTTTAGGCCAACCCCACATATCCCGTAGGTCGCCCCAGTCTACGGGAACTTGGTAGCAAGTTTCCCCTGGGAAAAAAAAAAAAAAAAAAAAAAAAAAAGGTTAGGTTAGGTTAGGTTGGGGTGCGAGTCAGATACCTCCACGTGGTGCATCCTGGGCAACGAGTGGTTCCAACATTCTCCGTTCGGAGAAGGTTGGGCCCAATCGGCTAACATCTGGCAAGGCGGGAGCCCCTTCTGGGCCCTGCAACTCCTATGTGCGTGTCTACTTTGGGCCGCACTGCTCGCTGCTCCTTCCGAGCAGCTTTGAGAGGAGTATCACAAAGACGGCCGCCCCTTAAGGGTTCTTAGGTCGCAACGGGGGGAAAGGGGAACACCGCGAAAGCGGTGCAACGGGGGCCCACGCCAGCCCCCGATCATCGTAAACCACTGCGGTCTCTGCAACGACCCCCACTCGCGGCGTTGTGGGGTACGCGGGTTCCGTGGTGGAACGAGGGCTTGCCTTAACCGGCCGGCCGCGTGAAGGACACACTATAAAACCCGAGGGAAAACTCGTTAAAACCTGTCAATATCCCCCGCCCTTGACAGTATGTAGGGTTCCCCGTGTATGAGGCCACTGCACGGGGTGACTTATATTTGTGCTCTACTCGTGGGTTAAGTGCAAAGATGTCCAATAAATTTTCAGACGTTTCGGAGAAGTCGGCGGAGCCTGATTCCAGGTCCGTCGTGGGTGGTGGGGCTAAGGACAGCCGGAAAGAGTCCGTGGTGGATGGTGTTAGGAACACTAGGCCCAGTAGATCGGGCAAAGGTGTTGTTTCGGGAGTCGAGGAAGGAAGGCCCGGGAGGGGCAAGGTTTTGAGTGTGTCGCTGTCGCGATTGGATGAGGTTGGCGTTCGTACACGCAGCCGCAGCCAACGCGGGGCCAAGGCGGCTCCTAAAGAGGTGGAGACAGTTTATCTGTCGGCCGAGGATGAGGACGCCATGTCTGATTCCTCGGTAGTAACGGTGACGACCGAATGCGGTCGCAAGAGAACCCGGGCGGATTTGTCCTCTTCTGAGTCGGACCATGACTCAATCCGTTCGGCTTCGAAAGTTTCGGCGTCTAGGACGTCGACAGCTCGCCGTGGGCGTGGTAGACCGCCCACAACTGGCGAATACGTGGGCCTCGCAGCGGCAAAAGAACGGCTGGCCGAGGCGGAACGTAAGGCGATGGAGCTCCAGGCTGAACAGGAGCTGGCCGAATTTAACCGCACCCAGTGCGTTGAAAGGGCCGAGAGGGTTGCAGAAGTCGGAGTCAACAATGACCAAGCGATGACTGTGGAGGTCATAGCAAAGCAGGCGGCTGACGACATCCAGCTGCTAGAGAAGGTGGCTTCGACCTCTAAGCATTTAAAGGGCACCTACATCAAGGCCCTGAAGGATGTCGCTGCCTCCTACAAGGCTAACATCAGTCGGTTGCGTCTGCACACGGTGTCTGACGAGACGGAGGCGTTACGGGCGGAGAATCGTCGCCTGAGCTCCGAGGTTGAAATCCTCAAGGAGCAAATGGCTATTCTTAATGCCACGGTCAAGTCCCTGCATGCGCAGCGATGCAAGTCCGTCACGCCCTACTCGGAGGTAGATGAGGTGGAAATGGCTCCACCGGCGCCCATTGTGTCAGAGCCCCGGGATCTCCCTAAGGCCCTACGCAAAGACCCGATGGCAGCCAAACCGAAGCCTAAAAAGGCTAGGGTTGAACAGCCGCCCCCCCCTCCGCCAGAGGTCGACCAATCGGTCATGGCTGAAGTGATGCGCCAGGTCGGGTTTCTCCTGACAACTCGACTGGAGTCCATCGAGGCGAGGCTCCCCCCGGAGCCAAGGTTGCGTCCGCCGCTTGCGGCTGACGCTAAAAACAAGGCGAAGTCTTCGTTTGCGTCGGTTGTCAAATCCGCACCCGTCGCAGCGCTCCCAGCCAAGTCGGGCAAGGTGAAGCCTTCTGCCGCTAATGCGGTGAAAGAGGGCTCACAGTCCAAAAAGGGCAAAAAGGTGGCCAAAGCTACCCCTACTTCTGCCCCTCGTACAACCGGTGCCTCCAAAGCGCCGGCTCCCTCCACCTCACGAACACCTGAGGAGGGGGAGTGGACTGTTGAGGTGGGCGGCCGAAAGGCACGTCGGAAGAAGAAAGCGGCATCTAAACCGCAAGCCAAGCCTAAGGGTAAGGCCGGCCAAAAGAAGCCCAACCTGCAGGAGCCTCGCACAGCTGCGGTTGTGATCACCCTGCAGCCGGAAGCCAAAGAGAACGGCATTACGTATGCCAACATCTTCCGGAAGGCCCGCGAATGTGTCGACCCCACTGCCTTGGGAATCGAACATGTTCGGTTTCGGGAGGCGCTAACGGGTGCTCGAATTCTCAGTTTGCCGAGCACCGTGACTGCGGAGCAGGCTGACACCTTTGCTGAACGGCTGAGGGACGCTCTCGGTGAAGTGGTCAAGGTCACTCGGCCAACAAAGCGAGTAGATCTGCGCGTTACCGGCCTAGGCGACGGGATTGAGCCCTCGGACATCCAGGCTGAGGTCGCGAAAGCGGGCAAGTGCCCTATTGACTCTGTCCGAGTGGGGGAGATCAGGGACGGTCCTGGTCGCATGGGCACGTTATACGTGCAATGCCCAGTAGGCGCTGCTAAAGTCCTGCTAGCGGCAGGTCAAGTTGGCGTAGGATTTTGCTCTGCGCGCGTGGAGGCTCTAGAGAAGCGGCCACTTCGGTGCTACCGCTGTTTAGAAAAGGGGCACACTAAGTTAAGATGCACGGCCCAGATAGACCGCAGCGGATTGTGCTACCGCTGCGGTAAGGCTGGCCATATTGCAGCATCGTGCTTGGTCAAGCCGAATTGTCCCATCTGCGCAGAGGCCAAACGGCCCGCAGAACACATCGTGGGAAGCAAAAATTGCTCTCCCCCAAGGAGGAGGAAAACGGCGGCCACTAAGGCCTCCCCCCCTACGAGTGCCCAGCAAGCACCACGCGATGTTGAGATGGGGACCAGTAATGTGTAGCACAACATCGTTACACATACTCCAGGCGAATCTAAACCACGCCGCTGGCGCACAAGATCTTTTCTTGCAGTCGTTGGCGGAGTGGTCTATTGACATAGCTGTGGTCTGTGAGCCCTACTACATTCCGACGCGTAACAACTGGGCGGCGGATGTAGACGGTGACGTCGCTATCGTGGGGGGTTCGGCGACAACGTCCCACTTCTCTCTTCACGAGAGGGGATCGGGATTCGTAGCGGTCAAATGGGGGGAGGTAATTCTGTTCGGAGTGTACTTCTCCCCCAACAGGCCGTACATCGAATTCGAGGCCTTCGTCACAGGCCTCGGAGCAGCTGTAAGGAGGGCAGCGCCTTCCCCGGTCGTCTTTCTTGGCGATTACAACGCCAAGTCAACGGCGTGGGGATGTCCTGTCTCCAATCAGAGAGGCGATTTGGTGGAGGAATGGGCCATAACATCTGGCCTTTGCCTTCTTAACCGGGGCAATGTAAACACATGTGTCCGCCTCAATGGCGGATCCATTGTGGATCTTTCTTTTGCTTCCCCCACCATCGCTTCGAGGGTGTCTGGATGGGTTGTTCTGGAGGGGGTAGAGACTCTGTCTGATCATTTGTATATCAGATTTGACATCTCCCCCTCTCAGAGGCTCAGCAGTAGCGACCAACGTCGCCAAAGCTCACCGTATCCACGGTGGGCGATAGGCAAAATGGACCGTGAACTCCTGATCGAGGCGGCAATCGTCCAGGTCTGGTTTTCCCCAGCTGCGACGCAACCGGTTCATCCGGATGATGAGGCTGAATGGTTTGCGGGTGCCATGACAGAGATCTGTGACGCTGCCATGCCCCGGGTTCGCCGTAGGCCCTCCAAAAAGGAGGTTTATTGGTGGAACCGTGAGATAGCCAGCCTAAGGGAAGACTGTATAGTCGCGCGTCGCGCATATACGAGCCAGCGCAGACGACGCCTTCGTGATGAAGCAGCCGAGAATGTGTTGCACGAGGCGCTCAAGGAGGCCAAGAAGGCTCTCCAAGCGGCCATATGCCAGGCAAAAGACGCGGCCCGGGAAGAAATGCTCGAGACGCTCAACCAAGATCCGTGGGGGCGACCGTATCGTTCTGTTCGCGGAAAACTCCGCAACGTAGGTCCCCCTCTGACCGAGTCTCTTGAGCCTCCTCTATTGGAGTCAATCATCTGCTCCCTCTTCCCGGAGAGAGCCGTGTTTGAGCCTCCTCGAATGGTCCCATCTCAGAATGAACCCCACGCCGATGCCCAGATTCCGCCAGTCACATCTGGTGAGTTGGGCGCGGCCTTTCTGAGGCTTCGGCCTAAGAGGACGGCTCCGGGTCCAGACGGCATCCCCGGGCGTGCCTGGGTGATAGCTGAAGAGGTTCTGGAAGAAAGATTCCGAGATCTTCTGGGCGCCTGTTTGTCATCGGGACAATTCCCTGCACGGTGGAAGACCGGAAGGCTCGTGCTCCTAAGGAAGGAGGGGCGTCCACTGGATTCGCCCTCGGCATACCGGCCAATCGTCCTATTGGACGAAGCCGGTAAGCTTTTTGAGCGCGTACTGGCCCGCCGAATCAACAACCATCTAGGTTCGGTAGGCCCGGACTTGGCTTCATGCCAGTACGGGTTCAGAGAGGGTCGGTCCACGATTGATGCCATCTTGGATGTCAAAGCGCACTCGCAAGAGGCCGTTGCGCAAGGTGAAGTAGTGCTGGCGGTATCACTCGATATCGCCAACGCTTTTAATAGCCTGCCGTTCGAATGCATAGGGGAGGCGCTCCGCTACCATGGGGTGCCCCACTACCTAATGCGTATCCTCCACAATTACCTAAGGGGGCGAACGGTAACATACCAGGGCAGAGATGGGCAATTGCGCAGTCGAGCAGTGTCGTGCGGGGTCCCACAGGGGTCGGTTCTTGGGCCGCTCCTGTGGAACGTCGGTTACGACTGGGCGCTGAGAGGCGCCCTGCTGCGGGGACTCAGAGTGGTCTGTTACGCTGACGACACTCTTGTGACGGCTCGAGCAAAAACCTTCCCAGACGCGACCGTACTGGCCTCTGCAGGGGTCACGCACCTGGTTCGCAGAATCCAAATGCTGGGACTTCGAGTCGCTCTCGAAAAGACGGAGGCCCTCTTCTTTTACGGGGCTCGCAGGCGCCCTCCTCCAGAGGCGCACTTGCGTATAGATGGTGTCCGGGTTGCCATCAACCCATGCATGCGCTACCTAGGCTTGACTTTGGACAGCAAGTGGAGTTTCTCCGAGCACTTCAGTCGACAGTCGCCGAAACTGGTTAGAGCTGCAGGGGCGTTGGGCAGTCTTCTGCCGAATCTTGGCGGGCCGAGTGGCAGTGCACGACGGTTGTACACCGGAGTGATACGCTCGATGGCTCTGTATGGGGCACCGGTGTGGGTAGACGCCCTGAATGCCAAAAACAAGGCCCTGCTACGAAGACCTCAGCGGGTCATGGCTATCAGGGCCATTCGTGGCTACCGCACCGTGTCATACGAGGCGGCATGTGTCCTTGCGGGCACTCCTCCATGGGACCTGGAGGCGAGCGTACTTGCTGCGGTTTACGAGCAAGGGGCTGAACTGCGTAGTCTCGGCGAACGAGTCATGCCCGAGCAGGCAGCAAGGTGGCGTGAAGACGCTCAGGAAGTGGTGATGGAGCGATGGCGCGCACGCTTGGAGAACCCAAGTGCCGGCCACTGGACCATCGGAGCGATCCGGCCTGTTCTGGAGCGATGGGTCGGTCGCAAGGAGGGGACCCTCACGTTCCGTACCTCTCAGGTTATGACAGGGCACGGCTGTTTTGGCAGCTACCTGTCGAGGATCGGACGTGAGGAGTCTGAGACATGCCACCAGTGCGGGGCCGCAGCAGACACGGCCCTACACACTTTGGAGGTGTGTCCGGCGTTCAGTAGCGAACGTCAGGAGCTGCTCGCTGTCAACGGACCCGACCTGACGCTGGCGACAGTGGCCAACGCCATTCTCACCAGCAGAAGGTCGTGGGACGCCTTCGCCTCCTTCTGCGAGAACGTCATCTTGCGGAAAGAGGAGGCGGAGAGGGCGAGGGAGGATGACCCGTTATCAGCTGCGTCAAGACGCAGGCGAACGGGCCGTCGGAGGCGGCTGCATGGGCTGTTGCACCCATCGTAGCCCAACGCGGGGGTGGGGGTCACCATCTTCCCCACACTCCCCGCGACTTAGCCTCCAGGAGAGAAGGCGCCCCTCTTGCATCCGGGAGGTATGGCGCCTTCAGTGGCCGACGGGCCAAAGTGGTGGGCCCTAGGGGGCGACCGCGCGGACTGCGAATGGCTCCATTGAGTGCTCGGGGTTCCGCAAAAGCGGTAGACGGATGTCGGGCGGTTTAGTGGGTCGGTCACAGCCCATCAGGTGACCAACCCCACACACCTCCCGGGCCTTGCAACAGCCCGGTCGAGATGGTTTGGATGCAAATTCCGCTCGTAAAAAAAAAAAAAAAAAAAAAAGGTTAGGTTAGGTTGGGGTGCGAGTCAGATACCTCCACGTGGTGCATCCTGGGCAACGAGTGGTTCCAACGGCCTCCGTAGGAGAAAGTTGGACCCAGTCGGCTAACATCTGGCAAGGCAGGAGCCCCCTTTGGGGGCCCTGCCTCTCCTATGTGCGTGCCTACTCTGGGCCGCTCAACTCGCTGCACCTTCTGAGCAGCTTTGAGAGGAGTCTCGGCGGCGCTCCTTCTGAGCGCCGTCTTTGTGGGTTTTTGTTGTAGGACACGACTTCGGGTATCGAACGTCGAGCGTCGAGTGTCGAGCATCGAGTGCCGAGTGTCGAGGGTTGGGAAGTGTATGTGAGGGTCGGAGTCCGAGTCGGGTCAGATTCGTGGTCGGAGTCGGAAGCTGAGTCGGGGTCCGGATCACCAAAGAAGGGCAGGCGGGCTTCGCGATTTGTTGTGTCTTTTCGTCTACCAGCGAAAGCAGCGACAGAGAGCGGAGAAGGGGGCCGGCGGCGGTCGCCTGGCCCCCAAGGGAGGCGCTCTGCTCTTGAGGGAGCACGAGAGGAGGCGTTCCGCCTATAGTTTGGGGGTCTGGGCAAGGGGTCTCGGCTGCGCGAATGCGTGGTCTGGAGGCCTTGCGTCCCGTCCTCCGGGCATGGGCGGAGCGGCGCCATGGGTCGCTCGCGTACCATCTGATGCGGATACTGTCAGGACATGGTTTGTTCGGACGCTGTTTGCACCGGATCGGGAGAGGGCTGACCCCGCGGTGCCACCGTTGCGGGGCGGCGGGGGACGCGGCACAGCGCGCCCTAGTGGTGTGCTCTGCGTTCGATGTCCTGCGCTCCGCATTGGTCGCTGTGATTGGCGCGGACCTCTCTCTGCCGACTGTGGTTCTGTCCATGCTCGGTGGCGAGGGGTCCTGGGGAGGTGGTCAGCGGAGGGCGCGGAGCGGGCCGGGGGGCATGGCCCTCTGGCAGATCCGTGCCGCCGCAGACGCCTCCTGTGGGGAACCAGCGCGGTCCGAGCTCTAGGGGGGGCTTTGACCGTGCATTGCACGGGTCCCCACTGAGGGCCGACGCTCCGTATGTCCCGGCGCGTCGGCGACCCGTCTGTAAGGACGGGTCAGGTGTGTCCGCCCATCGTTTTCGAGGGTGGTCACCCGCCCCCCACCAGGGGCGGGAGAGGGGCTCGCCCATTTGGGCGAGCAAACCGACGGGGTTGTGGAAGTGTCCGAAAGGGTTCCCATGACCTCGTCAGGCTCCGGCATTCCGGCGTTCGATGCGTCTTCCTCAGATGAGGACGACGCGATGATCGCTGGTTTGCTGGTTCCAAGGTGACGAGAGGACATCGGAGTGGTTTTACCGAGTCGGCCTATACTCGCTTTCTCTAGGGCTTCGGCCCTGGAACAGAGTCTTAGCAAGAGCCTCGTACAGCCAGCGGGACAGCGGGACCCCTTTTGCCCGCTGATGCGTCTGTTAGCAGATTTCCACTCCGTCAAAAAAAAAAAAAAAAAGGTTAGGTTAGGTTAGGTTAGGTTAGGTTAGGTTAGGTTAGGTTAGGTTAGGTTAGTGGCGTTCTGTCGCCCGAACACAGCACCCGTGCGCACGTCTGCTCCGTAAAATTGAAAGTTGTTTTTCGCTATTTAAAAATAGACGGTATGACTTTAAAAATCTGCTGATCTTTTGATAAATAGTGAACTTTTGCCGTGCATTTTTCGATATTTTTTCTGTTTTCATAGGTTAAGTATTTGATTTGTTATTCATTTGTTTTTGTTTTTTGTTGTCAAAACGTCTGCAATGCAGAGACAAAAATTTTAATTATTTTTTAGTTTCTTTGTCTTTGGGACCCCGCTTGGGTTCCCAAGGGCTTTTTAGTGTTATATTCCATATTCTAGTTGTAGGTATTTTTAGTTTTCATTTCGGTCAAGATTTCGAATTTTGGTCGATTTTTTTCTCGGCAACTCAAATTGTCGAAAAAAAAAAACGACTCGAACTTGACCGAAATTTAGATTTGTATGAAACTTGTTTTAAAATATATTTTTAGATCGTTACGAATTGTTGTCCATAGGCTTCCGGTGGTACGGCCATACCATCTGGGGGTTTTATGCGACCAAATAACCGCTTTTTCTCCGGTTTCTGCTGAGTACCAATTCGGTACTTTTTAGTTCCCGGAAGATGCCCAAAAGCAAGATTGACCGCAAGGGAAGGGCCAGGAGGGCTAATCCCGTCACGGTGCTGTCGGATGACGAGACTGACTCCAGTTCCGGCTCTGGTTCCGGGCTGGAGGAGGTAATTTTGGAAGGTTCCGGAATACTCTCGGACGAGTTTGTCGATTGCAGTGAGCGCAGTGGAGCGCACCTGCAACCGGACTTGAGTTCCGCTTCCTCCCCGGAGCCGGGTCAGGAGCCGATGGACTCGAGCGTGCCGTTGGGGGCCAAAAGGCTCCACGAGACGGATGAAGAGGACGACGTCAAGGCCGTTGATTATCGCCCGACCAAGGTCTGCTCCGCCCAGCGTGGGGGGGGCAAAGTGGGGGGGGGCGGTCGCCCAGGTACCTCCAAAGGAGTGGCTTCAGCCAGGCGGGCCCTCGTCGAGAGCGACGAGGAAGAATACGAGGCCTACGCAAACCTCACAAGCGAGCACATAGAGGATGTGCTCGCCAATGGCGAAGACGCTCGTTCCCTGCCGAGGAAGGCCAAAGGCCAAAGGTCGTATGAGGAGGCGAGCTCCATGTCGGACTACGAGCGGACTGCGGACGAGGAGACCAACTTCCGCAAGAGTCCGAACAGCTCGGCCAGTGAGGTCATGCGGGCCATCAGGGGCCACAAAGGCAAGAGCTTCCAGACCCTGGCGGATAAGGAGGACTCGACCAGGATGGATATGCTGTTGGAGGGTGAGGCGGCGGTGCGAAGTATCTTCGCATCCGCCAAGAAGTCGGGGAATCTTAACGGTGCCGTCCATGGACGCATTAACTGTGCGGCCGTGACCCTGGCGAAGATGGTGCACGTCCTCAAGACGATGACCCAGGACGAGGAGATCCGCCGTCTGAAAGCGTGCATCCGGTCTCAGGATGCGCAGATGGCTCAGATGAGGGAGGAACTCAAGGCCGTCAAGGAGGGCCTGAACGAGGCCGGAAGGGTCAATAACCTGCTGAAGACCCCGACTCCCCCCATCGTGGTGGAAGGTCCAGGTGTGGACCATATGGTCAGGGCTCTCGGGGCAGAAATGCGCTCCGAGATGCTCAAGGACATGGAGGCCAAGCACTCCGAATCGATGGAGTCGATTCGGAATATGCTCAACGCCTTCAAGGCCGGAATCGACCAGAGGCTTGGCCCGGAGCCCATGCTTAGGCCCCCTCTTGCCGTGGACCGGAAGAGGGATGCCGCCGCTGCCGCCGCCGCCGCCGCCGCCGCCGCCGCCGCCGCCGCCGCCGCCGCCGCCGCCGCCGCTCCCCGTGCTGGTCGCCCCCAAGTCGTTGCCGCCACTCCCGCTGCTCCCGCCGGTCGCTCCTACGCCACTGCCGCTGCCCCCTTCCGGGATGATGGTGCTGCTGCCGGACCCTCCTGGGCCCCGCACGTGGTACCTGCAAAAGAGAAAGGGATTAGTAAGGATGGTCAAAGGACTTACCTGGCTGCTCCGTCGAAGAGGACTCCTGTCCCTGAGTCTGCTCTGGACGCTGCTCCTCCGGTCCGGGATGCCGCTCCTGGCCACGTGGCCCACGATCCGTCGCTTGACGCTGCGGGCGCGACGCCAGCCAATGGCTGGAAAACTGCGGGGAAGAAGAATAGGAGGAAGAAGAAGTCTTCCCCATCTGCCCAGGCGGGACCAGAGGGTCCAACCAAGGCCCCCCCTGCAGCTGCCGCCAAGGCGCCGGTCAAGCTGGAGGTGCCCCGGTCCTCTGTCGTGACCATCTCCCTCAGCAAAGAGGGAGTAGCCAAGGGGGCAACTTACTTGTCGGTCATGACAAAGGCGATCGACAACATTGACTTGGCGGAGCTGGGGTTGGAGACCCTAAAGATCCGCAACACAGCCTCCGGGGGCAGGAAGCTGGAGATTGCCGGAACCTCCAGTGGTCCCAAAGCCGACGGCCTGGCGGAGCGTCTGAGGCAGGTCCTCGGCGAAGACGCCCACATCAACAGGCCAATGAAGAGGGCCGAAATTAAGCTCACCGGGCTCGATGAGACGATGACCCGGGAGAGGATCGCGGAGGCAGTCGCTCTCAAGGGGGAGTGCTCCGCGACTGAGGTCGCGGTGGCGCAGATCCGGGAGCCTCAAGGATGGACCCCCAGGTCCGTTTTGGTTCGATGCCCGATACCGGTAGCGAAAAAGCTAGCCGAAGAGGGAGTCCTAAAGGTGAGATGGACCACGCTCTCCCTGGCCGTGCTGGAGCCCTCACCTACGAGGTGCTTCAGGTGCTTGGGCATCGGCCACACGCGTCCGACGTGTCCCTCGAAGGTGGACAGAGGCATCCTGTGCTTCCGCTGTGGGTCAGAGGGACACCAGGCGGAAGCTTGTGACGCCACGGTGGCCAAGTGTCTCGTCTGTACCGAGCACAAATTGCCCGCCAAACATCACATGGGGAGTAGGTTGTGCAAGCCTCCTCCCACGAAAGGTTCCACCCCTCTGTGGAGGGTAGTTGACCCTGCACCTGCCGTCGCCGAAAAAATGGACTGCTCAACACCGGGACCCGATGCCAGTTCGGCCTAACGAGTTCCTAATACAGGCGAACCTCAACCGCTCTGTCGCCGCGCAAAACCTGCTGGTGCAGCATATGACAGAGTGGGAGGTCGGTGCGGCCCTGGTGTCAGAGCCGCATTCTGTGCCTGTTGGGCCGAACTGGATCGGGGACAAGCAGGGACTGGCCCTAGTAACTGTCCCCTCCAGAAGTCCTACCCCCATCCACCTCAGAGAGAGGGGCGACGGGTATGTGGCGGTATCCTGGGGCGACCGGGCACTTGTCGCCGTGTATTTCTCGCCGAACCGTCCCCTGCGGGAGTTCCGGCAGTTCATGGCCCAGCTCCTCGGTGTGGTGAGACGTTTGTCCCCGCTACAAGTCGTGTTAGCGGGTGACTTGAACGCCAAGTCCACCACCTGGGGATGCCCAGCGACTGACCACCGAGGGACGGAGGTGGAGGAATTCGTCGTGGCGTCGGGGCTAGTGCTCCTCAATCGAGGCAGCGTGGCCACGTGCTCGAGGTGGCAGGGGGAGTCGATAGTCGACGTCTCCTTCGCATCCCCTGCCACCGCAGCACGCGTCCAGGAATGGTGGGTCATGGAGGGAGCGGAGACCCTCTCCGACCACGAGTATGTGGCCTTCAAGATCTCCCCAGTCCCAGTCCCGCTGAACTCCCTTCGGCCAACGGATGGGGTGAGAACGGCCCACTTTAGAAAGTGGGCCCTCACGAAGCTGAATGTCGAGGCAGCCAACGAGGCGGCGCAGCTTGAAAGGTGGTTCCCGGCCCCCCCCCCGGAGATGGACGTGGACAGACAGGCTGTCAAGTTCCAGCAGTCGCTGACCCGCGTGTGCGACACATGCATGCCCAGAGCTGGTGACAAACCCCACCAGAGGGCGGTGTACTGGTGGTCGCAAGCCATCGCTGACCTGCGCGCCGCCAGCATATTGGCGCGGCTTGGCTACCAGCACTGCAGGCGCAGGCGGCACCACACGCGGGCGGAAGAGGACAGCCTTTATGCCGTCTATAAGGAGGCAAGGAAGGAACTCCAGGTGGCGATCCTGAGGAGCAAGACGGCCGCCTGGAATGAGTTCCTGGCAGACCTGGACCGGGACCCCTGGGGGAGGCCCTACCGAGTAGTCCGAAATCGGTACAAGAACTCCGCCCCCCCTACCGAGTCGTTCGACCCCATGCTGTTGGATCGGATAGTGGATGGCCTGTTCCCGTCTCAGGGTTTCGCGGCTGTCCCTTTCTCTCTTCCAGAGAGTGAGGAAGAGTATGACCCATCCTCCATCCCTGGTGTCACCGAGGGAGAGTTAGAGGTCGCTGTGGACCGTCTGCGCCTTAAGAGAAAGGCACCTGGGCCGGACGGGGTACACAGCAAGGTGCTTGGTATCGCGCTGGACCATCTCGGAGGAAGGCTAACCGGCCTCCTGGACTGTTGCCTACGGCAGGGCAAGTTCCCAAAGCTCTGGAAGGAGGGCCGGTTAGTCCTTCTAAGAAAGGGCGACCGTCCGCCGGACCTGCCATCGGCCTATCGGCCGATCGTCCTGCTTGACGAGGCGGGCAAGCTCTTCGAGCGTGTGCTCGCTGCCCGAATCGTAGAGCACTTGGACGCTGACGGACCCAATCTTGAGGATTCTCAGTATGGGTTCCGTCGGGGCAGGTCAACGGTCGATGCAATACTTACCCTACGTAAGTCTACCGAAGAAGCGGTGCGAAGAGGGGAGAGGGTGCTGGCAGTGTCGCTGGACATAGCGAATGCCTTCAACACCCTCCCCTTCAACTGCATCCTCCAGGCTCTCCGGTACCATAGGGTACCGTGGTATATCCGGAGAGTCCTGGCTGACTACCTGCAGGATAGGAAGGTCCTATTCCTGCAGAAAGGCGTTGGGCGCATATGTGCTCGTCGTATGGCGTGTGGGGTTCCGCAGGGGTCGGTCTTAGGACCACTCTTGTGGAACCTGGGGTACAACTGGGTCCTGCGGGGGACTCTCCTCCCCAGGACCAGTGTACTCTGCTACGCGGATGACACCCTGATCACTGCCCGGGGCAGGGACTATCAGAGGGTGGTCAGATTGGCGTCAGTGGCTGCCACTTTGGCCATATCGCGGATCCGACAGCTGGGGTTAGAGGTGGCCGTATCAAAAACGGAGGCCATGGTGTTCCACGGCCCCCGGATGCGCCCTCCCCCGGGTGACTGGAGGATCACAGTGGATGGCGTGCGAGTCGAGGTGAAAAGCCAGATGAAGTATCTGGGCCTCATCCTCGACAGCCGCTGGTCCTTTGAGCCTCACTTCGCTGAGATGGCGCCTCGCGTTGTGAAGGCTGGCATGGCGCTAGGGCGTGTGTTGCCGAACGTTGGAGGTCCTGGTGAGAGCTGCCGCCGGCTGTATGCAGGAGTGCTGCGCTCCATGGCGCTCTACGGGGCTCCGGTCTGGTCCGACTCGCTCTCCCGCAAAACAGTCGCACTCTTGCGACGGCCACAGAGGGTGGCTGCGGTGAGGGCGATTAGGGGCTATCGGACCGTGTCCTTCACAGCCGCGACGGCTCTCGCCGGCATGATTCCGTGGGAGCTCGAGGCCAAGGTGCTCACCGAGGTCTACGAGCTCCGCACGGAAATGCGGGAAAGGGGGGAACGCCTCGCCTTGGAAGAGGTCCAGGGTGCACGGCGTAGTGGAAGAGAGATGGCGGTGTGGGTGTGGGAACACCAACTGGAGTCCCCAATTGCCGGACACCGAACGGTCGAGGCAGTGCGTCCTGTGCTGCGGGAGTGGATGGATCGGCCCTTTGGGCAGTTATCCTACCATCTGACACAGTTACTGACCGAACACGGTTGCTTCGGCAAGTATCTGTGTCGGATAGGAAAGGAGGAGAGCACCGTATGCCACCAGTGCGGAGCTGCGGAGGACACGGCGCTGCACACTCTCCAGGTGTGTGGTGCCTTTGCCTCTCAGCGACGCACTGTGGAGATGGCGCTCGGGAGTAGAGGGAGTCTCGCTCTTCCGGACATTGTGGCCGCAATGCTGGAGAGTGAGGACTCGTGGAGTGCGGTGGCACAGTTCGCGGCCGACGTCATGGGCACAAAGGAGGAGGCGGAGAGAGAGCGTGAGAACGCCCTCGACGCCACTCCGGCCAGACGGAGGCGAAGGAGGAGGAGACGGAGGGGCGCGGATCTTAATCCGCCGTAGCCCGGTCCCCCTCCTCGAACAGTGTCGTGCGCTATGCGCCTCGGTTGTATATAATGTAATTTTGTATATTTGTCTTGTAAATATTTTAATTGTTGTTTTGTAAATAGTTTGTCTTTTTGGTCTTTGTTTGTTTTATTTTGTTTTGTGTATATTTTTTTTTTTTTTTTTTTTTTTTAAAGTTAAGATTAGCTTTGGGGAAAACAGAAAAATAAAAAATAAAAAAATAAAAACCAAAAAAATTAAGAAAAGTAAACCCAAAAATAGTTTAGTATAAGTTTAGTTTTTAAGAGGACCACACGAACCCAGACTGGGCTCTGTGAGTCTTCCCATTGCCGAAGCCTTCTAGGGCTTAACCGTCACTCCTTGCGAGGCATGGGGTGATGGTGATCGCTGTCGCGTACGCGTTACCCCCCGTTTGCCTGCGCGTGCCGGTCCTAATCACACTCCGTGTGACTGGACCGGCACGCGTGGGCACACGGGGGCCAGGGTGAGCCCCGCGGTTCAATTTCCCTCGGAATAGGCCCCGCGGCCTCACCGTTTTCGGAGTTTGGACCCCCAGAGTTTAGTGAGTATCCCCCTCCGTCTCGCCCTTCCCGGCCTTGGGCTTTTCCCTTGGCAGCCGACTGGAGACAATGGCGTCTCCGTATAGTTGGTGGGTTGTGGAAAGGCGGACGGGTGAGTCTCACATAACCAGGAGCCTCTTCAAGGTCCTGGTACTCGTAATTGAGTTTCTCTGGGATAAAAAAAAAAAAAAAAAAAAAAAAAAAAAAAAGGTTAGGTTAGGTTAGGTTAGGTTAGGTTAGGTTAGGTTAGGTTAGGTTGGGGTGCAAGTCAGATACCTCCACGTGGTGCATCCTGGGCAACGAGTGGTTCCAACGGTCTCCGTGGAGAAAGTTGGACCCAGTCGGCTAACATCTGGCAAGGCAGGAGCCCCCCTTTTGGGGCCCTGCCTCTCCTGTGTGCGTGCCTACTCTGGGCCGCTCAACTCGCTGCACCTTCTGAGCAGCTTTGAGAGGAGTCTCGGCGGCGCTCCTTCTGAGCGCCGTCTTTGTGGGTTTTTTTGTTGTAGTACACGACTTCGGTTATCGAACGTCGAGCGTCGACTGTCGAGCATCGAGTGCCGAGTGTCGAGGGTTGGGAAGTGTTTGTGAGGGTCGGAGTCCGAGTCGGGTCAGATTCGTGGTCGGAGTCGGAAGCTGAGTCGGGGTCCGGGTCACCAAAGAAGGGCAGGCGGGCTTCGCGATTTGTTGTGTCTTTTCGTCTACCAGCGAAAGCAGCGGCAGAGAGCGGAGAAGGGGGCCGGCGGTGGTCGCCTGGCCCCCAAGGGAGGCGCTCTGCTCTTGAGGGAGCACGAGAGGAGACGTTCCGCCTATAGTTTGGGGGTCTGGGCAAGGGGTCTCGGCTGCGCGAATGCGTGGTCTGGAGGCCTTGCGTCCCGTCCTCCGGGCATGGGCGGAGCGGCGCCATGGGTCGCTCGCGTACCATCTGATGCGGATACTGTCTGGACATGGTTTGTTCGGACGCTGTTTGCACCGGATCGGGAGAGGGCTGACCCCGCGGTGCCACCGTTGCGGGGTGGCGGGGGACGCGGCACAGCGCGCCCTAGTGGTGTGCTCTGCGTTCGATGTCCTGCGCTCCGCATTGGTCGCTGTGATTGGCGCGGACCTCTCTCTGCCGACCGTGGTTCTGTCCATGCTCGGTGGCGAGGGGTCCTGGGGAGGTGGTCAGCGGAGGGCGCGGAGCGGGCCGGGGGGCATGGCCCTCTGGCAGATCCGTGCCGCCGCAGACGCCTCCTGTGGGGAACCAGCGCGGTCCGAGCTCTAGGGGGGGCTTTGACCGTGCATTGCACGGGTCCCCACTGAGGGCCGACGCTCCGTATGTCCCGGCGCGTCGGCGACCCGTCTGTAAGGACGGGTCAGGTGTGTCCGCCCATCGTTTTCGAGGGTGGTCACCCGCCCCCCACCAGGGGCGGGAGAGGGGCTCGCCCATCTGGGCGAGCAAACCGACGGGGTTGTGGAAGTGTCCGAAAGGGTTCCCATGACCTCGTCAGGCTCCGGCATGCCGGCGTTCGATGCGTCCTCCTCAGATGAGGACGACGCGATGATCGCTGGTTTGCTGGTTCCAAGGTGACGAGAGGACATCGGAGTGGTTTTACCGAGTCGGCCTATACTCGCTTTCTCTAGGGCTTCGGCCCTGGAACAGAGTCTTAGCAAGAGCCTCGTACAGCCAGCGGGACAGCGGGACCCCTTTTGCCCGCTGATGCGTCTGTTAGCAGATTTCCACTCCGTCAAAAAAAAAAAAAAAAAAAAAAGGTTAGGTTAGGTTAGGTTAGGTTAGGTTAGGTTAGGTTAGGTTAGGTTAGGTTCCCCCCCCCCCCATTGTGCTGCCACCTTGTCGTGGTGGGGGGGCTTGCGTGTCCCAAGGACCTTCAAGGCTATGCCGTACAGGGCTTCCCATAACGGACAGGCTTGGAGAGAGGGGCCAGACTAAGAGCGGCACAGGGGTTGTGTCTCTCCGCGTGTCCCTCTGAACTAGCAGAGGGCACAGTGGATGGGACCAGGGTGGGAAAAACCCATGAGGGTTACTTAGGGTGGGGGCGACGGGCTGTCGGTCGCGAGACTGACAGTATGGCTTAGGCTACCGTCGGCCAACTCGCTCCCCGACCCGTGGGGTCAGGGGTGAGGGCCGCTACTCCGGTAGGGGCCGCGAGGAAGAAAACCTCTCTAAAAAATTACCCAAATCCCAAGCTTAGCACTCGGTGATGGGATGTATGGTTGGGGGGAACCCAACCGCTAGAGGCAGGAGGAGCTCACCTCCATAAAAAAAAGAGACCAGCTGTGGAACAGCAACAAAATAATGGAAGGTCAGTTTAAAGATAAATTACCCCAGGAGGGTACCGGCATCTCAGATGTCGGAGAATCCCTCACCGGGCCTAGCCCGGTCTGCCCCTCGTATTCTGGGGGGGGCAAAAACTGTCCTGAGGGCGAAAGCTCTCAAGCCGCGAGGCGGCCGAATGATGTGTCCCAGGAGACTGCGGAGGAGTCTGACTCATCCGTGATGTCCCTGGTGACTGTGTCGTCATGTGATGACGCAGCGGGGAGGCTGTGGCGCAATGCGCGGAAACGGCCTCGAGAGGCGGTAGAGAAGCGGGCTCCCGCGCCGACACCCACCTCAAAAAGAGGAAGAGGGCGGCCCCCCACGACAGGGGAATACGTCGGCTATGCACAGGCAAAGTCGGCGTACATCAAAGCCCAAAGAGAGGAGATGGCGCTTGAGGACGAGGAAGAGGTGGCGAGTATGGCCCGCGAGCTGCGCGAAAAGGGCCGGTCGCAGCGCCTTTCTGAGTCGTCATTGGCGTCGCACGACGGTGGCGAAATGACGGCGCTGGAATTACAAAAGAAGGCAGAGGATAGTGTTCTTCTTATTCAGGCGGTTGCATCGAAGTCCCGTAACCTAAAGGGGACGATGCAGAAGAACCTCAAGGAGGCCTCTGCCAACTTGCGGGAGGTGGTAGCGGAGCTAGCAGTGCGGTCCGCTACGGAGGAGACGGCTCGGCTCCAAAGGGCCAATGCTCGCCTCCAAAGTGAAGTCGCCGAACTCCGAAAGGAGATGGCAGACATGCGGGCGAGCCTCGCCAAGCCTGTGGAGCCGAGCGGAGCCAACCTCGACATCGCCTCGCTGACGCGCTCGATCATGATGGAAGTGGGGACCATGATCAGCGCAAGGATCGAGGGGCTTGAGATGCGGCTACCTCCTGCGCCACGCCTCCGGCCACCTTTGGCCGCCGACAGGGCGAGGGCTGCGGCTGCGTCCCCCGCTCCTACCCCTGTCCGTACCGCCGCTACTCCGCCGTCAGCGAGTCGGGGTGAGACCGGGCGAGGCGGCCGGAATAAAAAGAAGGCGAATCCAGAGGTGGCAGCGCCGACACTTGGCGCTCCGAAGCCCCCGACGACGGCCGGGTCAGAGTGGACAACGGTTGTCAGGCGGGGCAAGAAGAAGATGGGCAGCGCACCGCTGGAAAAGCCAGCAACCCCGCCCAAAAAGAAGGACCCGGCGGCGAGGCTTCGCTCCCCGCGCTCGGCTGCGGTGACCATCACCATCCAGCAGGGTGCCGCGGTGGAGGGCAAGGAGCTGACATATAAGGATGTGCTCGCCGGGGCTAAGCGGAACATCGACCTGGTCGGCTTAGGCCTGACGGGTCTGCGCTTCCGAACCGCAGTAACGGGGGCCCGGGTTCTGGAAATTCCCGGGGCCGACAGCGGTGAGAAGGCGGACCTGCTGGCGGGCAAACTGCGGGAGGTCCTTCCCGCGGACCTGGTCCGCGTCTCCAGGCCCGTGAAATGCGCAGAACTGCGCATCAGCGATCTGGATGACGCGGTGTCCCAGGAGGAGGTGGTGGCCGTGGTGGCTCACTCCGGGGAATGCCCCCCCGAGCAGGTCAAGTGCGGGGAGATCCGCCGTTTCTCTGCCGACAGCCCTGGCACGGCGTGGGTGCGCTGCCCTGTTGCGGCAGCCAAAAAGATCGCCTCCAGCGGGCGGCTACTGGTGGGGTGTATGTCGGCCCGGGTCAGACTACTCGAGGCTAGACCCCTGCGGTGCTACCGGTGTCTCGACTCGGGGCACGTTAGCAGCCGGTGCACCTGCGAGGTGGACCGCAGCGATGCTTGCTATCGATGCGGTCAACCGGGCCACAAGGCGGCTGGCTGTGCCGCTGCCCCACACTGCCCGCTGTGTGAGGCAAAACAGAAGCCGGCGGACCACAGAGTGGGAGGCGGAGCTTGTGCTGCTTCCGCCATCGCCAAGTCCGCCGGAAAAAAGAAAAAGAAAAGGAGGAAAAAGCCCGCCGGGAAACGCTCAAAAGCCCACCCCCCGCCGGCTTGCCCGTCCACCGCTGACGTGGAACACGCCGAGAGGGTTGCAGACATGGTCATTGATTAATAAATGGCCATGTCTATACTGCAGGCGAACCTCAATCACTCGGCCAGGGCTCAGGACCTATTGTACCAGAGCCTAGCTGAGTGGTCGATCCAGGTGGCGGTGGTGGCGGAACCTTACCTCGTCCCCGCCAGGGACAACTGGGTTGGTGACCGAGAGGTGGCGATTGTCGCGCGGACGGACGCCAGCTCCCCGCCCTTCGAGAAAACCATTAGGGGCCGCGGATGCGTCGCGGCCACCCTTATGGGCGTGACGATCGTCGGCGGGTATTTCTCGCCGAACCGGAGCCTGGCCGAATTTGAGCAATTCCTGCTTGAGGTCGGTGCTCTGGTCGGCCAAAGTCATCCAATCCCAGTGCTGGTTGCCGGGGACTTCAACGCCAAATCAACGGCTTGGGGTTCTCCGGTTACCGATGCGCGGGGCGAGGTGTTGGAGGAGTGGGCTGCCACGTCGGGCTTGGTCCTTCTGAACCGGGGGTCGACAGACACATGTGTGCGGCATAACGGGGGATCCATTGTGGACCTCACGTTTGCGACCCCGTGTCTTGCGCGCTGTGTCCGAGACTGGAGGGTGCTCGGGGAGGCGGAGACTCTATCGGACCACCGGTATATCCGGTTCGAGGTCGCCGCTAACCCTGGAGCTCCACAGAGTCGACCCCCGCGTGGGGACGGACCGCGCTGGGCACTCAAGACCATGGACGTTGACGTCATCGTCGAGGCGTCTATCGTCCAGGCTTGGCAGATGGTGCCGGAGGGCCCGGAGTCCGACGTGGACGGGCGAGCGGAGCGGTTGAGCGAGTCAATGGGGCAGGTGTGCGACGCTGGTATGTCGCGCGCCAGACTGCTCCCGCCCCGCAGACAGGTGTACTGGTGGTCGGCGGATATACGCCGGCTTCGTGAAGCGTGCGTAGCAGCCAGACGCCAGTACACTCACTACAGAAGGCGGCGAAGACGGGTGGATGCCGAAGAAAGCCGCCTCTACGCCGTGTACAGGACGAGATGCACCTCACTGCAGATCGCCATAGGTGAGGCGAAGTCCAGGTCGTGGGGAGAGTGGTTGGAGACTCTGAATAGAGATCCCTGGGGGCGCCCGTACAAGACGGTGCGTGGTCAGCTGCGCCCCTGGGCCCCTCCGCTGACCCAAAGTCTCCAACCAGAAATGTTGGAAAGCGTCATCGCCACCCTCTTCCCAGAGAGAGTGGACTCGGCGCCTCCGCCAGTGGTGGCTGCAGCGTCGGAGGACTCGGACGCCTCGATACCCGAGGTGTCCCAAGAGGAGCTGGAGACCGCGGTCCTGCGCCTCCGCGCCAAGAGCACCGCACCGGGCCCCGATGGGGTTCCCGGTAAGGTGTGGGTGCTCGCCTTAGAGGCCCTCGGGCCCGAGGTGGTCGAGCTCCTCGACTCCTGCATGCGGGGTGGCCGCTTCCCGAAGAGGTGGAAGACCGGCAGGCTTGTGCTGCTGCGCAAGGAGGGTCGCCCGGCGGACTCGCCGTCAGCATACCGGCCCATAGTGTTGCTCGACGAGGTGAGCAAACTCTTCGAGCGGATTATTTCCGCGCGCCTCGTCGAGCACCTCGAACAGGTCGGGCCGGGGCTTAGCGACCGGCAGTTTGGTTTTCGCCGAGGCCGATCGACGGTCGATGCGGTCGCGCGTGTGAGGGACCTCTCCGAGGAGGCGGTGTCCCGGGGTGAGGTCGTCTTGGCGGTGTCGTTAGACATCGCCAACGCCTTTAACACCCTCCCCTGGGGCTGTATCGAGGCGGCGATGGGCTATCATCGCGTGCCCGACTATCTGCGTCGTCTCCTCCTTGACTACTTCTGCGAGAGGGAAGTGGTGTACCCGACGCGCGACGGGCGGGGCAGCCGGGTCATGACGTGCGGTGTTCCACAGGGATCGGTCCTTGGGCCGCTCCTGTGGAACATCGGGTACGACTGGGTGCTGCGGGGCGCCAATCTACGGGGGGTCGACGTAACGTGCTACGCCGACGACACCCTCGTCACGTCCTGCGGTGCCACGTACCGTGAGGCGGCCCTGTTGGCGACGGCCGGAGTGGCCCAAGTGGTGGCCCGAATCCGCCGGCTGGGGCTGGAGGTGGCGCTGGAAAAGTCGGAGGCTCTGTGTTTTCACGGAGCCCGACGTGCCCCTCCCGCAGGATCCCGGCTAACGGTCAGCGGTGTATCCATCGCTGTCGAGTCGACGATGCGGTACCTGGGCATTGTCCTCGACAGCCGCTGGAACTTCCGGGAGCACTTCCGGCGGTTGGCCCCCAGGTTGTTGCGAGCGGCTGGAGCTCTGAGCTGGCTGCTGCCGAACCTGGGCGGGCCGACAGTCGCATGCCGCCGGTTGTACACTGGGGTTGTACGATCGATGGCCCTCTACGGGGCTCCGATCTGGGCAGACACCCTGAGCGCCCAAAATAGGACTCTTCTGCGCCAAGCGCAACGGGTCATGGCGATCAGGGTGGTGAGGGGATACCGCACCATCTCGTGCGAGGCGGCATGCGTCCTGGCCGGGACCCCACCGTGGGACCTGGACGCGGAATTACTCTCGGCGGCGTACTGGCGTCGCAGCGCAACAGTACGAGCCGAAGAGGGGGAGCCAGAGCCGGTGGAGGCTAGGCGGCAGGGGCAACTCGACCGCCAGATCCTCCTCCGGAAATGGAAGGACAGGTTGGCGGAGCCGACTGCCGGCAGGAGGACGGTGGAGGCGATTCGGCCCGTCCTGGAAAGATGGGTTGATCGCCGACACGGGGCCCTCACCTTCCGCGCTGTGCAGGTCCTGACAGGGCACGGTTGCTTTGGCAGGTACCTGTGCAGAGTGGCGGGTCGGGAGCCGACCGGCGAGTGCCACGCCTGTGGGTGTCCAGAGGACACAACAGAGCACACGCTGGCGGAATGCCCTGAGTGGGCGGAGCCACGGGCGACGCTTGTGGCGGTGATAGGGGGCGACCTGTCGCTGCCGAGTGTTGTGGGAGCCATGGCTGGCAGTGACAGAGCGTGGGAGGCGGTACTCTCCTTTTGTGAGACCGTCATGGCGCAAAAGGAGGTGGCGGAGCGGATAAGGGAGGACGACCCCCTGTCGAACCCAATCCGCCGCAAAAGAGCGGGACAAAGGCGGCTGGCGCATACGCGCCTCCTTCCCCCTTGACACTAGTCTCCGGGCGGTGGGACCGGGGGGTACCACCGTCCAGCTAGAGGAGACCCCCGAGCTGGCTGGCGTGTCACGTGTTCTGGCACGCCAGATCAAATGGTGAGTGGTGCCACAGGTGGGCGCCCCACAAGATGGGTCCGAGTTCGGACAACCGTCGACGGAGCAGCGGAAGTAGTGCGAAAGCGTTCCCGCAGCTCCGCCGGAAGACGGTGAGAAGGAACACCGCTGGGTTTTAGCCGGTAAGAGTCCGGCATAACCCGACAGCGCGCCCCCCCGCCTGCCGGGTATCCATGAGGATTTCCCAGCGTTAAAAAAAAAAAAAAAAAAAAAAAAAAAAAAGGTTCCCCCCCATTGTGCTGCCACCTTGTCGTGGTGGGGGGGCTTGCGTGTCCCAAGGACCTTCAAGGCTATGCCGTACAGGGCTTCCCATAACGGACAGGCTTGGAGAGAGGGGCCAGACTAAGAGCGGCACAGGGGTTGTGTCTCTCCGCGTGTCCCTCTGAACTAGCAGAGGGCACAGTGGATGGGACCAGGGTGGGAAAAACCCATGAGGGTTACTTAGGGTGGGGGCGACGGGCTGTCGGTCGCGAGACTGACAGTATGGCTTAGGCTACCGTCGGCCAACTCGCTCCCCGACCCGTGGGGTCAGGGGTGAGGGCCGCTACTCCGGTAGGGGCCGCGAGGAAGAAAACCTCTCTAAAAAATTACCCAAATCCCAAGCTTAGCACTCGGTGATGGGATGTATGGTTGGGGGGAACCCAACCGCTAGAGGCAGGAGGAGCTCACCTCCATAAAAAAAAGAGACCAGCTGTGGAACAGCAACAAAATAATGGAAGGTCAGTTTAAAGATAAATTACCCCAGGAGGGTACCGGCATCTCAGATGTCGGAGAATCCCTCACCGGGCCTAGCCCGGTCTGCCCCTCGTATTCTGGGGGGGGCAAAAACTGTCCTGAGGGCGAAAGCTCTCAAGCCGCGAGGCGGCCGAATGATGTGTCCCAGGAGACTGCGGAGGAGTCTGACTCATCCGTGATGTCCCTGGTGACTGTGTCGTCATGTGATGACGCAGCGGGGAGGCTGTGGCGCAATGCGCGGAAACGGCCTCGAGAGGCGGTAGAGAAGCGGGCTCCCGCGCCGACACCCACCTCAAAAAGAGGAAGAGGGCGGCCCCCCACGACAGGGGAATACGTCGGCTATGCACAGGCAAAGTCGGCGTACATCAAAGCCCAAAGAGAGGAGATGGCGCTTGAGGACGAGGAAGAGGTGGCGAGTATGGCCCGCGAGCTGCGCGAAAAGGGCCGGTCGCAGCGCCTTTCTGAGTCGTCATTGGCGTCGCACGACGGTGGCGAAATGACGGCGCTGGAATTACAAAAGAAGGCAGAGGATAGTGTTCTTCTTATTCAGGCGGTTGCATCGAAGTCCCGTAACCTAAAGGGGACGATGCAGAAGAACCTCAAGGAGGCCTCTGCCAACTTGCGGGAGGTGGTAGCGGAGCTAGCAGTGCGGTCCGCTACGGAGGAGACGGCTCGGCTCCAAAGGGCCAATGCTCGCCTCCAAAGTGAAGTCGCCGAACTCCGAAAGGAGATGGCAGACATGCGGGCGAGCCTCGCCAAGCCTGTGGAGCCGAGCGGAGCCAACCTCGACATCGCCTCGCTGACGCGCTCGATCATGATGGAAGTGGGGACCATGATCAGCGCAAGGATCGAGGGGCTTGAGATGCGGCTACCTCCTGCGCCACGCCTCCGGCCACCTTTGGCCGCCGACAGGGCGAGGGCTGCGGCTGCGTCCCCCGCTCCTACCCCTGTCCGTACCGCCGCTACTCCGCCGTCAGCGAGTCGGGGTGAGACCGGGCGAGGCGGCCGGAATAAAAAGAAGGCGAATCCAGAGGTGGCAGCGCCGACACTTGGCGCTCCGAAGCCCCCGACGACGGCCGGGTCAGAGTGGACAACGGTTGTCAGGCGGGGCAAGAAGAAGATGGGCAGCGCACCGCTGGAAAAGCCAGCAACCCCGCCCAAAAAGAAGGACCCGGCGGCGAGGCTTCGCTCCCCGCGCTCGGCTGCGGTGACCATCACCATCCAGCAGGGTGCCGCGGTGGAGGGCAAGGAGCTGACATATAAGGATGTGCTCGCCGGGGCTAAGCGGAACATCGACCTGGTCGGCTTAGGCCTGACGGGTCTGCGCTTCCGAACCGCAGTAACGGGGGCCCGGGTTCTGGAAATTCCCGGGGCCGACAGCGGTGAGAAGGCGGACCTGCTGGCGGGCAAACTGCGGGAGGTCCTTCCCGCGGACCTGGTCCGCGTCTCCAGGCCCGTGAAATGCGCAGAACTGCGCATCAGCGATCTGGATGACGCGGTGTCCCAGGAGGAGGTGGTGGCCGTGGTGGCTCACTCCGGGGAATGCCCCCCCGAGCAGGTCAAGTGCGGGGAGATCCGCCGTTTCTCTGCCGACAGCCCTGGCACGGCGTGGGTGCGCTGCCCTGTTGCGGCAGCCAAAAAGATCGCCTCCAGCGGGCGGCTACTGGTGGGGTGTATGTCGGCCCGGGTCAGACTACTCGAGGCTAGACCCCTGCGGTGCTACCGGTGTCTCGACTCGGGGCACGTTAGCAGCCGGTGCACCTGCGAGGTGGACCGCAGCGATGCTTGCTATCGATGCGGTCAACCGGGCCACAAGGCGGCTGGCTGTGCCGCTGCCCCACACTGCCCGCTGTGTGAGGCAAAACAGAAGCCGGCGGACCACAGAGTGGGAGGCGGAGCTTGTGCTGCTTCCGCCATCGCCAAGTCCGCCGGAAAAAAGAAAAAGAAAAGGAGGAAAAAGCCCGCCGGGAAACGCTCAAAAGCCCACCCCCCGCCGGCTTGCCCGTCCACCGCTGACGTGGAACACGCCGAGAGGGTTGCAGACATGGTCATTGATTAATAAATGGCCATGTCTATACTGCAGGCGAACCTCAATCACTCGGCCAGGGCTCAGGACCTATTGTACCAGAGCCTAGCTGAGTGGTCGATCCAGGTGGCGGTGGTGGCGGAACCTTACCTCGTCCCCGCCAGGGACAACTGGGTTGGTGACCGAGAGGTGGCGATTGTCGCGCGGACGGACGCCAGCTCCCCGCCCTTCGAGAAAACCATTAGGGGCCGCGGATGCGTCGCGGCCACCCTTATGGGCGTGACGATCGTCGGCGGGTATTTCTCGCCGAACCGGAGCCTGGCCGAATTTGAGCAATTCCTGCTTGAGGTCGGTGCTCTGGTCGGCCAAAGTCATCCAATCCCAGTGCTGGTTGCCGGGGACTTCAACGCCAAATCAACGGCTTGGGGTTCTCCGGTTACCGATGCGCGGGGCGAGGTGTTGGAGGAGTGGGCTGCCACGTCGGGCTTGGTCCTTCTGAACCGGGGGTCGACAGACACATGTGTGCGGCATAACGGGGGATCCATTGTGGACCTCACGTTTGCGACCCCGTGTCTTGCGCGCTGTGTCCGAGACTGGAGGGTGCTCGGGGAGGCGGAGACTCTATCGGACCACCGGTATATCCGGTTCGAGGTCGCCGCTAACCCTGGAGCTCCACAGAGTCGACCCCCGCGTGGGGACGGACCGCGCTGGGCACTCAAGACCATGGACGTTGACGTCATCGTCGAGGCGTCTATCGTCCAGGCTTGGCAGATGGTGCCGGAGGGCCCGGAGTCCGACGTGGACGGGCGAGCGGAGCGGTTGAGCGAGTCAATGGGGCAGGTGTGCGACGCTGGTATGTCGCGCGCCAGACTGCTCCCGCCCCGCAGACAGGTGTACTGGTGGTCGGCGGATATACGCCGGCTTCGTGAAGCGTGCGTAGCAGCCAGACGCCAGTACACTCACTACAGAAGGCGGCGAAGACGGGTGGATGCCGAAGAAAGCCGCCTCTACGCCGTGTACAGGACGAGATGCACCTCACTGCAGATCGCCATAGGTGAGGCGAAGTCCAGGTCGTGGGGAGAGTGGTTGGAGACTCTGAATAGAGATCCCTGGGGGCGCCCGTACAAGACGGTGCGTGGTCAGCTGCGCCCCTGGGCCCCTCCGCTGACCCAAAGTCTCCAACCAGAAATGTTGGAAAGCGTCATCGCCACCCTCTTCCCAGAGAGAGTGGACTCGGCGCCTCCGCCAGTGGTGGCTGCAGCGTCGGAGGACTCGGACGCCTCGATACCCGAGGTGTCCCAAGAGGAGCTGGAGACCGCGGTCCTGCGCCTCCGCGCCAAGAGCACCGCACCGGGCCCCGATGGGGTTCCCGGTAAGGTGTGGGTGCTCGCCTTAGAGGCCCTCGGGCCCGAGGTGGTCGAGCTCCTCGACTCCTGCATGCGGGGTGGCCGCTTCCCGAAGAGGTGGAAGACCGGCAGGCTTGTGCTGCTGCGCAAGGAGGGTCGCCCGGCGGACTCGCCGTCAGCATACCGGCCCATAGTGTTGCTCGACGAGGTGAGCAAACTCTTCGAGCGGATTATTTCCGCGCGCCTCGTCGAGCACCTCGAACAGGTCGGGCCGGGGCTTAGCGACCGGCAGTTTGGTTTTCGCCGAGGCCGATCGACGGTCGATGCGGTCGCGCGTGTGAGGGACCTCTCCGAGGAGGCGGTGTCCCGGGGTGAGGTCGTCTTGGCGGTGTCGTTAGACATCGCCAACGCCTTTAACACCCTCCCCTGGGGCTGTATCGAGGCGGCGATGGGCTATCATCGCGTGCCCGACTATCTGCGTCGTCTCCTCCTTGACTACTTCTGCGAGAGGGAAGTGGTGTACCCGACGCGCGACGGGCGGGGCAGCCGGGTCATGACGTGCGGTGTTCCACAGGGATCGGTCCTTGGGCCGCTCCTGTGGAACATCGGGTACGACTGGGTGCTGCGGGGCGCCAATCTACGGGGGGTCGACGTAACGTGCTACGCCGACGACACCCTCGTCACGTCCTGCGGTGCCACGTACCGTGAGGCGGCCCTGTTGGCGACGGCCGGAGTGGCCCAAGTGGTGGCCCGAATCCGCCGGCTGGGGCTGGAGGTGGCGCTGGAAAAGTCGGAGGCTCTGTGTTTTCACGGAGCCCGACGTGCCCCTCCCGCAGGATCCCGGCTAACGGTCAGCGGTGTATCCATCGCTGTCGAGTCGACGATGCGGTACCTGGGCATTGTCCTCGACAGCCGCTGGAACTTCCGGGAGCACTTCCGGCGGTTGGCCCCCAGGTTGTTGCGAGCGGCTGGAGCTCTGAGCTGGCTGCTGCCGAACCTGGGCGGGCCGACAGTCGCATGCCGCCGGTTGTACACTGGGGTTGTACGATCGATGGCCCTCTACGGGGCTCCGATCTGGGCAGACACCCTGAGCGCCCAAAATAGGACTCTTCTGCGCCAAGCGCAACGGGTCATGGCGATCAGGGTGGTGAGGGGATACCGCACCATCTCGTGCGAGGCGGCATGCGTCCTGGCCGGGACCCCACCGTGGGACCTGGACGCGGAATTACTCTCGGCGGCGTACTGGCGTCGCAGCGCAACAGTACGAGCCGAAGAGGGGGAGCCAGAGCCGGTGGAGGCTAGGCGGCAGGGGCAACTCGACCGCCAGATCCTCCTCCGGAAATGGAAGGACAGGTTGGCGGAGCCGACTGCCGGCAGGAGGACGGTGGAGGCGATTCGGCCCGTCCTGGAAAGATGGGTTGATCGCCGACACGGGGCCCTCACCTTCCGCGCTGTGCAGGTCCTGACAGGGCACGGTTGCTTTGGCAGGTACCTGTGCAGAGTGGCGGGTCGGGAGCCGACCGGCGAGTGCCACGCCTGTGGGTGTCCAGAGGACACAACAGAGCACACGCTGGCGGAATGCCCTGAGTGGGCGGAGCCACGGGCGACGCTTGTGGCGGTGATAGGGGGCGACCTGTCGCTGCCGAGTGTTGTGGGAGCCATGGCTGGCAGTGACAGAGCGTGGGAGGCGGTACTCTCCTTTTGTGAGACCGTCATGGCGCAAAAGGAGGTGGCGGAGCGGATAAGGGAGGACGACCCCCTGTCGAACCCAATCCGCCGCAAAAGAGCGGGACAAAGGCGGCTGGCGCATACGCGCCTCCTTCCCCCTTGACACTAGTCTCCGGGCGGTGGGACCGGGGGGTACCACCGTCCAGCTAGAGGAGACCCCCGAGCTGGCTGGCGTGTCACGTGTTCTGGCACGCCAGATCAAATGGTGAGTGGTGCCACAGGTGGGCGCCCCACAAGATGGGTCCGAGTTCGGACAACCGTCGACGGAGCAGCGGAAGTAGTGCGAAAGCGTTCCCGCAGCTCCGCCGGAAGACGGTGAGAAGGAACACCGCTGGGTTTTAGCCGGTAAGAGTCCGGCATAACCCGACAGCGCGCCCCCCCGCCTGCCGGGTATCCATGAGGATTTCCCAGCGTTAAAAAAAAAAAAAAAAAAAAAAAAAAAAAAAAAAGGTTAGGTTAGGTTGGGGTGCGAGTCAGATACCTCCACGTGGTGCATCCTGGGCAACGAGTGGTTCCAACGGTCTCCGTGGAGAAAGTTGGACCCAGTCGGCTAACATCTGGCAAGGCAGGAGCCCCCTTTTGGGGCCCTGCCTCTCCTGTGTGCGTGCCTACTCTGGGCCGCTCAACTCGCTGCACCTTCTGAGCACCTTTGAGAGGAGTCTCGGCGGCGCTCCTTCTGAGTGCCGTCTTTGTGGGTTTTTTGTTGTAGGACACGACTTCGGGTATCGAACGTCGAGCGTCGAGTGTCGAGCATCGAGTGTTGAGTGTCGAGGGTTGGGAAGTGTTTGTGAGGGTCGGAGTCCGAGTCGGGTCAGATTCGTGGTCGGAGTCGGAAGCTGAGTCGGGGTCCGGGTCACCAAAGAAGGGCAGGCGGGCTTCGCGATTTGTTGTGTCTTTTCGTCTACCAGCGAAAGCAGCGGCAGAGAGCGGAGAAGGGGGCCGGCGGTGGTCGCCTGGCCCCCAAGGGAGGCGCTCTGCTCTTGAGGGAGCACGAGAGGAGACGTTCCGCCTATAGTTTGGGGGTCTGGGCAAGGGGTCTCGGCTGCGCGAATGCGTGGTCTGGAGGCCTTGCGTCCCGTCCTCCGGGCATGGGCGGAGCGGCGCCATGGGTCGCTCGCGTACCATCTGATGCGGATACTGTCTGGACATGGTTTGTTCGGACGCTGTTTGCACCGGATCGGGAGAGGGCTGACCCCGCGGTGCCACCGTTGCGGGGCGGCGGGGGACGCGGCACAGCGCGCCCTAGTGGTGTGCTCTGCGTTCGATGTCCTGCGCTCCGCATTGGTCGCTGTGATTGGCGCGGACCTCTCTCTGCCGACCGTGGCTCTGTCCATGCTCGGTGGCGAGGGGTCCTGGGGAGGTGGTCAGCGGAGGGCGCGGAGCTGGCTGGGGGGCATGGCCCTCTGGCAGATCCGTGCCGCCGCAGACGCCTCCTGTGGGGAACCAGCGCGGTCCGAGCTCTAGGGGGGGCTTTGACCGTGCATTGCACGGGTCCCCACTGAGGGCCGACGCTCCGTATGTCCCGGCGCGTCGGCGACCCGTCTGTAAGGACGAGTCAGGTGTGTCCGCCCATCGTTTTCGAGGGTGGTCACCTGCCCCCCACCAGGGGCGGGAAAGGGGCTCGCCCATCTGGGCGAGCAAACCGACGGGGTTGTGGAAGTGTCCGAAAGGGTTCCCATGACCTCGTCCGGCATGCCGGCGTTCGATGCGTCCTCCTCAGATGAGGACGACGCGATGATCGCTGGTTTGCTGGTTCCAAGGTGACGAGAGGACATCGGAGTGGTTTTACCGAGTCGGCCTATACTCGCTTTCTCTAGGGCTTCGGCCCTGGAACAGAGTCTTAGCAAGAGCCTCGTACAGCCAGCGGGACAGCGGGACCCCTTTTGCCCGCTGATGCGTCTGTTAGCAGATTTCCACTCCGTCAAAAAAAAAAAAAAAAAAAAAAGGTTAGGTTAGGTTAGGTTAGGTTAGGTTAGGTTAGGTTAGGTTAGGTTAGGTTAGGTTAGGTTAGGTTAGGTTAGGTTAGGTTAGGTTGGGGTGGGGTGCGAGTCAGATACCTCCACGTGGTGCATCCTGGGCAACGAGTGGTTCCAACATTCTCCGTTCGGAGAAGGTTGGGCCCAATCGGCAAACATCTGGCAAGGCGGGAGCCCCTTCTGGGCCCTGCAACTCCTATGTGCGTGCCTACTTTCGGCCGCACAGCTCGCTGCTCCTTCTGAGCAGCTTTGAGAGGAGTAACACAAAGACGGCCGCCCCTTAAGGGTTCTTAGGTCGCAACGGGGGGAAAGGGGAACACCGCGAAAGCGGTGCAACGGGGGCCCACGCCAGCCCCCGATCGTCGTAAACCACTGCGGTTTCTGCAACGACCCCCACTCGCGGCGTTGTGGGGTACGCGGGTTCCGTGGTGGAGCGAGGGCTTGCCTTAACCGGCCGGCCGCGTGAAGGACACACTATAAAACCCGAGAGAAAACTCGTAAAAACCTGCCAATACTTCCCGACCTTGGCAGTCGTTAGGGTTCCCTGCGTATGAGGCCACTGCGCAGGGTGACATTTATTTGCTCTCCACTCGTGGGATAAGTGTTAAAGATGCCTAATAATTTTTCAGACGTTTCGGAGAAGTCGGCGGAGTCTGTTTACAGATCCGTCGTGGTTAGTGGTGGGGCTGAAGACGGCCGGAATGAGTCTGTCGGGGACGTAGTTGGGTGTGGCGCTTTGAGCGCTAAGTCCGGGAAGGACAAGGGTGCGGAGACGAGGCCCAGTAGATCGGGCAGAGGTGGCTTGTCCCAAAAGGACAGCGGAAGTCCCACAATGGGCAAGGTGTTGTCGGTGTCGCTGACCAGACTCGACGTGGCTCGAACTCGGAGCCGGAGCAACCGTCGTCGTGGTGAAGGCAACACCATGAAGGTGGAGGAAACGGTGTTTCTGTCGGCTGGGGAGGAGGACAACTTGTCCGACTCTTCGGTGGCCACCGTTACGACCGAAGGAGGTCGTAAAAGGACAAGGACGCGCGCGGATCTGACTTCGTCGGAGTCTGACCAAGACTCGGTCCGCTCTGCGTCCAAGATGTCAACAGCTCGCCGGGGGCGTGGCAGACCGCCCACCACCGGAGAGTATGCAGGACTCGCTGCTGCCAAAGAACGGCACAACGAAGCCGAGCGGATGGCCGTGGAACTCCAGGCCGAAAAGGAGCTTGCCGAAATGGTGCACGAGAGACGTGTCACTAGGGCAAACAGAGCTGCTCTAATGGGTGGCTTTGATAAGGATGAGGAAGCCTGCGCAGAAGTTGTTGTCCGGGAGGTGGAGGACGATATTAAAACGCTGCTTCATGTAGCCAACACGTCTGGCCATCTCAAGGGGACGTATGTTAAATCCCTTAAGGCGATAGCTAAGTCCTATAAGGAGAATATAGGACTCCTGCGACACCGTACGGTCACGCAGGAAACCGAAGCCCTGAAGGCCGAGAACCTTCGTCTCAGTGCGGAGGTGTCCAGCCTTAGGGTGGAAATGGCTACCCTACGAGCCACGGTGGAGAATCTCCACCAGCAGCAGTACCCCCCTGTGGTGACACCCACTTTTAATGCGTGGGATGGAGAGATGGCCGACGATGTGCCTCCAGTCGCTCTTGCGGCTCCTAAAGCATTGGCCCCTTTGGTGCAGCAAAAGAAGGCACAATCGAAGCCGAAAGCGAAGGCAGTTCAACCGCCACCGCTTCCTACCCCGCCAGAAATCGACCAATCGGTTCTGGCGGAAGTTATGAGACAGGTTGGTTTCATGGTTTCAACCAGATTGGAATCAATCGAAGCCAGGCTGCCTCCCGAGCCTAGTCTGCGTCCGCCGCTTGCAGCTGACGCCAGGAACAAGGCTGGCAAGAGCTTTGCGTTGGCAGCAAAAAGTGTATCGACGCCAGCGCCCAAAACCAAGGGCAAGAAGGCTGCGGCCCCACCAACATCTGTGAGGCCCCAAGAATTGGCAAGCAAGCCCAAAAAGGGAGCGAAGGCGGCGAAGACCACTTCGTATGCCTCCCAAGCTGCTAAAGCTCCTGTGGCTCCTGTCCCATCCACCTCCAGAACATCGGAGGAGGGAGCATGGATCCCTGTGACTGGCGGCCGTAAGGCTGTAAGGAAAGCGGCGGCGAAGGCCAAACAGGCTGCACAGCAGGCCAAGCCGCGCCCCAGCAAGAAGCGTAGGCTCAAGGCACCCCGCTCTGCGGCGGTTGTCATAACGCTGCAGCCAGAGGCTATAGAGCGAGGCCTAACTTACGCTAACGTGCTGCTCAAAGCCAGCGAGAGCGTAAACCCGGCTGACCATGGGTTTGAAGGTGTTCGCTTTAGAATGGCAGCGACTGGTGCTCGAATACTCCATCTTCCGAGCACTGCAACCGAGGAACAAGCTGACCAGTTTGCTGATCAGATTAGGGATGCACTAGGGGAGGCAGTAAAGGTCACCAGGCCGACCAAATGCGCTGACCTGCGCATATCCGAGCTAGATGACTGCCTTACCCCCGAGCGCGTCCAGGCGCAAGTAGCCAAAGTGGGATCATGCTCGGTGGACTCTGTAAAGGTCGGGCAGATGCGTAAAGGAGCTGGTGGCATGTTCACGGCGTATGTGTCCTGCCCAGTCGCTGCAGCGAAAGTTCTCCTCAAAACAGGACGTATGTTTGTGGGTTGGAGTCATGCCCGAGTGGAGGCTCTGGAGGCGCGGCCGCTGAAATGCTTCCGCTGCCTCGAAAAGGGGCACGTAAAAGCTCGATGCACGAGCCTGATTGACCGCAGTGATCTCTGCTATCGCTGCGGTAAAGCTGGCCATAAAGCTGCATCGTGCTCCCTGGCACCACACTGCCCGATGTGCGCGGATGAGAAGCGATCCGCGGCTCACATCATCGGCAGCAAATCGTGCCAAGCCCCAAGGCGGAAAAGGACAGTGGCCAAAGCATTGGCTGCAGGCTCCCAAGGAGGCGCACAGCAGACGCCTCAAGCTGATGATATGGAGATAGGCAATGTGTAGCACGGCCCCACTACGCCTACTCCAGACAAACCTAAACCACGCTGCTGGCGCACAAGACCTCTTTGTGCAAACAATGGCAGCGTGGTCGATAGGTATTGCGGTAGCGGCAGAGCCGTACTACGTGCCTGACCGCAGTAATTGGGTGGTGGACTCCACGAAACTTGTGGCGATCGTCGGTGGTTCGTCGGACGCGACCCCTCCGTTCGTTTTCATGGAACGGGGAGCCGGTTTTGTCGTCGTCAAATGGGGAGGATTTGCCCTGATTGGGGTATATTTCTCCCCAAATAAGACCGTGGCGGAGTTCGAGATGTTTATTGGCCAACTGGGCGCTGCGGTTCACCGTGCCTCGCCCCTGCCAGTAATCGTCCTCGGCGACTTCAACGCCAAGTCGACGACCTGGGGCTCCCCGGCCACATGTCAGCGTGGCGAAGTTGTGGAAGAGTGGGCCATTACATCCGGCCTGCTCCTCCTAAACCAGGGCATCACAAATACGTGCGTTCGACAGCAGGGCGGATCCATTGTGGACCTGTCCTTCGCTTCTCCTGTCGTCGCACGTCGTGTGTCCGGGTGGAAGGTTGTCGAGGGGGTTGAGACATTGTCGGATCATCTGTACATCAGATTCGACCTCGCCCCCTCGAACGGTGTCAATACCGGCCGACCGCGTAACACGGGTCCGTTGCCGTTCCCGCGTTGGGCAATCACCAAGCTGGATCGGGAGCTGGCTATAGAGGCGGCCATGGTTCAGTCGTGGTTTGCCCGCCCTCCCACTGAATCGATCCAGGTGAATGAAGGAGCGAATTGGTTCGCCGACTCCATGTCGGAGGTTTGCGACGCGGCGATGCCCCGGGTTCGCCGCTGTCCTCCCAAAAAAGCAGTCCATTGGTGGTCGCAGGAGGTGGCTGCCCTGCGCGAAGAATGCATCGTGACGCGCAGAGCCTACACAAACCATCTTAGGCGGCGTAGGCGGAATGTACTGGACGATGCCGCATTGCACACCGCATACAAAGAAGCCAAGGAGGCCTTGAAAGTCGGCATATGTCAGGCCAAGGACCAGGCAAGGGAGGAGATGCTCGAGAGTCTCAATCGGGATCCTTGGGGGCGCCCGTACCGCTCAGTTCGGGGTAAACTGCGCAACATAGGCCCCCCTCTGACTGAGTCTCTCGAGCCGGCGCTGCTCGACTCCATAGTCCGTGCCCTCTTTCCGGAGAGAGCTGAATTTGTGCCTCCGCGGATGGCCCCGGTAACATTAAACGGGGAAGACACCCATGTGCCGCCGATAACCACCGGCGAGTTGGGTGCGGCCTTCCTGCGGCTCAAGGCCAAAAACACGGCTCCAGGGCCAGATGGAATCCCCGGCAAGGTCTGGGTGCTGACTGAAGAGGTGATAGAGGAGCGTTTTAGAGCTCTTCTAGACGCGTGCCTCAGAACGGGCGAATTTCCCGCAAGGTGGAAGTCGGGACGCCTCGTACTGCTTAGGAAAGAGGGTAGACCCTTCGATTCACCATCAGCCTACCGGCCCATCGTTCTTTTGGACGAGGCCGGGAAGCTATTCGAGCGCGTCCTGGCTTTCCGCATCAATAGCCACCTGAGCAACATCGGCCCCGATCTGGCATCCTGCCAGTACGGCTTTCGAGAGGCGCGGTCCACGGTGGATGCCATCTTGAGTGTGAAGGGGCACTCTCAGGAAGCTGTGGCTCAAGGAGACGTTGTGCTGGCGGTGTCGCTCGACATCGCCAACGCTTTTAACAGCTTGCCTTTCGAGGTCATCGGCGAGGCGTTGAGATACCACGGTATACCCAGCTACCTTCAGCGTATCATCCACAGCTACCTGCGCGGTAGAAGGGTAGTGTACGTGGATCAGGGTGGTAGGCTACAAAGCCGATCGGTATCGTGTGGCGTTCCGCAGGGGTCGGTTCTCGGGCCGCTCCTGTGGAATGTGGGCTACGATTGGGCCCTCAGAGGTGCGATGTTGCGTGGTCTCCGCGTAATATGTTACGCGGACGACACGCTAGTGACTGCTCGCGCCAGGGAGTTTCCCGCTGCAGCTAGGTTGGCCTCAGTCGGAGTGTCTCACGTAATTGGCCGGATTCAGCAATTGGGACTGAAGGTCGCCCTGGAGAAAACAGAGGCATTGCTGTTTCACGGCCCTCGTAGGAGACCGCCCCAGGATGCACATCTCCTGGTAAACGGCGTTCGTATAGATGTCAGCCCGTTCATGAAGTACCTCGGGCTGTATCTAGACGGAAGGTGGCTGTTTAAAGAGCACTTCCGACGCCAGTCACCAAAGCTGGTGAAAACAGCGCACGCGCTGGGGAGTTTGCTGCCAAACCTTGGTGGCCCCAGCTCCAGCGCACGCCGGCTTTATACTGGCGTCGTACGCTCAATGGCGTTATACGGAGCACCGGTGTGGGTGGACGCCCTTAGTGCCCATAACAAAACCCTTCTTAGGAGGCCCCAAAGGGCTATGGCACTAAGGGTGATACACGGTTATCACACCGTGTCCTTCGAGGCGGCCTGCGTGTTAGCGGGGACTCCCCCTTGGGAGCTGGAGGCCGAGGTTTTAGCCTCTGTCTATGAGCAGAGTGCGGAGGTACGGAGCTTGGGCGGCAGACCTGTGCCCGAGCAGGTGATCCAATGGCGGGAACGGGCCCAAAAGATGGCTCTGCGCCAATGGCGGCAACGCTTGGAGCATCCAACTGCCGGCCACTTGACCATCGGAGCGATTCGGCCCGTCCTGGAGCGATGGGTCGATCGCAAGGAGGGTGGGCTCTCCTTCCGCATCACGCAGGTCCTCACCGGACACGGTTGTTTCGGTGGATACCTGCACAAGATCGGTCGGGAGCCTACCATGGAGTGCCACGAGTGCGGCGCTGGGGCCGACTCGGCTACCCACACGCTGGCATTCTGCCCGGCGTTCAGCAGCGAACGCCAGGCGCTACTCGCCGTCGTCGGACCCGACCTGACGTTAACGGCCGTGGCCAAAGCCATGGTCATGAGCGGAAGGTCATGGGACGCCTTCGCCTCATTCTGCGAGGACGTCATCTCGCGGAAAGAGGAGGCGGAGAGGGCGAGAGAGGATGACCCGATGTCAGTTGCATCGCGACGCAGACGAACGGGTCGTCGGAGGCGGCTACATGGGCTGTTGCACCCATCGTAGCCCAGCGCGGGGGTGGGGGCCACCATCTTCCCCACACACCCCGTGCCATAGCCTCAAGGTGGAAAGTGCCCCTCTCACATCCGGGAGGTATGGCGCTTTCAGGGGCCGAAAGGCCTAGTTGGAGGGCCCCAACGGGCCGCCGCACGGACCGCGAATGGCTCCCAAGTTCTCGTGGTTTCGCTAATATGCGGCTGACGGATGTCCCTGGGTTTTAGTGGGTCGGGCAGACCATCGCCCATCCCCACACACCTCCCGGCGCTTGCAACAGCCCGGTCGAGACGGTCTGAGAGCAGATTTCCCAGGGTAAAAAAAAAAAAAAAAAAAAAAAAAAAAAAAAAAAAAAAAAAAAAGGTTAGGTTGGGGTGGGGTGCGAGTCAGATACCTCCACGTGGTGCATCCTGGGCAACGAGTGGTTCCAACGGCCTCCGTTGGAGAAAGTTGGACCCAGTCGGCTAACATCTGGCAAGGCAGGAGCCCCCTTTGGGGGCCCTGCCTCTCCTATGTGCGTGCCTACTCTGGGCCGCTCAACTCGCTGCACCTTCTGAGCAGCTTTGAGAGGAGTCTCGGCGGCGCTCCTTCTGAGCGCCGTCTTTGTGGGTTTTTGTTGTAGGACACGACTTCGGGTATCGAACGTCGAGCGTCGAGTGTCGAGCATCGAGTTCCGAGTGTCGAGGGTTGGGAAGTGTATGTGAGGGTCGGAGTCCGAGTCGGGTCAGATTCGTGGTCGGAGTCGGAAGCTGAGTCGGGGTCCGGGTCACCAAAGAAGGGCAGGCGGGCTTCGCGATTTGTTGTGTCTTTTCGTCTACCAGCGAAAGCAGCGACAGAGAGCGGAGAAGGGGGCCGGCGGCGGTCGCCTGGCCCCCAAGGGAGGCGCTCTGCTCTTGAGGGAGCACGAGAGGAGGCGTTCCGCCTATAGTTTGGGGGTCTGGGCAAGGGGTCTCGGCTGCGCGAATGCGTGGTCTGGAGGCCTTGCGTCCCGTCCTCCGGGCATGGGCGGAGCGGCGCCATGGGTCGCTCGCGTACCATCTGATGCGGATACTGTCTGGACATGGTTTGTTCGGACGCTGTTTGCACCGGATCGGGAGAGGGCTGACCCCGCGGTGCCACCGTTGCGGGGCGGCGGGGGACGCGGCACAGCGCGCCCTAGTGGTGTGCTCTGCGTTCGATGTCCTGCGCTCCGCATTGGTCGCTGTGATTGGCGCGGACCTCTCTCTGCCGACCGTGGTTCTGTCCATGCTCGGTGGCGAGGGGTCCTGGGAAGGTGGTCAGCGGAGGGCGCGGAGCGGGCCGGGGGGCATGGCCCTCTGGCAGATCCGTGCCGCCGCAGACGCCTCCTGTGGGGAACCAGCGCGGTCCGAGCTCTAGGGGGGGCTTTGACCGTGCATTGCACGGGTCCCCACTGAGGGCCGACGCTCCGTATGTCCCGGCGCGTCGGCGACCCGTCTGTAAGGACGGGTCAGGTGTGTCCGCCCATCGTTTTCGAGGGTGGTCACCCGCCCCCCACCAGGGGCGGGAGAGGGGCTCGCCCATTTGGGCGAGCAAACCGACGGGGTTGTGGAAGTGTCCGAAAGGGTTCCCATGACCTCGTCAGGCTCCGGCATTCCGGCGTTCGATGCGTCTTCCTCAGATGAGGACGACGCGATGATCGCTGGTTTGCTGGTTCCAAGGTGACGAGAGGACATCGGAGTGGTTTTACCGAGTCGGCCTATACTCGCTTTCTCTAGGGCTTCGGCCCTGGAACAGAGTCTTAGCAAGAGCCTCGTACAGCCAGCGGGACAGCGGGACCCCTTTTGCCCGCTGATGCGTCTGTTAGCAGATTTCCACTCCGTCAAAAAAAAAAAAAAAAAAAAAAGGTTAGGTTGGGGTGCGAGTCAGATACCTCCACGTGGTGCATCCTGGGCAACGAGTGGTTCCAACATTCTCCGTTCGGAGAAGGTTGGGCCCAATCGGCGAACATCTGGCAAGGCGGGAGCTCCTTCTGGGCCCTGCAACTCCTATGTGCGTGCCTACTTTGGGCCGCACAGCTCGCTGCTCCTTCTGAGCAGCTTTGAGAGGAGTAACACAAAGACGGCCGCCCCTTAAGGGTTATCAGGTCGCAACGGGGGGAAAGGGGAGCACCGCGAAAGCGGTGCAACGGGGGCCTACGCCAGCCTCCGATCATCGTAAACCACCGCGGTCTCTGCAACGACCCCCACTCGCGGCGTTGTGGGGTACGCGGGTTCCGTGGTGGAGCGAGGGCTTGCCTTAACCGGCCGGCCGCGTGAAGGACACACTATAAAACCCGAGAGAAAACTCGTTAAAACCTGTCAATACTCCCCGCCCTTGACAGTATGTAGGGTTCCCCGTGTATGAGGCCACTGCACGGGGTGACTTTTATTTGCTCTCCACTCGTGGGATTAATGTCAAAGTTGCTCAATCATTTTTTAAAAGACGTTTCGCAGAAGTCGGCGGAGTCTGATACCAGATCCGTCGTGGTTACTCGTGGTGGGTCCGACCCCAAAGGGAAGGACGTGGACGTTAGCCTTCTGGCTAGGCCCGAGAAGGGCGGAGTTGAAACGGAGACGGGCGGGCTGAAACTAACCTTCAGTTCGTCCAGGGCTGCTGGCAGTTCATCGCCAACCGCCGCGCGTTCGCGCAGCGTGTCTGCAGCAGGAGGGGAACGGGACGTCGACGTCGAGTCCGATTCATCGGTGGTTTCTATGAAATCGGCCGTTGACTCCGTCGCAAGTCCCAAATCTTCATTCATGAAGAAAAAGGGGAGTCGTGCCAGCTCGCCGGCAGTGTCGACTCGCAGCAAGGGCCTAGCCCGCACCTCCCCTTATCCCAGGCGTGGACAGAAAAACGACCAGTACAGTGATGTGTCAGACGACAGTACCATCAGCGTCGACACTCTGACTGGTTCGTTGAAGAGGAAGCGTCCCCCCAAAACATCTAAGGGGGGCAAAAAGTCGGAGGCTATCTCGGACTCGTCTGAGGACGATCCGAAGAAGCCCGCCCAACGTGGTCGAGGGCGACCTCCCACTACGGGAGAGTACGTTGGTCTCGCCCGGGCCAAGCGCGAGCATGCCGCTGCAATCCGCGAGGAGCAGCAGGTCGCGCTCGACCGGGAGGTGGCGGAAATGGAGCGCCGCGCCTACGAGACCAGGGCTGCTTTCTACGCTAGTAGAACGGAAGGCGAGGCCCCTACACCCACAGATCCGGACCTGAAGACCACCCTCGACATCGAGGAGTTGGTGAAGGCGGACTGTGCGGTTATAGTGGAGGTGGCGAAGAAGTCGTCGCACCTCCAGGGCCCCTTCCAAAAGGCGTTGAAGAAAGCGGCGCAGTCCATTATGGATTGCTTCCGCGAGGTGTCCTCGAAAAACATCTCAGAGGACACCCGCATCTTGAAGGCGGAGAACGTGAGGCTGCAACAGCAACTGGCAGACCTCACGAAGAGCGTAGCAGCATTGTCTGCTGAGGTGAGGGACCTTAAGGGTGGAAGGAAGTGTGTCTCTCCTCCCCCCACTCTCCCTGAGGTTCAGCCCTCACTTGACTCAATGGAGATGGACAGCCCTCCTCCAAGGCCTCTCTCGCCGACTGTCATCGTGCAGGAGGCGACTGGCCGCAACAAAAGCAAGGCCGCCTATGAGGAGCCGGACGCCCTCCAGGCATTTGAAGCTAGGCTGGCCCGAACTTTCGGGGCCATGCTGAATGCTCGCCTGGAGGGTCTGGAGGATCGCCTGCTGCCGGCCAAGAGCCTGCGACCGCCGCTTGCGGCCGACCGCAAAGCAGTAGCTGCGCCCGCGCCCCCCATTACCAAGGGGAAAGCCAAGCCGGCCAATACAACCAAGCCGGCTAAAAAGGGCAAGGTGACGGCCAAAAAGCCGGATCCCCCGCCAAAACAGGCGAAGAAAGTCGGACCTCCTGCGGTCGTTCCGTCCACCTCCCGGGGTGCTGCCAAAGCGCCAACCCCGGTTGAGGCAGATCCGGAATGGACGACGCAGGAGTCGCGCAAAAAGCGCCAAAGGAGGAGGAGGAAGGCGACAACATCGGCCCCTCCGGAACAGGCTCCGCCCCGCCAATCTTACTCGGCGGCGGCCAAGCAGCAGAAGGCGCCTCGGCGGAGGCCAAATAACACCTCAGCCCCGCCCGCCACTGCTATGAAGGCCCGTAAAGATGGTCAGAAGATCAAGTTGGTTGCGCCGAAGTCGGCGGCAGTTGTGGTGACCCTTACTCCCGAAGCGGTTGAGAAGGGGGTCACCTACGCCGACGCACTGGCCAAAGCCCGAGACTCGGTGGACATCGACGGGATGGATATCCCACACCGTCGGTGTCGAAACACCATGACCGGGTCAAAAATCATAGAGATATCGGGCGAGGCCTCTGCAGAGAAGGCCGACCAGCTGGCCGGCAAGATGAGGGAGGCCCTTGAGGGCATGGCTACGGTCATCCGGCCCACCAAGACAGCAGAAGTGAGAGTGGGCGGTCTGGATGAGTCGGTGTTGGAGGCGCACTTGGCCGCAAAGATCGCGGCCAAGGGTGGATGTGGCGTGGACGCCGTGAAGGTGCGCCCCATCCGCTACGGCCCTGACGGCTTTGGCTCCACAGTGGTGTCGTGCCCAGTCGCCGCCGCAAAGAAGGTTGTGAACGGCGGCCGCCTGTTGATAGGGTTCAGTGCGGCCAACGTCAGAGCACTGGAAGCCCGTTCCGACCGGTGCTTCCGGTGCATGCAGGTGGGGCACGCCAGAGCGAGCTGCCCTTCTAAAACCGACCGGAGCAACCTCTGCTACCGGTGCGGTAAGGAGGGGCACAGGGGCTACGATTGTAGCGCGAAGCCCCACTGTGCAGTGTGTGCGACTGCCAAACGACCGGCAGGCCACGTAATGGGGGGGCGTAGTTGTAAGCCTCCCCTGGCCAAGGGCAAGTTGCCGGCGCGTCCAGCTCGCCAGGCCGCCCCCGCCACACAGAGGGCGCCCCAAACGGGGCCCGAGGAGGTTGATATGGTGGTCGAACAATGTTAAGACGGCCCCATATCAACTTTCTGCAGGTGAACCTGAACCACTCTACCAGGGCTCAGGATTTGCTACACCAGAGCCTGGCGGAGTGGTCAGTGGATGTGGCGGCGGTGTCAGAGCCGTACTTTGTCCCCAACCAGCCCAACTGGGTGGGGGACACTTGCGACTCTGTCGCCGTGATGGTGCGCGCGGCCCCAGGTTATACACCCCCCTCAATTTATGAGAGGGGTGCTGGGTACGCGGCGGTCGTTTGGGGGGAAATGGTAGTAGTCTCTGTCTACTTTTCCCCAAATAGACCGCTCGCCGACTTCGAGGCGTTCCTCGGAGTCGTCGGCGTAGCCATCAGGAGGGCGGCCCCGCGTCAGGTTCTCGTCCTTGGAGACCTGAACGCCAAGTCGGTCGTCTGGGGCTGTCCAGCGACCGACCAGAGGGGCCAGGCTGTGGAGCAGTGGGCAGCCGCTGTTGGGCTGTCGCTCCTCAACAGGGGCGCAGTCCACACGTGCGTGCGGCACAACGGAGGCTCGGTGGTGGACGTGTCGTTCGCCACCCCAGCCCTCGCGCGCACGATCAGCGGCTGGAGGGTGGTGCAGGACGTGGAGACTCTCTCGGATCATCGCTACATCCGATTCGAGAGCTCCACCTTGCACCAAAGGCCCCCGCAGCCCACAAGCTGTGAAAGGCCTCCCCGCTGGGCGCTCAGCAGGCTTAAGCCGGAGCTGGCGAATGAGACGGCGATTTTTGAGGATTGGTTCTCGCGTCCGATGTCCGGTCCGGACGTCGATGAATCAGCTCGCCGTCTCCGCGGCGCTTTAACGGAGGTGTGCCAGGCTTCTATGCCTCGGGCGCAGCCTCCGCGGGACCGCCGTGAAGTTCACTGGTGGTCCCAGGACATTGCAGTTATGAGGGATGACTGCAGTGTCCAAAGGCGGGCCTACACTAGGGCCCGCCGGCGCCGCGTGAGGGACACTCAGGAGGAGGACCGCCTGTACGAGCTGTACAGGCAGTCGAAGAAGACCCTGCAGACTGCGATTGCCTCCTCAAAGGAGGTATCCAGAGAAGAGCAGTTGCAGGGTCTTGATCGGGATCCGTGGGGGCGGCCGTATAAGCTGGCGCGCAACCAGCTGAAAGCGCGCGGCACGCCCATCACGGAAACGATGGATCCCGACCTCCTGGGGTCGGTCATCGGGGGACTGTTTCCCCCGGCCGAGGAGGGTTTTGTTCCCCCTCGGATGGCCCCGCCAGCTCCGGATGAGGAGGGAAGGAGTGATCCCCCTCCTCTTATTGATGAGGAGGAGTGGAAGGACGCCGTCGCCCGTCTAAAGGGACGGAAGACGGCACCGGGACCTGACGGCGTCCCGAAGCGGGTACTGGACCTGGCCCTAAAACATCTGGGGGCCAGGGCCAGGGAACTGTGCGACGCTAGCTTAAAGTTCGCACAGTTTCCCAAAGTGTGGAAGGAGGGGGCGCTATGCCTGATTCGCAAAGAGGGGCGTCCGGCAGACGACCCCTCGGCATATCGCCCCATTGTGCTGCTGGACGAAATCGGGAAGGTCTTCGAGAAGATCATCGCTTCCCGAATAGTCCAGCAGCTGGGAGGGGGAACAGGCCCCGACCTCTCCGAGGCCCAATATGGTTTCCGGACGGGGCGGTCGACGATCGACGCCCTGTCCGATCTCCGGACTCTAGTGGAGGAGTCCGTTGAGAGGCGGGAGATGGTGTTGGCGGTGTCGCTGGACATCCGCAACGCCTTCAATAGTCTCCCCTTCGGCGTCATCATGGAGGCGCTTCGTTTCCATCAAATGCCTCCATATCTGCGCCGAATAGTGGGAGACTATTTGAGGGACCGGGACGTAGCGTACGTGGGACGTGACGGCGAGCTTGGCCGTCACAGGGTGTCCCGCGGCGTTCCACAGGGGTCGGTCCTCGGCCCCCTGTTGTGGAACGTCGGTTACGACTACGTCCTCCGGTGTGGCCTCCCCCCGATGGTGCGGTCGTTCTGCTATGCAGACGACACGCTCGTCACCGTCCGGGGGACGCGGCTGGAGGATGTCCAGCGCCTGGCGTCCGTGTTCGTTAGCCATATCGTGCGGCGGATACGGACGTTGGGCTTAGAGGTAGCCCTCCACAAGACCGAGGCCATGGTGTTCCATGGGCCTCGGAGACGGCCGTCAGCGGGCGCGTCGATCGTTGTGGAGGGCGAGAGGGTCGGTCTGAAGCCCCAGATGAAGTATCTGGGGCTGGTGATCGATGGGCGGTGGGGTTTCGAGGAGCACTTCAAGCTTCTCGAGCCCCGGCTGCTGGGAGCAGCAGACGCCCTCGGGCGTCTCTTGCCCAACGTGGGGGGCCCGAGCGTGGCGTGCCGCCGACTCTACGGCGGCATCGTCCGCTCTATGGCACTGTATGGGGCGCCGGTGTGGGCTGACTGTTTAAGCCCACACGCGACCGCCTCTCTCCAGCGGGCCCAGCGCGCAATGGCGCTGCGGGCGATCCGGGGCTACCGAACGGTGTCCCGGAAAGTGGCGTGCGCTCTCGCGGGGACGCCCCCGTGGGAGCTGGTGGCGGAGGTGCTCGCTGCAGCGTACCGGCAGCGAGCGGAGGAGAGGGCCAGTGGCGATCGACTGGCCCCCCAAGAGAGGCGTGCTGCGCTCGATGGAGCGCGCGAGGAGATGTTCCGCCTATGGTCCGAGGACCTGGGCGAAGGGGCCTCAGCTACGCAAACGCGTAGCCTCGAGGCCCTACGCCCCGTCCTCAAGGCGTGGGCGGAGCGGCGCCATGGGTCGCTCACATACCATCTGGTGCAAATACTGTCCGGACATGGTTCGTTCGGACGCTATTTGTACCGGATCGGAAGAGAGCCGACCCCACAGTGCCACCATTGCGGAGCGGCGGAGGACACGGCGCAACACACCCTAACGGTGTGCTCTGCGTTCGGTGCCCAGCGCTCCGCATTGGTCACTGTGATTGGCGCGGACCTCTCCCTGCCGACCGTGGTTCTGTCCATGCTCGGTAGCGAGGGGTCCTGGGAGGCGGTCAACTCCTTCTGCGTCGACGTCATGACGCTGAAGGAGGAGGCGGAACGGGCCAGGGAGGATGACCCCCTGGCAAATCCGTGCCGCCGCAGACGCCTCCTGCGGAGAAGGCGGCAATACCAGCGCCTTCTCCATCCGGTGGGGAACCAGCGCGGTCCGAGCCCTAGGGGGGGCTCCGACCGTGCATTGCACAGGTCCCCACTGAGGGCCGACGCTCCGTATGTCCCGGCGCGTCGGCGACCCGTCTCACCAAATGACGGGTCAAGTGTGTCCGCCCATCGTTTTCGAGGGCGGTCACCCGCCCCCATCAGGGGCGGAGGAGGGGCTCGCCCGTATACAGGGCGAGCAGTCACCGACGGGGTTGTGGAAGTGTCCGAAAGGGTTCCCATGACCTCGTCAGGCCCCACCATGCCGGCGTTCGATGCGTCCTCCTCAGATGAGGACGACGCGATGATCGCCGGTTTGCTGGTCCCAAGGTGACGAGAGGACATCGGAGTGTTTTTTACCGAGTCGGCCACGGCTCGCTTTTTCTAGGGCTTCGGCCCTGGAACAGAGTCTTGGCCATCCTCGGACAGCCAGCGGGACCCCTCATTGCCCGCTGATGCGTCTGTTTGCAGATCTTTCACTCCGTTAAAAAAAAAAAAAAAAAAAAAAAAAAAAAAAAAAAAAAAAAAAAGGTTAGGTTAGGTTAGGTTAGGTTAGGTTAGGTTAGGTTAGGTTAGGTTAGGTTAGGTTAGGTTAGGTTGGGGTGGGGTGCGAGTCAGATACCTCCACGTGGTGCATCCTGGGCAACGAGTGGTTCCAACATTCTCCGTTCGGAGAAGGTTGGGCCCAATCGGCTAACATCTGGCAAGGCGGGAGCCCCTTCTGGGCCTCGCACCTCCCATTGGCTTAGCCCCTTCTGGTGCGGCACCCATAGGCTTGCCCCCTTCTGGCGCAGCGAAGGGAGTAGTGTTGGTGCCCCTTCTGGGTGCCCTTTAGGCGATTCAATCGCAAGGAGTCTCCTGACCAGGGCGTCACTCTATCTCGTCTTTTGTTTCCCCCCCTTAGCCTAGATGGGTGGAAAACAATGAGACTATGTCTTCATGGTGCAGCGGCAAAATCGTACCGGCTGTAGGTGGGTTTCGCTGTTGCTAAGTGGAGATGAGTAGGGAGTATGGCGAGGCCTGGTCGGAGCGTCACGGTGGTGGCCAGGTGGCTGTCTAGGCACCCCTCAGGCGCTGGACGCGCGAGGAGTTTGGAGCTTTGGAGCTCCAGCTTCATGGCGAGGTGCATTACACCTTTTCTGGTGGGGCTGTTTTCAAGCTTTTTCAGGCGCTTTTATGCGCAAGGCGGTTGTGGGACCTCACGAGCGTTTTCTTTTTTTTTAGGTTATGCTCGTGATGGTCGTTGCGGAACCAAAGGTCGTTGGTTCATAAGCGGGAGCCCATTTTGGGGCCTGCTCCTGCTGTACGTAGCCCTTCTGGCTGACGGCTTGCCCTTTTGGGCAGCGGGAGTTTGGACGGCGCCCCTTCTGGGTGTTGTAACACCGGGGGATGGGGTCGCTGGTGCCCTCCTGGGCACCCTTCATGCGCCTTTGTGCGCAAGGTGGTGTGCGTGGCTCGTTTTTGAGCCCGCGATGGTCGATGCAGCGAGACCCTAACCTCTTTCTGTGAGGGAGGGGGGGCGGGTCTTGTTGCAGAGCCGGGTGTGTGCCTGGCTCATAGGCGGGAGCCCCTTCAGGGCCCTGCACCTCCCGTACGCGGCCCTTCTGGCCGACGGCTTGTCCACTTGTGCAGCGGGAGTTTGGACAGCACCCCTTCTGGGTGTTGTTGTGCCTACTATGTGCGTGCCTACTTTGGGCTGCACTGCTCGCTGCTCCTTCCGAGCAGCTTTGAGAGGAGTATCACAAAGACGGCCGCCCCTTAAGGGTTCTTAGGTCGCAACGGGGGGAAAGGGGAACACCGCGAAAGCGGTGCAACGGGGGCCCACGCCAGCCCCTGATCATCGTAAACTACTGCGGTCTCTGCAACGACCCCCACTCGCGGCGTTGTGGGGTACGCGGGTTCCGTGGTGGAGCGAGGGCTTGCCTTAACCGGCCGGCCGCGTGAAGGACACACTATAAAACCCGAGAGAAAACTCGTAAAAACCTGTCAACATTCCCCGCCCTTGACAGTATGTAGGGTTCCCCGTGTATGAGACCACTGCACGGGGTGACTTTTATTTGTTCTCCACTCGTGGGATTAATGTCTAAGTGTGCAATTAATTTTCTTGACGTTTCGGAGAACTCGGCGGAGCCTGATTCCAGGTCCGTCGTGGTTAGTGGTGAGGCTGAAGACGGCCGGAATGAGTCTGTCGGGGACGTAGATGGGTGTGGCGCTTTGAGCGCTAAGTCCGGGAAGGACAAGGGTGCGAAGACGAGGCCCAGTAGATCGGGCAGAGGTGGCTTGTCCCAAAAGGACAGCGGAAGTCCCGCAATGGGCAAGGTGTTGTCGGTGTCGTTGACCAGACTCGACGTGGCTCGAACTCGGAGCCGGAGCAACCGTCGTCGTGGTGAAGGCAACACCATGAAGGTAGAAGAAACGGTGTTTCTGTCGGCTGGGGAGGAGGACAACTTGTCTGACTCCTCGGTGGCCACCGTTACGACCGAAGGAGGTCGTAAAAGGACAAGGACGTGTGCGGATCTTACCTCTTCGGAGTCTGACCAAGACTCGGTCCGCTCTTCGTCCAAGATGTCGACAGCTCGCCGGGGGCGTGGCAGACCGCCAACCACCGGAGAGTATGTAGGTCTCGCTGCTGCCAAAGAACGGCACATCGAAGCCGAGCGGAGGGCCTTGGAACTTCAGGCCGAAAAGGAGTACGCCGAAATGGTGCACGAGAGGCGTGTCACAAGGGCATCCAAAGCTGTCCTAATGGGTGGCTTGGATAAAGACGAGGAGGCCTGCGCAGAGGTTGTCGTCCGAGAGGTGGAAGACGACATAAAAATGCTACTTCATGTGGCCAACACGTCCGGACACCTCAAGGGTACCTATGTTAGGTCCCTTAAGGCGATTGCCCAGTCCTATAAGGATAATATAGGACTCCTGCGACATCGAACGGTCTCGCAAGAAACCGAAGCCCTGAAGGCTGAGAACCTCCGTCTTAGTACGGAGGTGGCCAGCCTCAGGGAGGAAATGGCGACTCTACGCGCCACGGTGGAGCATTGCCACCAGAAGAGGTTGTCCCCTGTGGTAACACCCACTTCCGATACGTGGGATGGGGAGATGACCGATGTCGTACCTTCGGTTGCGCCTGCAGCCCCCAAAGCGCTGGACGCCCCCGTGGCGCAGCGAAAGGAACCGCAGGCAAAGTCGAAGCCGAAGGCCAAGCCTAAAGCTAGGGTAGAACCACCGCCCCAGCCGGAGATGGATCAGGCAATGATGGCAGAGGTGATGCGACAAGTGGGCCTGATGGTGAACACCAGGCTCGACTCCCTCGCCGCTAGGCTTCCTCCAGAGCCTCGTATGCGTCCGCCGCTTGCGGCTGACGCTAAGAACAAGGCCAAGTCGACCTTTGCGTCGGTCGCTAAAAGCGTGCCGACGTCAGCGCCCAAGGAAAAGGGCAAGGTGGTGGTGGCGGCCCCGTCTCCTGGAAAACCCAAAAAGGGTAATACCCCACGGGCCACCAAAACTCCTGCGGCGCCTGTCCCGTCCACCTCAGCTGAGGGAGAGTGGACCCCGGTCACCAACGGCCGAAAGGCCCGCAGGAAGAAGGCGGCCAAGGCTAAACAGCAGGCGAAACCGCAGGCCAAACCGCAGGCCAAACCGAAGGCCAAACAAAAGCCCAAGCCCAAGCTGAGGGCTACTCGCTCGCCGGCAGTGGTGATAACACTGCAGCCGGAGGCGCGAGAGCGAGGTCTGACATACGCCAACGTCCTCCTCAAGGCGAAGGAGTCCGTGAATCCTGCTGACCTGGGGATCGAGGGCGTACGGTTCAGAGCGGCGATCACGGGTGCTCGGATCCTCAACCTTCCGAGCACGGCCACGGAGGAGCAAGCCGACCAACTGGCCCTCCAAATTAGGAACGCTCTGGGTAATGATGCCAGAGTCTCCAGGCCGGTGAAATGCGCAGACCTGCGCATATTCGACCTGGATGACACCATCACTCCAGCGCAAGTCGTTGCACAGGTGGCAAAGGTGGGATCATGCTCACCTGAGCATGTTAGGGTCGGACAAATGCGCCGTGGCGCTGGGGGTATGTACACGATTTATGTGTCATGCCCAGTTGCTGCGGCCAAAGTCCTGCTGAAGGAGGCACGTATTCACGTTGGTTGGAGCATTGCCCATGTGGAGAGTCTGGAGGCGCGGCCGCTTAAATGTTACCGCTGCCTCGAAAGGGGACATACTAAAGCCCAATGCACGGCCATGATAGACCGTAGCGATATCTGCTATCGCTGCGGTAAAGCAGGCCACATAGCGGCATTGTGCTCTTTGGCACCACACTGCCCGATGTGTGCGGAGGCGAAGCGGCCTGCGTCTCACATCATCGGCAGCAAATCGTGCCAAGCCCCAAGGCGGAAGAGGAGAGCGGCCAAAACACCGGCCACTAGTTCCCAAAGAGGCGCACAGCAGACGCCTCAAGCAGATGCTATGGAGATCGCCAATGTGTAGCACGGCCCCACTACGCATTCTCCAGACGAACCTTAACCACGCTGCTGGCGCACAAGACCTCTTTGTGCAATCAATGGCAGCGTGGTCGATAGGTATAGCGGTAGCGGCAGAGCCGTATTACGTGCCTGACCGCAGCAATTGGGTTGCGGACTCCACAAAAGTTGTGGCAATTGTAGGAGGTTCGTCGGATACGGCTCCTCCGTTCGTCTTTGTCGAACGGGGAGCCGGTTTTGTCGTCGTCAAGTGGGGAGGATTTGCCCTGATTGGGGTATATTTCTCCCCAAATAAGACCGTGGCGGAATTCGAGGCGTTTATTGGTCAACTGGGCGCTGCGGTTCACCGTGCCTCGCCCCTGCCAGTAATCGTCCTCGGCGACTTCAACGCCAAGTCGACGACCTGGGGCTCCCCGGCCACTGATCAACGTGGTGAAGCTGTGGAAGAGTGGGCCATAACATCCGGCCTGCTCCTCCTAAACCAGGGCAGCACAAATACGTGCGTACGACAGCAGGGCGGGTCCATTGTGGACCTGTCTTTCGCTTCTCCTGTCGTCGCTCATCGTGTGTCCGGGTGGACGGTTGTCGAGGGGGTTGAGACATTGTCGGATCATCTGTACATCAGATTCGACCTCGCCCCCTCGACCGGTGTCAATACCGGCCAACCGCGTAACACGGGTCCATCGCCGTTCCCGCGTTGGGCAATAACCAAGCTGGATCGGGAGCTGGCTATAGAGGCAGCCATGGTTCAATCGTGGTTTGCCCGCCCTCCCACTCAGTTGGTACAGGTGGACGAAGGGGCGAACTGGTTCGCCGAGTCCATGACGGAGGTTTGCGACGCGGCAATGCCCCGTGTCAGACGGCGTCCTCACAAGCGTGAGGTTTACTGGTGGTCGCAGGAGGTAGCTGCTCTACGCGAAGACTGCATTGTTGCGCGTAGAGCCTACACAAACCACCTTAGGCGGCGTAGGCGGAACATAGCAGACGATGCGGCACTGTACACCGCGTATAAGGAGGCCAAGGAGGCCTTAAAGGTCGCTATATGCCAGGCCAAAGATCGGGCAAGGGAGGAGATGCTCGAGAGTCTCAATCGGGATCCTTGGGGGCGCCCGTGCCGCTCAGTTCGGGGTAAACTGCGCAACATAGGCCCCCCTCTGACTGAGTCTCTTGAGCCGGCGCTGCTCGACTCCATCGTCCGTGCCCTCTTCCCAGAAAGGGACGAGTTTGTGCCTCCGCGGATGGCCCCGGCAACATCAAACGGGGAAGACACCCATGTGCCGCCGATAACCACCGGCGAGTTGGGTGCGGCCTTCCTGCGGCTCAAGGCCAAAAACACGGCTCCAGGGCCAGATGGGATCCTCGGTAAGGTCTGGGTGCTGACCGAGGAGGTTGTAGAGGAGCGCTTCAGGGCTCTTCTGGACGCGTGCCTCGTGGCGGGTGAATTTCCCGCAAGGTGGAAGTCGGGACGCCTCGTACTACTTCGGAAAGAGGGCAGACCCCTCGACTCACCATCAGCTTACCGGCCCATCGTTCTTTTGGACGAGGCCGGGAAGCTATTCGAGCGCGTCCTGGCTTTTCGCATCAACAGCCACCTGAATAACATCGGTCCTGATCTGGCACCCTGCCAGTACGGCTTTCGGGAGGCGCGGTCCACGGTGGATGCCATCCTTAGTGTTAAGGGGCACTCTCAGGAGGCAGTGGCTCAGGGGGATGTGGTGTTGGCGGTGTCGCTCGACATCTCCAATGCTTTCAACAGCTTGCCCTTTGAGGTCATCGGCGAGGCGCTGAGGTATCACGGTATACCTGGATACCTACAGCGCATTATCCACAACTACCTGCGTGGTAGAACGGTTGTATATGTGGATCAGGGCGGCAGGCTGCAAAGCCGAATGGTGTCCTGCGGCGTTCCACAGGGGTCGGTTCTCGGGCCACTCCTGTGGAATGTAGGCTACGACTGGGCCCTCAGAGGTGCGATGCTGCGAGGTCTCCGTTTGGTATGTTACGCGGACGACACGCTTGTGACCGCTCGCGCCGAAGGGTTCCCCGAGGCGGCCAGATTGGCCACAGTTGGGGTATCCCACGTGATTGGCCGAATACAGCAGTTGGGGTTAAAGGTCGCCCTGGAAAAGACGGAAGCACTGCTGTTCCACGGCCCTCGCAGGAGACCGCCTCCGGATGCTCATATCCGGATCAACGGCGTTCGCATCGATATCAGCCCGTGTATCAAATATCTCGGGCTGTATCTGGATGGAAGGTGGCTATTCCATGAGCATTTCCGACGCCAGTCATCGAAGCTGGTGAAAACAGCTCACGCGCTAGGAAACTTGCTGCCAAACCTTGGCGGCCCCAGTTCCAGCGCGCGCCGGCTTTATACTGGCGTCGTACGCTCTATGGCGTTGTACGGGGCACCGGTGTGGGTGGACGCCCTTAATGCCCAAAACAAAATCCTTCTCAGGAGGCCCCAAAGGGCTATGGCATTAAGGGTGATACACGGTTACCGCACCGTGTCCTTTGAGGCGGCCTGCGTACTAGCAGGGACTCCCCCATGGGAGCTAGACGCAGAAGTGCTAGCCTCTGTCTACGAGCAGAGTGCTGAAGTACGCAGCTTAGGCAGTAGAGCTGTGCCTGAACAGGTGTCCCGATGGCGGGAGCGCGCCCAAAAGATGGCTTTGCGACAATGGCGACAACGCCTGGAGCATCCATCTGCCGGCCACTTGACCATCGGAGCGATTCGGCCCGTCTTGGAGCGATGGGTTGATCGCAAGGAGGGTGGGCTTTCCTTCCGCATCACGCAGGTCCTCACCGGACACGGTTGTTTCGGTGGATACCTGCACAAGATCGGTCGGGAGCCTACTATGGAGTGCCACGAGTGCGGCGCAGGGGCCGACTCGGCTACCCACACGCTGGCATTCTGTCCGGCGTTCGACAGCGAACGCCAGGCTCTACTCGCCGTCATCGGACCCGACCTGACGCTAACGGCCGTGGCCAACGCCATGGTCACGAGCAGAAGGTTGTGGGACGCCTTCGCCTCCTTCTGCGAAGATGTCATCTCGCGGAAAGAGGAGGCGGAGAGGGCGAGAGAGGATGACCCGATGTCAGTTGCTTCGCGACGCAGACGAACGGGTCGTCGGAGGCGGCTACATGGGCTGTTGCACCCATCGTAGCCCAGCGCGGGGGTGGGGGTCAACATCTTCCCCACACTCCCCGCGACTTAGCCTTCAGGAGAGAAGGCGCCCCTCTCACATCCGGGAGGTAAGGCGCCTTCAATGGCTGACGGGCCAAAGTGGTGGGCCTTAGGGGGCGACCGCGCGGACCGCGAATGACTCCACCGAGTGCTCGGGGTCCCGCAAAAGCGGTAGACGGATGTCGGGCGGTTTAGTGGGTCGGTCACAGCCCATCAAGTCACCAACCCCACACACCTCCCGGGCCTTGCAACAGCCCGGTTGAGAAGGTTTGGATGCAAATTCCGCTCGTTAAAAAAAAAAAAAAAAAAAAAAAAAAAAAAAAAAAAAGGTTAGGTTGGGGTGTGTGTCGGGTGACCTCCTCGTGGTGCACCCTGGGCAACGGGCAGGCTCAACATCCTCCTCTTCATGAGGAGTTTCTTTGAGACTGGCCGGCTAACAACCCGGCACAGGCGGGAGCCCCTTCTGGGCCCTGCACCTCCAATGTACGGCCCACTCTGGGTCGCACACTCGCCGCTCCTTCTGAGCGGCTTTGAGGGGAGTTTTGACGGCGTCCCTTCTGGGCGTCGTTACACGGGGGGGAAAGGGTAGTCGGCGCCCCTTCTGGGCGTCTGTCAAGCGCTTCATGCGCAAAGCTGTCAGCGAGGGCTTCATGCCGGCCCTTATCGCTGCTTTGCAGTGTCGCGGGTTCTGTCCCGTCCGCCACAACGACCCCAGCCCTGGCATAAGCTGGGTACGTGGTGGTCTGGGTTCAGTCCCGCAGCCCTTATGGGCGATGACAAGGAAAAGTCGTAAAAACCCCGCGGATACCTCCCGTCCTCCGTGGGTATGTAGGGCGCCCCTAGCGATTGGGCTTCGCACGGGTGTTGGTTGTTGCCTCTTTAGGGATCGGCAGCCCTTAAAGTGCCAGGGGGATTACAACCCTGAAATTGTTTGGGAGACATCCCATAAAATGTCAAAAATAATGGAAGTGCAGCTCAAAAAAGTATTACCCCAGGAGGGTACCCGCCGGGAGGCGGGAGAATCCCTCCCTGGGCCCAGTTCTCTGGACCCAGGCTGCCCCACCGTTTCTGGGGGGGGCAAGACTGCTCTTTTGTTATCGGACTCGTCCGACACGCTTCTTGGGGTAGGCAACCAGGCCCCAAGATGCGACGATGCTTCTGGAAGGCTGAGAAAGGAGCCCGAGAAGGGCGGAGATAGTGAGGAAGGTGTGTTCCTTGTGTCGGAGGAGGAAAGGTTGCCGAGTTCGGACGACCAGTACTCGGAGTGTGTCTCTCCAAGAAGCATGATGCCTCCAGTTGACCTTCTGACGGAGTCGGAACCGGAGGTGGAGGCGGAACCGGAACCAGAACCTGAAGGGGAGGGTATGGACACGAGCGTTCCTACTGGAAATAAGAGACCCCACGTAGAGACTGACTCGGATGGTGACTCGGCTGTTCGTTCGGCGAGGAGGCCAAACCCAGCCAAGGTCGGTACGGCTCAACGTGGTGGCTGCAAGATGGGACCCAGGGCTATCCTTGGAACGTCCGTAGGATACGCTCAGGCCAAAAGAAGGGCCAACAATGGCAGTGACAACGAAGAGCTTGCGACGTTGGCACAAGCTGAGAGCTCGCGGAATCGTGGAGAGACGGTTCTTCGCAGGGAGATGTTGCCTAGGGCGGTAAAGGGAGTGCTCGTTGATGATGGATCTTCGTCCGAGTGCCCGGAGTCCGCGACTGAGAGCAACAACCCCCGCAACAAGTACCGGAAGAAAGCCAGGGGGGGTCCTATAGGTCCCAAGGCTAGGAGCAATTCCGCTCCAACCCTGGTGGATGAGGAGAGTGCCACCAGGACGCAATTGCTGAAAGTGGCGGAAGAGGCAATTGCCCAAATTCAGGTTGCCACTGAAAAGTCCACCAATCTGAAGGGGACGATGCGTGGCCAAATAAATGACGCAACCACGGTCCTCGCGCAAATGGTCCAGGTCTTCAAGACCATGACTCAAGAGGAAGAGGTCCGCCGCTTGAATGCACAACTCGCTGTCCAAAATAGGCTAATTGCCCACCTGGAGGGCGAATTGAGGGCATTCAAAGACGGTTACAACGAGTCCAATAGGGCCAATAACCGACTCAGGACTCCGGCTCCCCCTGTCGTGGTGGAGGGGCCGAATATTGAGCGCATGATGGAGACCATGGCGACGAAATTGCTGTCGGAGATGGTCAGAGGGAATGCCGAGACCGTGGAAACCACGCGCAACATGGTTGAGGCCCTCAGAAGTAGCGTCGATCAGAGGCTGGGCCCTGAGCCTGTGCTTAGGCCTCCCCTGGCGGGCAACAAGAGAGCTGCCGCTGGTGCCGCCTCCTACGCCGCCGCTGCTGCCGCCGCTGCCGTCGCTGCTCCTGCTGCTGCCGCCACTGCCGCCGCTGCTCCTGCTGCTGCCGCCACTGCCGTCGCTGCTCCTACTGCTGCCGTGGACGATGGTGCTGTCGCTGGCCCCTCCCGGGCCCCCCACGTCGTACCTGGAAATAAAGGGAAAAAGGTTAAGAATGTCAAAAAGACTTACCCTGCGGCTCCATCAAAGAGGGCTCCTGCCCCGGTCGCTCCTCCAGTCGCTCCTGCCCCGGTCGCTCCTCCAGTCGCTCCTGCCCCGGCTGCTTCTTTCTCGGCGGCCCCTATTCCTGGCCATGAGTCCTCGCTCGATGCTGCTGCGGCTACTCCCGCCAACGGCTGGAGGAAGGCTGAGGGGAGGAAAAAGAGGAGAAGGAACAGGAAAAGGAGGTCGGCTCAGGCTGCTCAGGCGGGCTCGGAGGGCCCCAATGGGACCCCCCCTGCTCCGGTCACCAAAGCGCCAGTTAGGTTTGTGGTGCCTCGCTCCTCCGTTGTCACTATGACACTCAGTGAGGAGGCTAAGGCGAAAGGGGCAACCTACGCCTCAATCATGGGCAAGGCCGTAAATGGCATCAACCTGGGAGAGCTGGGCCTCGAGTCCCTGAAGATCCGGAACACAGCCGCCGGTGGCAGGAAGCTGGAGATTTCCGGAGCCACTAGCGGACCTCTGGCGGACAAATTAGCTGCCAAACTCAAGGAGGTGATTGGTGACGAGGCCCGCATCAACAGGCCTGTCAGACAAGCCGGGATTCAACTCACAGGCATAAATGACTATATGACCTGTGAGTCAATTGCAAAGGCCATTGCTCAAGTGACGGGTTGCTTGGAGAGTGAGGTGTACGTGGCGCCAATCTGGGAAAGTCGAGGGTGGAGACCCAGGACAGCCATCATCAAGTGCCCGATTTTGGTGGCAAAAAAGCTTGCTGAGAAGGGCAGCGTCAACTTGGGATGGGGGACCGTGCAGGTAACTGCGTTGGAGCCCTCCCCAACAAGATGTTACAAGTGCCTAGGAACGGGCCACACGCGACCGACCTGCCCCTCTAAGGTGGATCGCGGTAACCTGTGCTTCAGGTGCGGAACGGAAGGGCACATGGCGGCGGTATGTCCTGCTGCGGAGCCCCACTGCATGGTGTGCGTTGACGGCAAAAAGCCAGCCAAGCACTCGATGGGAAGCAGAGCCTGCCGCCCTCCTCCTACCAAAAGTAAGATCCCTCCCTGGAGGCCTGTGGTAGTGGCGCCTGTTCGCGGCGAGCCTATGGACTGCGCAAAAACGGGACCCGATGTCAGCACGGCCTAGCTATACCATCCTGCAGGCGAACCTCAACCGCTCCGTCGCCGCACAAAACTTACTTGTGCAGCAAATGACGGAGTGGGGGGTTGGTGTGGCTCTAGTGGCGGAGCCACACTCTGTGCCCATCGGGTCTAATTGGATTGGGGACACTAAGGGGCTAGCACTTATTGCTACCCTGTCTGACAGCAGGGTAACCCCCATTCTTTTGAAAGAAAGGGGACCAGGCTACGTTGCTGTGACTTGGGGTGACGTTGGCCTGGTGGCCGTGTACTTCTCCCCCAATCGTCCATTGAGCGAGTTCAGGCAGTTCATGGCGCAGCTCCTCGGCGTGGTGCGGCGTCTGTCCCCGCTGCAGGTTGTGCTAGCGGGTGACTTGAACGCGAGATCCACCACGTGGGGGTCCAATAGAACCGACCACAGAGGGACGGAGGTGGAGGAGTTCGCGGTAGAAAGTGGCCTGGTACTGCTGAACCGAGGCAGCGTGAGTACCTGTGTACGGTGGCAGGGGGAGTCGATAGTCGACGTGTCCTTTGCCACCCCTGCCATCGCTGCACGAATCGCAGAGTGGAGGGTCATGGAGGGGGAGGAGACCCTCTCTGATCACCAATACGTGTGGATGAGGGTCTCTCCCGTCTCTCTGACAACCCTTCGACCAGGAGACGGAGTCCGAACGGCGCGGTTCCGCAAGTGGGCCCTCACACGCCTGGATCGAGAGGCGGCGAACGAGGCGGCTCTGTTGGAGACATGGTTTCCGGAACCCCCTGCTGCTATGGGTGCGGACCTTCAGGCAGTGAATTTCCAGAGGTCACTTGCCCGCGTCTGCGACGCTAGCATGCCCAGGATCGGAGATCGGCCCCACCAAAGGGCAGTGTACTGGTGGTCGCAAGTAATTGCCGACCTGCGTACCGCCAGTATACTAGCGAGGCTGAACTACCAGCATTGTAGGAGAAGGCGGCACTCTCGAGACGAGGAGGCCCAGTTCTATGCTGTCTACAGGGCGGCTAGGAAGAGCCTGCAGGTAGAGATTCTCCGGGCCAAAACATCGGCCTGGAATGAGTTTCTTGCTGATCTAGACAGGGACCCATGGGGGAGGCCATATCGTACGGTGAGGAATAAGTACCGAAACTCGGCCCCCCCCACTGAGTCGTTTGATCCGGGACTCCTGAATAGGATCGTGGACGAGCTCTTCCCGGCCCGCCAGTCTGATGTGGCTCCTTTTGTTGCTCCAGAGGTGGAAGAAAGCCGCGATGTGGGCTCCATCCCTCAGGTAACAGCGGAGGAAATGGAGTTTGCCGTTGAACGCCTTCGCCTGAAGAGAAAGGCACCCGGGCCGGATGGCGTTCACGGCAAGGCGCTGGTAATTGCCCTTGACCATCTCGGAGGAAGGCTGACCGGCCTCCTGAATTGCTGCCTTCGTCAGGGAAAGTTCCCCAAGGTTTGGAAGGAGGGCCGGCTCTGCCTTCTCAAGAAGGAGAACCGTCCTCCGGATATGCCATCGGCCTACAGGCCGATTGTCCTGCTGGACGAGGCGGGCAAGCTTTTTGAGCGTGTGCTCGCTGCCCGCATCGTCGAGCATTTGGATACCGGCGGGCCCAACATTGAGCCATCTCAGTATGGGTTCCGTCGGGGCAGGTCTACGGTGGACGCGGTACTTGCCCTCCGAAATACTACCGAAGCAGCAGTCGCGAGAGGGGAAAGGGTGTTGGCGGTCTCGCTAGATATAGCGAACGCCTTTAACACCCTCCCCTTTGGTTGCATAATCCAGGCCCTCAGGTATCATAAGATACCCTGGTACCTCAGGAGGGTGCTGGAAGATTACTTGCGGGACAGGATGGTGCTGTACTTGGAGAGGGGCGCGGAGCGCATAAGTGCTCGTCGTATGATGTGCGGTGTTCCACAGGGGTCGGTCCTCGGACCCCTCTTGTGGAACATCGGATATAACTGGGTCCTGAGGGGGACTTACCTCCCCAGGACGGGGGTCATCTGTTATGCAGATGACACCCTAGTCACCGCGCGTGGCGGTGACTACCAGCGTACGATTCGGCTGGCGTCGGTTATGGCCACTTTGACCGTTTCGAGAATTCGCCTGCTGGGTATGGAAGTGGCGCTGTCCAAGACGGAGGCCATGGTCTTTCACGGCCCCCGTAGAAGACCCCCCGGCAACTGGACGATCGACGTCGATGGCGTCCAGGTTGAGATACGGTCCCAGATGAAATATCTGGGACTTATCCTCGACAGTCGATGGACGTTCGTGCCTCACTTCTCCGAGATGGCGCCTCGGGTTGTGAAGGCGGCGATGGCGCTTGCGCGCGTTCTTCCAAACGTTGGGGGTCCGGGCGAGAGCTGCCGGAGACTGTACGCTGGAGTGCTGCGCAGCATGGCGCTCTACGGCGCGCCGGTCTGGTCCGACTCGCTCTCCCGCAGGAACATTACCTTCTTACGAAGACCACAAAGAGTGGCTGCGGTGAGGGCGATAAGGGGATATCGATCGGTGTCGTACACGGCGGCAACGGCCTTAGCGGGCATGATCCCGTGGGAGCTCGAGGCCAAGGTCCTTACCGAAGTCTTCGAGCTCCGCACGGAGAGGCGAGCCGATGGCGAGCGGCCAACCATGGAGGAGGTGATGGCCTGTAGACGAACTGCACGGGACATGGCGGTATGGCAGTGGGAACTGAACTTGGAGTCCCCAGCTGCCGGTGTCCGTACTGCCGAGGCTATTCAGCCGGTCCTGCTGAGATGGATCGATAGGCCATTCGGTGCAATGACGTACCATTTGACACAGGTACTGACCGACCACGGATGCTTCGGTAAGTACCTGTGTCGAATAGGTAAAGAGGAAAGGCCTGACTGCCATCAGTGCGGAGCTGCTGAGGACACGGCGCAGCACACTCTCCAGGTGTGTAGCGCCTTTGCCTCGCAGCGACGCACTATGGAGATGGCATTGGGGGGAAGGGGAAGTCTCGCTCTCCCAGACGTTGTAGCTGCAATGCTGGAGAGCGAGGATCACTGGAATGCGGTGTCTCGCTTCTGCAGCGAAAGCATGGGCCTGAAGGAGGAGGCGGAGAGAGCGCGCGAAAATGCGGCTGACGCCCCTCCTGCCAGGAGACAGAGGCGTAGGAGGAGACGGAGGGACGCTGACCTTCGCCCACCGTAGGCCGGATCCCATGGGTGGTTGGTGTCGAGTTCTGCCTCTGATGCCAGCCGAACCTGTGGAAGAATGACGTATGTTTGTTTGTATGATGTCAATAGTCTGTGTCTGTGTATATGGTCTGTAAATATGAGTGTGTGAGTGAATGTGTTAATGTTATGTGTGTGTAAGGGTTGCACTATCCCCGGGATGGTGTGGCCTCTGGAGGTAACCTCCATAGAGGTTAATCCACAACATGCCCCTTCAGGGCGTGGTGTGGCAGTAGACGTCGCGATCGCGTACCGCCCGTGTGGTCACGCGTGCCGGCCCTAAACGCATTAACGTGCGAATGGGCCGGCGCGGGTGATTACACGGGCGCCAGGGTGAATCCCGCGGTTCAATTCCCTAAGGATAGGCCCCGCGGCCTTCACCTGTTCTCGGAGTTTGGTCCCCCAGAGGTTTAGTGAGTATCCCCCTCTGTCTCGCCCTTCCCGGCCTCGGGCTTCTCCCTTGGCAGCCGACTGGAGACAATGGCGTCTCCGTATAGTTGGTGGGTCGTGGAAAGACGGACGGGTGAGCCTCACATAACTTGGGGCCTCCTCAAGGCCCCTCGTACTCGTAACGAGTTCCTCTGGGTTAAAAAAAAAAAAAAAAAAAAAAAAAAAAAAAAAAAAAAAAAAAGGTTAGGTTAGGTTAGGTTAGGTTAGGTTAGGTTAGGTTAGGTTAGGTTAGGTTAGGTTAGGTTAGGTTAGGTTAGGTTAGGTTAGTGGCGTTCTGTTGGGGTGCGAGTCAGATACCTCCACGTGGTGCATCCTGGGCAACGAGTGGTTCCAACGGTCTCCGTGGAGAAAGTTGGACCCAGTCGGCTAACATCTGGCAAGGCAGGAGCCCCCCTTTTGGGGCCCTGCCTCTCCTGTGTGCGTGCCTACTCTGGGCCGCTCAACTCGCTGCACCTTCTGAGCGGCTTTGAGAGGAGTCTCGGCGGCGCTCCTTCTGAGCGCCGTCTTTGTGGGTTTTTGTTGTAGGACACGACTTCGGGTATCGAACGTCGAGCGTCGAGTGTCGAGCATCGAGTGCCGAGTGTCGAGGGTTGGGAAGTGTTTGTGAGGGTCGGAGTCCGAGTCGGGTCAGATTCGTGGTCGGAGTCGGAAGCTGAGTCGGGGTCCGGGTCACCAAAGAAGGGCAGGCGGGCTTCGCGATTTGTTGTGTCTTTTCGTCTACCAGCGAAAGCAGCAGCAGATAGCGGAGAAGGGGGCCGGTGGTGGTCGCCTGGCCCCCAAGGGAGGCGCTCTGCTCTTGAGGGAGCACGAGAGGAGACGTTCCGCCTATAGTTTGGGGGTCTGGGCAAGGGGTCTCGGCTGCGCGAATGCGTGGTCTGGAGGCCTTGCGTCCCGTCCTCCGGGCATGGGCGGAGCGGCGCCATGGGTCGCTCGCGTACCATCTGATGCGGATACTGTCTGGACATGGTTTGTTCGGACGCTGTTTGCACCGGATCGGGAGAGGGCTGACCCCGCGGTGCCACCGTTGCGGGGCGGCGGGGGACGCGGCACAGCGCGCCCTAGTGGTGTGCTCTGCGTTCGATGTCCTGCGCTCCGCATTGGTCGCTGTGATTGGCGCGGACCTCTCTCTGCCGACCGTGGTTCTGTCCATGCTCGGTGGCGAGGGGTCCTGGGGAGGTGGTCAGCGGAGGGCGCGGAGCGGGCCGGGGGGCATGGCCCTCTGGCAGATCCGTGCCGCCGCAGACGCCTCCTGTGGGGAACCAGCGCGGTCCGAGCTCTAGGGGGGGCTTTGACCGTGCATTGCACGGGTCCCCACTGAGGGCCGACGCTCCGTATGTCCCGGCGCGTCGGCGACCCGTCTGTAAGGACGGGTCAGGTGTGTCCGCCCATCGTTTTCGAGGGTGGTCACCCGCCCCTCACCAGGGGCGGGAGAGGGGCTTGCCCATCTGGGCGAGCAAACCGACGGGGTTGTGGAAGTGTCCGAAAGGGTTCCCATGACCTCGTCAGGATCCGGCATGCCGGCGTTCGATGCGTCCTCCTCAGATGAGGACGACGCGATGATCGCTGGTTTGCTGGTTCCAAGGTGACGAGAGGACATCGGAGTGGTTTTACCGAGTCGGCCTATACTCGCTTTCTCTAGGGCTTCGGCCCTGGAACAGAGTCTTAGCAAGAGCCTCGTACAGCCAGCGGGACAGCGGGACCCCTTTTGCCCGCTGATGCGTCTGTTAGCAGATTTCCACTCCGTCAAAAAAAAAAAAAAAAAAAAAAAAAAAAAAAAAAAAAAAAAAAAAAAAAAAAGTGGCGTTCTGTCGCCCGAACACAGCACCCGTGCGCATGTCTGCTCCGTAAATTCCAAAGTGGTTTTTCGGCTTTTAAAAATAGACGGTTTGAGTTAAAAAATCGGCTGTTTCTTTGATAAATAGCAAACTTTCATTGCGCATTTTTCAGTATTTTTTGTTTTATCGTAGGTTAGATACCTGATTTTATTTTGATTTGTTTTTGTTTTTTAGTCTCTAAACGTCTGCAATGTAGAGACAAAAATCTTAATTATTTTTTAGTTTTTTAATCTTTGGGACCCCGCTTGGGTTCCCAAGGCATTTTTCGTAGTATTTTCCATAAGCTAGCCTTAGGTATTTTTTGTTTTTAATTTGGTCAAGATCTCGATTTTTGGCGGATTTTATTTTCGACAACTTAATTTGTCGAAAATAAAAAACGACTCGGTCTTGACCAAAATCCATAGTTGTAAGAATTTCATTTGTTTACATATTTTAAGTCTAATTTCCTCTTTATTTTCTTAGAATAAGGATGTGGTTTTTTGATTTATTAAGTTATAAGGGTTTCTTAGAATTAGTGTAGGCTAGGTTTCGGGTTAATTTAGTGGATAGTTTATTTATAGTTAATTTTTTAAAAGAGGTCGATTTTGGCATAAATCGGCCGGTTTTCATTAGTTTTTATTTTATGATAATTGGGTTTTTGGGTTTTTATTCATTATTCTTTTGTAGTTTAGTAGGCCTTTAACTAACGCATCGGCCCATACCTTTTGTTTTTTGGTAGGGTTTTGGGAACAGGGTTTTTGGACCCTGCAAACCCAAAAGTTGCTAATTTTTAGAAGATTTGCAAAATTTTGTATGGAGAAATTTACCGCTTAGGTAAACTTTTCTCCATACTAAAATTTTATTCTGAAATTTATTTTAGGATAAGTATTGACATTTTTACTGTCGTTTTCGGCATTGTTGTTTAGGTATCGGGGGTTAGCCCCCCCGTAAACCTTGCAATGTCGCTTTGCGACAGTTTTCGTTCGGGAAGTGTGGTGTCCGTCTCGGATGATGAGTTTTGTTCGATGGAGGAGCCTGTTGATGAGATATCGACCCGCGTGGTGAACAGCACCTTAGCTGAAAAAGCGGAAAAACGCAAGAGGTCCGAAATCGAGTCAACGGGGTTTTACGATGTTGATGGGAATTACGTGTGTGGCGATGAAGAGCGCATGCCGCCACCTCCCAAAGTGACTGTGGCCCGAAGGGGTAGGATGGATGGAACCAGGTCAAGGTCTGGGACCTATACTGGTGTAGCTGCTGCCAGGGAGGAATTGCGGATTAGGACTGAGGAAGACATGGCGCGAGGGGAACGGGAAAGGGAGCGGGATGCATACCTCCGAAAACCCAGCCGTGGCTCTCGTAGTCGGTCTGCATCCCTCAATAGGATGGAAGAGGAGGAAGAAAGGGCTAATGCCCAACATGAGGAGGCAATGGCTAGCAAGGATGTGTTGCTGGAGAAGGCCCAAAAAAGTGTGGCGTCTATCGTTGACTCGGTGCAGAAGTCCTCGAATCTGAAAGGGACTGTCAGGGGAGACCTGAATGTTGCAGCGCAGGCTCTTCAAAAGACGATGCGCGCTCTCCAGGACCTTTCGCCGTCTGAAGAGGCCAGACGCCTCAGACGCGACAATGAGCGCATGAGGATCGAGCTCGGATACCTCAGAGATGAGGTGAAGGCCTCTCGAAGGGAGCGCGGAGAGAGGGAGTGCGATAAGACTCCCCGGGTGAGAGCGTCCCCCCCTGCTCCTCAAGCCCCCCCGATGAAAGCCCCAGTTGAAAGCGCAGAGTCTTCTCCGCTGCTGCAAGAGCTGATGCCCAGGTTGGCATTGATGATGGAGGAGTTCCGAGGGCAGATGTTCTCGTCGTTGGGCAAAATGCTCAACGAAAGAATGGATGGCATAGAGGATAGACTCCCCCCTAAGCCGATCTTAAGACCTCAGCTGGCTAGTGATAGGAGCAGAGCCCTTGCAGCACATGCTGCTGCCCTGGAGGCACAAGCTGGCCCATCCAGTGCCCCCTATGTGCCCCCCCCGGCGAGACCCCAGGCTAAGAAGTCGTTCAATCGTGAACGCTCCCCATCTCCTGGACTGGCTGCTGCCTCCAGCACTCCAGCCAATAATTGGTCTGAAGTTGTTAAGAAGGGAAAGAAGAAGAAGCAACAGCTAGCCCAGGTTGATGGGTCGAGGAATACTACCAAGGAGGTGGTGGCCAAGAGTGCGGCTCCACAGTCGCACCAAAAGAAGCAGGCCGCAAAGCTGACGGCCCCAAAGTCGTCAGTTATTACGGTCACGCTAAAGAAGGAAGCCCAGGAAAAAGGAGAAAATTACGCCTCCGTCTTGGGCAAGGCCATAAAGGCCATCAAATTGGAGGACCTTGGTTTGGTGTCGCTCCGTGTCAGAGCCACAGCCGCTGGAGGCCGGAAGCTGGAGATTCCAGGGTCCACCAGTGGGGCTAAGGCGGATGCGCTAGCGGCAAGAATGAGAGAGGTCATCGGAGACGATGCAGAGGTGCTCCGACCTTTTCGAAAGGCGGATATACGACTCGTTGGCATAGACGATTCCATCCAAGTGGACTGGATCAAAGATGCGGTCATGCGCTCGACTGGTTGCCCGGAGCACATGTTATCATTTGGGGAAATTCGACCAGGTCCATGGGGCTCAAACTCCATGCTGATCAAGTGCCCTGTGGCAGCAGCGAAGGCATTAGCACTGGAGGGACGCATCCCTGTAGGGTGGTCATCGGTGCAGGTTGTGGTGATGGACCCGCTTCCATTAAGATGCTTCCAATGCATGGGTACGGGTCACACGAGATACACCTGTACCGCTGAAATAAACAGGAGCGAAATGTGCTTCCGATGCAGTTGCCCAGGGCACCGTGCGGAAACATGTGTGGCTGAGGAGCCGTTCTGTGGTGTATGTGCTGCGGCTAAACTTCGGGCGGACCACTATATGGGCGGGAGGAAGTGCAATCCCCCCCCCATTAAAATGAAGGCCAAGGCCCCTTGGACAAGGGCCCCCCCCAAGAATGCTGCACCTAACAGTGTGCCCATGGAGGTTTCGGTTCAGAACCCAAATGCCAGGACGCCATAACGTCCTAATCATTCAGGCGAACCTCAACCACTGTGCCACTGCACAAGATTTGCTTGTGCAGCATATGGCAGAGTGGGAAGCAAGCGTGGCGATCCTAGCGGAACCGTATACGGTTCCCGCTAGATCCAACTGGATTGGTGATACCGGCGGAAGTGTGGCAAGCGTTGCGATTGCCACCTCGACGGACTCTCGGGCAACCCCCATCTCCCTCAGGGAAAGAGGGCCAGGTTTTGTGGCCGTTGCAATGGGGGAAATTGCCCTTGTAGGGGTGTATTTTTCGCCCAGCCGGAACTTCTCGGATTTTGAGGCCTATGTTGCCGGACTCCAAGGAGTAGTGCGCCGCCTAGCCCCCCTACAAGTTATTGTAGCAGGTGACCTCAATGCTAAGTCGACGTCATGGGGATCTCCCGTCACCACCCAAAGGGGTGAAATAGTCGACGAGTTTAGCATTGAGGCAGGGCTAGTGCTCCTTAACAGAGGTAGTGTAAGCACATGCGTGAGGTGGCAGGGGGAGTCCATAGTGGACATATCGTTCGCTACCCCCGCCATTGCCTCACGTGTGTCTGAGTGGAGGGTTCTGGAAGACGCCGAAACAATGTCCGACCACCGATATGTCTGGATCCGGGTGTCTGGTCCCCCCCGAGCGAGCCCCTCCGCTTCGCAAGGAGTCCGGACTGAAAAGTTCAAGCGCTGGGCGCTTACGCGCTTTGACAGAGAGGCTGCCATAGAAACGGCCATGGCAGAAGGTTGGCTCCCGGCTCCTCCGGTGGATCTCGACGTGGACGAGAAGGCGAAAAGGTTTCGCAGGTCCCTCACTCGTGTGTGTGACGCCTCCATGCCTAGGGTAGGTGATCGTCCCCAGCAGCGTGCGGTATATTGGTGGTCGGTGGAGATTGAGTCCCTCCGCGAAGACACAATATACGCACGGAGGCTTTACCAAAGGTGCCGTCGGAGGCGACACCCCCCTGAGGAGGAGGAAGCTCTCCTCGCCCGGCTTAATGAGGCAAGGAAAGCCCTGAAGGTTGGGATTATGCAGGTCAAAAAGGCGGCATGGGAGGAGTTCCTGGCCGACCTGGACCGAGATCCGTGGGGAAGGCCGTACCGTTCCGTAAGGAATCGGCTCCGTAGCTCGGCGCCCCCCACGGAATCGTTCCAGCCGGAGCTCCTGACCCGGATAGTTGAGGGCCTGTTCCCGGACCGACAGTTCGAGGCGGTTCCTTTCAATGCCCCGGAACATGATGGAGAGGTGGATCCCCTGACCATCCCTCATGTGACGGACGAAGAGATGGAGATGGTGATCGACCGCCTCCGTCGAAAGAAGAAGGCCCCAGGACCTGATGGTGTGCCGGGCAGGGTGTTGTCCGTAGCCCTGGACCATATGGGAATAAGGCTAGTCGAGCTCCTGGATTCCTGCCTTCGGGAAGGGAGATTCCCGAAAATTTGGAAGCAGGGCCGTCTAGTCTTACTCAAGAAAGAGGGCCGTCCGATGGACTCCCCCTCCGCCTACCGCCCAATTGTCCTCTTGGATGAAGCGGGCAAGCTCTTTGAGCGGTTGCTCGCTGCCCGCATCATAAACCACTTGGACAATGAAGGGCCCAACCTTGAGGATACCCAGTTCGGGTTCAGGAGGGAGAGATCCACCATTGATGCGATCCAGACGTTGCGTCGGATCACGGATGATGCGGCAGGAAGAGGGGAGAGGGTGTTGGCGGTTTCATTGGATATAGCCAATGCGTTCAACACCCTCCCCTTCAGCGTCATTATACAGGCACTGCAATACCATCGCGTGCCTTGGTATCTACGCAGGGTCCTAATGGACTATTTCCGGGATAGGTCCGTCCTATTTCTAGAACCGGGTGGAACGCGCATTCGCGCGCAGAGCATGGTGTGCGGTGTTCCACAGGGGTCGGTCTTAGGGCCACTCCTGTGGAACATCGGATACAACTGGGTCCTGAGAGGGGTCTCCCTTCCCAGGTCGGGTGTCATCTGTTATGCAGATGACACCCTAGTCACTGCACGGGGCGGTGACTACCAGGAGGCGGCGCGGCTGGCGTCTATTGCTGCCACCTTGACCATAGCTCGGATCAGACTGTTGGGACTGGAGGTGGCGCTGCCAAAAACTGAGGCCATTTTGTTCCATGGTCCTCGGGGCGGCCCCCCCAGAAATGCCCACATCGATGTTGACGGAGTCCAGGTAAAAGTCGGATCACGGCTCAAATACCTGGGTCTCATATTGGATAGCCGCTGGTCTTTTAGACCACATCTCGAAGAGATGGCACCACGAGTGGTGAAAGCAGGGATGGCTCTGTCCCGCCTGCTTCCCAACGTGGGTGGCCCCGGAGATGCCTGTCGCAGGCTGTACGCCGGAGTCCTCCGGAGTATGGCGCTGTATGGTGCACCGGTATGGTCGGATGCCCTGACGCCCAGGAACGTCGCGCTGCTGCGGCGACCACAGAAAGTGGTCGCAGTTCGGGCTATAAGGGCATACCGTACCGTTTCGTTTGAGGCCGCGACAGCGGTGGCGGGGATGGTGCCCTGGGACCTGGACGCCAAGGTTTTAACCGAGGTGCACGAGTACAGGGCGGAGAGGAGGGCAAATGGCGAACGCCCGGCTCCTGCTGAGCTGGAGGCGGTAAGACGGGATGCGTATGACATGGCAATGTGGAAGTGGCAAGAACTCTTGGAGTCCCCCACATTCGGTGTCCGCACCGTCGAAGCCATTCGCCCAATAATACCGGACTGGACAAATAGGCCATTTGGAGTCGTCTCGTTCCACCTGACGCAGATACTCACCGGACACGGGTGTTTCGGTGAGTATCTGTTTAGGATTGGTCGAGAAGGAAGCCCGACCTGCCATGAATGCGGCGCAGAGGAGGACACTGCACAGCACACACTGCAAGTGTGCTGCGCCTTTTCCACCCAGCGACGCTCCCTGCAGGATGCCATAGGAAGTGACGACCTCTCCCTCCCTAACGTCGTTAAGGCGATGGTAGAGGATGAGGGAAAGTGGGATGCGGTGAGCCAATTCGCCACGGACTGCATGGGCCTCAAAGAAGAGGCTGAACGCGTCCGTGAAGAGGCCACCAACGCTCCCCTGGCGAGGAGAAGAAGAACCGGAAGGCGTAGGCGACGATACGCGGACCTCCATCCGCCGTAGTCTCTGCTGTCTGCATGCCCCTCCGGTGAATCTGTAAAAAGATAGGAAAATTAGTGGATGTAAATAATAAATAGTGTAAATATATACATAGAATGTGTGTATATAAATGTAATGTGTAATGTGTAATGTAAATATAAATGTGTATAATAAATAAATGTTAATACGTCCCTATCCTCGCTAGCTCAATGAGCGTGAGGAGGAGGGATGAAGGAAGGAGGAAGAGCTGGATGGTGTTTCTGCACACCACTAGTTCTCCAGAATTAGCGGATGTATCTGTATATTTCTGTATATACTGTTGGTTAGGTGGGATAATTTGTAAATATTTTAGATCATGAAGTTAGGTTAATGTGCGTGTAGGAATTCCGAACACGACCGACTCCCAAACCGGCTCTAGGCCATGAGGGTTGGAGGCGTGTGTGGTTGGCCATTACGGTAGTCAGTAATATTAATATAATATTAGTTATAGTTGTAGTAGTTAAGAATTTTTGACTTTATTTGAAGAAGTTTTGTGTTGGGCAATAAGCCACACAAACATTTGAAGTGCCTAAAGCACAATAATATGTTAGTTTTTAATTGTTGATGGTTCTTTGCACCGTTTTGAAGGTGCAATGTTCATGTGCGTGCGCGTTTTCGCCCATGCTCTGGCGCGTGGTGCTGTCGTGCACACATTCGAAATATTCGAATGGGTGCACCTTAGTTACTGCAGGTTGGAGCATGGGCGACAGGGTGGCCTTCGCGTAGGTTATTTCCCTCGTGGATTAGGTCCCGTGACCGCCACCTTAGCCTTATGCTGATCGGATTGCGACCCCCAGGGTTTAGTGCGGTATCCCCTCTGTCTCGCCCTCCCAGCTGGGAATTCTTCCTGGCAGCTGACTTGGAGCTTCTCTCCATGTCAGTGGGTGTGGAAAGGCGGACGGGTAGTCCCACATAACCACGGGCCTCTTCAAGGTCCGGGTAGGTGTTACACCTTCCCTGGGTAAAAAAAAAAAAAAAAAAAAAAAAAAAGGTTAGGTTAGGTTAGGTTAGGTTAGGTTAGGTTAGGTTAGGTTAGGTTAGGTTAGGTTAGGTTAGGTTAGGTTAGGTTAGGTTAGTGGCGTTCTGTCGCCCGAACACAGCACCCGTGCGCACGTCTGCTCCGGAAAATCCAAAGTTGTTTTTCGCTATTTAAAAATAGACAGTATGACTTTAAAAATCTGCTGATCTTTTGATAAATAGTGAACTTTTGCCGTGCATTTTTTGATATTTTTTCTGCTTTCATAGGTTAGGTATTCGATTTATTATTGATTTGTTTTTGTTTTTTGTTGTCAAAACGTCTGCAATGCAGAGACAAAAATTTTAATTATTTTTTAGTTTCTTTGTCTTTGGGACCCCGCTTGGGTTCCCAAGGGCTTTTTAGTGTTATATTCCATATTCTAGTTGTAGGTATTTTTAGTTTTCATTTCGGTCAAGAATTCGATTTTTGGTCGATTTTTTTCTCGGCAACTCAAATTGTCGAAAAAAAAAAACGACTCGAACTTGACCGAAAACTAGTTTTGTATGAAAATTGTTTTTAAATTTATTTTTAGATTGGTACGAATTGTTGTCCATAGGCTTCCGGTGGTACGGCCATACCATCTGGGGGTTTTATGCGACTAAATAACTGCTTTTTCTCCGGTTTCTACTGAGTACCGATTCGGTACTTTTTAGTTCCCGGAAGATGCCCAAAAGCAAGATTGACCGCAAGGGAAGGGCCAGGAGGGCTAATCCCGTCACGGTGCTGTCGGATGACGAGACTGACTCCAGTTCCGGCTCTGGTTCCGGGCTGGAGGAGGTAATTTTGGAAGGTTCCGGAATACTCTCGGACGAATTTGTCGACTGCAGTGAGCGCAGTGGAGCGCACTTGCAACCGGACTTGAGTTCCGCTTCCTCCCCGGAGCCGGGTCAGGAGCCGATGGACTCGAGCGTGCCGTTGGGAGCCAAAAGGCTCCACGAGACGGATGAAGAGGACGACGTCAAGGCCGGGGATTATCGCCCGACCAAGGTCTGCTCTGCCCAGCGTGGGGGAGGCAAAGTGGGGGGGGGCAGTCGCCCAGGTACCTCCAGAGGAGTGGCTTCGGCCAAGCGGGCCCTCGTCGAGAGCGACGAGGAGGACTACGAGGCCTATGCGTACCTCACAAGCGAGCACATAGAGGATGTGCTCGCCAATGGCGAGGACGCTAGATCCTTGCCGAGGAAGGCCAAGGGCCAAAAGTCGTACGAGGAGGTGGGCTCCACATCGGAATATGAGCGGACTGCGGACGAGGAGACCAACTTCCGCAAGAGTCCGAACAGCTCGGCCAGTGAGGCCATGCGGGCCATCAGAGGCCACAAAGGCAAGGGCTTCCAGACCCTGGCGGATAAGGAGGACTCGACCAGGATGGACATGCTACTGGAGGGTGAGGCGGCGGTGCGAAGTATCTTCGCATCCGCCAAGAAGTCAGGGAACCTGAACGGTGCCGTCCATGGACGCATCAACTGTGCGGCCGTGACCCTGGCGAAGATGGTGCACGTCCTCAAGACGATGACCCAGGACGAGGAGATCCGCCGTCTGAAAGCGTGCATCCGGTCTCAGGATGCGCAGATGGCTCAGATGAAGGAGGAGCTCAGGGCCGTCAAGGAGGGCCTGAACGAGGCAGGAAGGGTCAACAACCTGTTGAAGACCCCGACTCCCCCCATCGTGGTGGAAGGTCCAGGTGTGGACCATATGGTCAGGGCTCTCGGGGCAGAAATGCGCTCCGAGATGCTTAGGGACATGGAGGCCAAGCACTCCGAATCGATGGAGTCGATTCGGAACATGCTCAACGCCTTCAAGGCCGGAATCGACCAGAGGCTTGGCCCGGAGCCCATGCTTAGGCCCCCTCTTGCCGTGGACCGGAAGAGGGACGCCGCCGCCGCCGCCGCCGCCGCCGCCGCCGCCGCCACCGCCGCCGCCGCCGCCGCTCCCCCCGCCGGTCGCTCCTCCTACGGTGATGCTGCTTCCCGTGCTGGTCGCCCCCAAGTCGTTGCCGCCACTCCTGCTGCTCCCGCCGGTCGCTCCTACGCCACTGCCGCTGCTCCCTCCCGGGACGATGGTGCTGCTGCCGGTCCCTCCTGGGCCCCGCACGTGGTACCTGAAAAGGAAAGAGGGGTTAATAAGGATCAAAGGACTTACCTGGCTGCTCCGTCGAAAAGGACTCCTGCCCCTGTGTCTGCTCCGAGTGCTGCTCCTCCGGTCCGGGATGCCGCTCCTGGCCACGTGGCCCACGATCCGTCGCTTGACGCCGCGGGTGCGACGCCAGCCAACGACTGGAAAACTGCGGGGAAAAAGAGAAGGAGGGCGAAGAAGTCTCCCCCATCTGCCCAGGCGGGACCGGAGGGTCCAACCAAGGCCCCCCCCGCAGCTGCCGCCAAGGCGCCAGTCAAGTTAGAGGTGCCCCGGTCCTCTGTCGTGACCATCTCCCTCAGCAAAGAGGGAGTAGCCAAGGGAGCAACCTACTTGTCGGTCATGACAAAGGCGATCGACAACATTGACTTGGCGGAGCTGGGATTGGAAACCCTGAAGATCCGTAACACAGCTTCCGGGGGCAGGAAGTTGGAGATTGCCGGAACCACCAGTGGCCCCAAAGCCGACAGCCTGGCGGAGCGTCTGAGGCAGGTCCTCGGCGAAGACGCTCATATCAACAGGCCAATGAAGAGGGCCGAAATCAAGCTCACCGGGCTCGACGAGACGATGACCCGGGAGAGGATCGCGGAGGCAGTCGCTCTCAAGGGGGAGTGCTCTGTAAACGAGGTCACAGTGGCTCAGATCCGGGAGCCTCAGGGATGGACCCCCAGATCCGTTATGGTTCGGTGCCCGATACCGGTAGCTAAAAAGCTGGCCGAAGAAGGGACCCTAAAGGTGAGATGGACCACGCTCTCCCTGGCCGTGTTGGAGCCCTCACCAACGAGGTGTTTCAGGTGTTTGGGCATCGGCCACACGCGTCCGACGTGTCCCTCGAAGGTGGACAGAGGCATCCTGTGCTTCCGCTGTGGGTCAGAGGGACACCAGGCGGAAGCTTGTGACGCCACGGTGGCCAAGTGTCTCGTCTGCACCGAGCACAAATTGCCCGCCAAACATCACATGGGGAGTAGGTTGTGTAAGCCTCCTCCCACGAAAGGTTCCACCCCTCTGTGGAGGGTAGTTGACCCTGCACCTGCCGTCGTCGAAAGCATGGACTGCTCAACACCGGGACCCAATGCCAGTTCAGCCTAACGAGTATATATTACAGGCGAACCTCAACCGCTCTGTCGCCGCGCAAAACCTGCTGGTGCAGCATATGACAGAGTGGGAGGTCGGTGCGGCCCTGGTGTCAGAACCGCATTCTGTGCCTGTTGGGCCGAACTGGATTGGGGACAAGAAGGGTCTGGCCCTAGTAACTGTCCCCTCCAGAAGTCCTACCCCCATCCACCTCAGAGAGAGGGGCGACGGGTATGTGGCGGTATCCTGGGGCGACCGGGCACTTGTCGCCGTGTATTTCTCGCCGAACCGTCCCCTGCGGGAGTTCCGGCAGTTCATGGCCCAGCTCCTCGGTGTGGTGAGACGTTTGTCCCCGCTACAAGTCGTGTTAGCGGGTGACTTGAACGCCAAGTCCACCACCTGGGGATGTCCAGCGACTGACCACCGGGGAACGGAGGTGGAGGAATTTGTCGTGGCCTCGGGGCTAGTGCTCCTCAATCGAGGTAGCGTGGCCACGTGCTCGAGGTGGCAGGGGGAGTCGATAGTCGACGTCTCCTTCGCATCCCCTGCTACCGCAGCACGCGTCGAGGAATGGCGGGTCATGGAGGGGACGGAGACCCTCTCCGACCACGAGTATGTGGCCATTAAGATCTCCCCAGTCCCGCTGAGCTCCCTTCGGCCGACGGATGGGGTGAGAACGGCTCGCTTCAGAAAGTGGGCCCTCACGAAGCTGAATGTCGAGGCAGCCAACGAGGCGGCGCAGCTCGAGACGTGGTTTCCGGCCCCCCCCCCGGAGATGGACGTGGACAGACAGGCTGTCAAGTTCCAGCAGTCGCTGACCCGCGTGTGCGACACATGCATGCCCAGAGCTGGTGACAGACCCCACCAGAGGGCGGTGTACTGGTGGTCGCAAGCCATTGCTGACCTGCGCACCGCCAGCATATTGGCGCGGTTGGGCTACCAGCACTGCAGGCGCAGGCGGCACCACACGCGGGCAGAGGAAGACAGCCTCTATGCCGTCTATAAGGAGGCAAGGAAGGAACTCCAGGTGGCGATTCTGAGGAGCAAGACGGCCGCCTGGAATGAGTTCCTGGCAGACCTGGACCGGGACCCCTGGGGGAGGCCCTACCGAGTGGTCCGAAATCGGTATAAGAACTCCGCCCCCCCTACCGAGTCGTTCGACCCCGTGCTGCTGGATCGGATAGTGGATGGCCTGTTCCCGTCTCAGGGTTTCGCGGCCGTCCCTTTTTCTCTTCCGGAGAGTGAGGAGGAGTATGACCCATCCTCCATCCCTGGTGTCACCGAGGGAGAGTTAGAGGTCGCTGTGGACCGTCTGCGCCTTAAGAGAAAGGCACCTGGGCCGGACGGGGTACACAGCAAGGTGCTTGGTATCGCGCTGGACCATCTCGGAGGAAGGCTAACCGGCCTCCTGGACTGTTGCCTTCGGCAGGGCAAGTTCCCAAAGCTCTGGAAGGAGGGCCGGTTAGTCCTTCTAAGAAAGGGCGACCGTCCGCCGGACCTGCCATCGGCCTATCGGCCGATCGTCCTGCTTGACGAGACGGGCAAGCTCTTTGAGCGTGTGCTCGCTGCCCGAATCGTAGAGCACTTGGACGCTGACGGACCCAATCTTGAGGATTCTCAGTATGGGTTCCGTCGGGGCAGGTCAACGGTCGATGCAATACTTACCCTACGTAAGTCTACCGAAGAAGCGGTGCGAAGAGGGGAGAGGGTGCTGGCAGTGTCGCTAGACATAGCGAATGCCTTCAACACCCTCCCCTTCAACTGCATCCTCCAGGCTCTCCGGTACCATAGGGTACCGTGGTATATCCAGAGAGTCCTGGCTGACTACCTGCAGGATAGGAAGGTCCTATTCCTGCAGAAAGGTGTTGGACATGTGTGTGCTCGTCGCATGGCGTGTGGGGTTCCGCAGGGGTCGGTCTTAGGACCACTCTTGTGGAACCTGGGGTACAACTGGGTCCTGCGGGGGACTCCCCTCCCCAGGACCAGTGTACTTTGTTACGCGGACGATACCCTGATCACTGCCCGGGGCAGTGACTATCGAAGGGTGGTCAGGTTGGCGTCAGTGGCTGCCACTTTGACCATATCGCGGATCCGACAGCTGGGGTTAGAGGTAGCAGTATCGAAAACGGAGGCCATGGTGTTCCACGGCCCCCGGATGCGCCCTCCCCCGGGTGACTGGAGGATCACAGTGGATGGCGTGCGAGTCGAGGTGAAAAGCCAGATGAAGTATCTGGGCCTCATCCTCGACAGCCGCTGGTCCTTTGAGCCTCACTTCGCTGAGATGGCGCCTCGCGTTGTGAAGGCTGGCATGGCGCTAGGGCGTGTGTTGCCGAATGTTGGAGGTCCTGGTGAGAGCTGCCGCCGGCTGTATGCAGGAGTGCTGCGCTCCATGGCGCTCTACGGGGCTCCGGTCTGGTCCGACTCGCTCTCCCGCAAAACAGTCGCACTCTTGCGACGGCCACAGAGGGTGGCTGCGGTGAGGGCGATTAGGGGCTATCGGACCGTGTCCTTCACAGCCGCGACGGCTCTCGCCGGCATGATTCCGTGGGAGCTCGAGGCCAAGGTGCTCACCGAGGTTTACGAGCTCCGCACGGAAATGCGGGAAAGGGGGGAACGCCTCGCCTTGGAAGAGGTCCAGGGTGCACGGCGTAGTGGAAGAGAGATGGCGGTGTGGGTGTGGGAACACCAACTGGAGTCCCCAATTGCCGGACACCGAACGGTTGAGGCAGTACGTCCTGTGCTGCGGGAATGGATGGATCGGCCCTTTGGGCAGTTATCCTACCATCTGACACAGTTACTGACCGAACACGGTTGCTTCGGCAAGTATCTGTGTCGGATAGGAAAGGAGGAGAGCACCGTATGCCACCAGTGTGGAGCTGAGGAGGACACGGCGCTGCACACTCTCCAGGTGTGTGGTGCCTTTGCCTCTCAGCGACGCACTGTGGAGATGGCGCTCGGGGGTAGAGGGAGTCTCGCTCTTCCGGACATTGTGGCCGCAATGCTGGAGAGCGAGGACTCGTGGAGTGCGGTGGCGCAGTTCGCGGCCGACGTCATGGGCACAAAGGAGGAGGCGGAGAGAGAGCGTGAGAACGCCCTCGACGCCACTCCGGCCAGACGGAGGCGAAGGAGGAGGAGACGGAGGGGCGCGGATTTTGATCCGCCGTAGCCCGGTCCCCCTCATCGAACAATGTCGTGCGCTATGTGCCTCGGTTGTACATATGTCTTGTATATAATGTAATGTTTGTCTTGTAAATATTTTGATTGTTGTTTTGTAAATAGTTTGTCTTTTGGTTTTTGTTTGTTTTGTTTTGTTTTGTGTATATTTTTTAGAGTTAAGATTAGCTTTAGGATTTTACAGAAAGCAGGAAAATAAAATAAAAAATAAAAAATAAATAAATACCAAAAAAAAAATTTAAAAAAAGTAAACCCAAAAATAGTCTAGTATAAGTCTAGTTTTTAGTATGACCACACGGACTCAGACTGGGCCCTGTGAGTTATTTTTTGCCGAAGCCTTCTAGGGCTTAACCGTCACTCCTTGCGAGGCATGGGGTGATGGTGATCGCTGTCGCGTACGCGTTACCCCCCGTTTGCCTACGCGTGCCGGTCCTAATCACACTCCGTGTGACTGGACCGACACGCGTGGGCACACGGGGGCCAGGGTGAGCCCCGCGGTTCAATTTCCCTCGGAATAGGCCCCGCGGCCTCACCGTTTTCGGAGTTTGGACCCCCAGAGTTTAGTGAGTATCCCCCTCCGTCTCGCCCTTCCCGGCCTTGGGCTTTTCCCTTGGCAGCCGACTGGAGACAATGGCGTCTCCGTATAGTTGGTGGGTTGTGGAAAGGCGGACGGGTGAGTCTCACATAACCAGGAGCCTCTTCAAGGTCCTGGTACTCGTAATTGAGTTTCTCTGGGATAATAAAAAAAAAAAAAAAAAAGGTTAGGTTAGGTTAGGTTAGGTTAGGTTAGGTTAGGTTAGGTTAGGTTAGGTTAGGTTAGGTTAGGTTAGGTTAGGTTAGGTTAGGTTAGGTTGGGGTGCGAGTCAGATACCTCCACGTGGTGCATCCTGGGCAACGAGTGGTTCCAACGGTCTCTGTGGAGAAAGTTGGACCCAGTCGGCTAACATCTGGCAAGGCAGGAGCCCCCTTTTGGGGCCCTGCCTCTCCTGTGTGCGTGCCTACTCTGGGCCGCTCAACTCGCTGCACCTTCTGAGCACCTTTGAGAGGAGTCTCGGCGGCGCTCCTTCTGAGCGCCGTCTTTGTGGGTTTTTTGTTGTAGGACACGACCTCGGGTATCGAACGTCGAGAGTCGAGTGTCGAGCATCGAGTGCCGAGTGTCGAGGGTTGGGAAGTGTTTGTGAGGGTCGGAGTCCGAGTCGGGTCAGATTCGTGGTCGGAGTCGGAAGCTGAGTCGGGGTCCGGGTCACCAAAGAAGGGCAGGCGGGCTTCGCGATTTGTTGTGTCTTTTCGTCTACCAGCGAAAGCAGCGGCAGAGAGCGGAGAAGGGGGCCGGTGGTGGTCGCCTGGCCCCCAAGGGAGGCGCTCTGCTCTTGAGGGAGCACGAGAGGAGACGTTCCGCCTATAGTTTGGGGGTCTGGGCAAGGGGTCTCGGCTGCGCGAATGCGTGGTCTGGAGGCCTTGCGTCCCGTCCTCCGGGCATGGGCGGAGCGGCGCCATGGGTCGCTCGCGTACCATCTGATGCGGATACTGTCTGGACATGGTTTGTTCGGACGCTGTTTGCACCGGATCGGGAGAGGGCTGACCCCGCGGTGCCACCGTTGCGGGGCGGCGGGGGACGCGGCACAGCGCGCCCTAGTGGTGTGCTCTGCGTTCGATGTCCTGCGCTCCGCATTGGTCGCTGTGATTGGCGCGGACCTCTCTCTGCCGACCGTGGTTCTGTCCATGCTCGGTGGCGAGGGGTCCTGGGGAGGTGGTCAGCGGAGGGCGCGGAGCGGGCCGGGGGGCATGGCCCTCTGGCAGATCCGTGCCGCCGCAGACGCCTCCTGTGGGGAACCAGCGCGGTCCGAGCTCTAGGGGGGGCTTTGACCGTGCATTGCACGGGTCCCCACTGAGGGCCGACGCTCCGTATGTCCCGGCGCGTCGGCGACCCGTCTGTAAGGACGGGTCAGGTGTGTCCGCCCATCGTTTTCGAGGGTGGTCACCCGCCCCCCACCAGGGGCGGGAGAGGGGCTCGCCCATCTGGGCGAGCAAACCGACGGGGTTGTGGAAGTGTCCGAAAGGGTTCCCATGACCTCGTCAGGATCCGGCATGCCGGCGTTCGATGCGTCCTCCTCAGATGAGGACGACGCGATGATCGCTGGTTTGCTGGTTCCAAGGTGACGAGAGGACATCGGAGTGGTTTTACCGAGTCGGCCTATACTCGCTTTCTCTAGGGCTTCGGCCCTGGAACAGAGTCTTAGCAAGAGCCTCGTACAGCCAGCGGGACAGCGGGACCCCTTTTGCCCGCTGATGCGTCTGTTAGCAGATTTCCACTCCGTCAAAAAAAAAAAAAAAAAAAAAGGTTAGGTTAGGTTAGGTTAGGTTAGGTTAGGTTAGGTTAGGTTAGGTTAGGTTAGGTTAGGTTAGGTTAGGTTAGGTTAGGTTAGGTTAGGTTAGGTTAGGTTAGGTTAGGTTAGGTTAGGTTAGGTTAGGTTAGGTTAGGTTAGGTTAGGTTAGGTTAGGTTAGGTTAGGTTAGGTTAGGTTAGGTTAGGTTAGGTTAGGTTAGGTTAGGTTAGGTTAGGTTAGGTTAGGTTTTTTTTTTTTTTTTTTTTTTTTTAATGCAACTACTCCCCGCTATCTTTGCAGGACTTTATCTTTCTTTTATCTTTTGTTTCTCTTTTTTCTAGGGTTATTAATCTTGAGCTTGAAGAGCTCTACTCATTTTTATTTATTTTCTCTTTTTTTTGTTTCTCTTTTTTTTTTTTTTTTTTTTTGTTTCTTTTCTTTTCTTTTAACAATGTATCTCTTAAATCTATTACATTTTCTTTTCTTTGCTTATTACATCATTACATCATTCTTTATTCTATTACTATATTATTACATTATTACATTATTGCATTACATATTATTATATATTACATTATTATTATATTACATTATTATATTACATTATTACATTAATCTCATATATTGTACTTATTATTCTTATTACTTATTACTACTTATTATTCTTTACTCATAGATTTACATACATTGCTCTTTTTATAAAGTCCCACCACTTATGTGGTCTTGCTTATAAGTGCTTACATTAAGTGTCCTTATTTCTACTATTCACCTTATTAACAATATCTTTGGCAAAATTCATGAATTTCTTTCTTTCGCTTTTATTGCTCATTATTTCTTTAAGGGTGTCTTTGCTTAGTTTTGTGTCTATGCTCTGTTGCAGAGTGTACCTACTTTGCGTGTGTATTGGGCAGTCTAATAATATGTGGAAGATGTCCTCGTCCTTCGTCGGGTCACAAGCACATGCGGGGCTGTCCCTGCACTTAAATCTGTGCAGGTATGCACAGAATCCCCCATGACCTGTCAAGACCTGCGACGCTAGCCGGTCGATGGACATCTTCCTCACGGTGTTATATGCGTCCACCCCATTCGGGAAAAAGACCTTGGTGGTCGCGGCTGTGGCTTCGGTCCTATACCTGCTGTCCCATTGCTCGATCGTTCCCGCCCGTAAATGACGTTTAACGTACGAGATGGGGCAGCAGTCATAGTCCGCTCTGGTCTTCAGTTTGAGGGCGGCTTCCTTCGCTAATTCATCCGCTCTCTCGTTCCCTCCCACTCCGACGTGGGCCCGTATCCAGTATAGAGAGACTAGTTGGTGGTTGTCTCTCAGGAATTCTAGGTTACCCTGTATCGCCTTCGTGATTGGGTGCGAGGATTCTGGATCCATCAGCGTCTGGAGAGCCGACCTCGAGTCGCTCAGAATAGCCGCTTCTTCGAATTTCTTGCCAATGATAATTTCGGTCGCTTGGAGGATAGCATATAACTCGGCTTGGAAGACCGTACAGTATGGCTCCAGTCTGAATTTTCGGGTACACATCTCGACCTTCCCTTTCCAACAGGTCAGGGCGGCTCCGACTTTCCCCTCCAGTTTACTGCCATCAGTGTAGATCTTGGCCAAGCCTTCTGCCAACTTGCTATCCTCTTCTGCGTTTTCCAAAAGGGTAAATTTTGAATTTAGCATCCTACTGGGGTGGGTGTTCTCCGTGAAGGGTGCGCGCTGCTCGACCCTCCTGCCACTTAATACTGCCTGGGGTTTCCCGCGCTTTGCCTCAAAAAGCCGGGATGCTTCTTGGATCCGAAGATCCAGCGGAAGCAGCCCCGACAGTATTAGAGCAGCGTTAAGGGAAACTGTCCTATTGCTTTTTGAAATTTTTTGCGCGAAGCCTCTTAGCACTACATCGAGGGCTTTCCGGGAGACTGCCTTCTTCGCTTCTTTGGACCAGACGCTGGCTGCGTACAAGATCACAGGTTCGATAACAGATTTGTAGATCGTCCTAATGATCTCCGGGTGCAGTCCCCATGTAGCCCTCGCCGCTCTGCATACTCCTTTATAAATGTTTATTGCTTTTTTGCAAATATATTTTATATGTTCATTAAACAGGAGTTTATTATCTACTATGACACCTAAAATCTTAATGCTATTAACTAACTCTATATCCGTCCCTCCCATCTCCAGGCGGGGCGTGTCGAACTTTAGTTTTTTGGTTATTACCATTGCCTTTGTTTTTTGCGGCGCAAAGTTTAATTTGTTCGACTCGCCCCACTTCTGGACACGGGAGAGGACGGAATTGGCCTTACTACTAATTTCTCCGGCTGTGCTGCCCTCTATGATTAGAACGATGTCGTCTGCGAAGGCCTGGCAGTATATGTCGGTGTCGGTGAGTTCGTTGAGCAGGGGGTCCAGAATTATATTCCACAACAAGGGCCCGCCGATGGAACCTTGGACGCAGCCCTTGTTGGTACTCTTACTGTACTGTTCCCCCGCATACTTCACCGTCACCTTCCTATCCTCCAGGTAACTGCCTATAAGCCTTCGCAGATTCACCGGGCACCCCTTTATTTTAAGCTGGCATTTAATTTGGGGCCACCACGCATTATCGAAGGCCCCCTCTATGTCCAGCGAGATCAGGACCATAATTTTCTTCTCTACCAAATTATGCCTGATCCGCTGTACCATGTCATAGAGGGAGTCTTCGGTACTGCGCTGTGGCACAAAGCCGTACTGGTAGGGGTTTAACTTGGGCAGCACATACCATCTGATTCTTTTAATTAGCATTTTTTCCAGAATTTTGCCTAGTATTGCCAAGAGCCCTATTGGTCTATATGATTTGGGGTGCGTGTAGTCTTCTTTATTTGGTTTCCTTAGCAGGATTATCGTTGCTACTTTCCAGGGCTTGGGGAAATGGGAGAGCTTAAGGCATTTGTTATATATAGCTAGGGATAAGTTGGGGTCGGCTTTTATAGCTGCTGCGCATATGTCGGCCGTAAAGCCATCACTACCCGGGGCCTTTTTGGGGTTGAACGAGTTCACCGCTTGAAGAAGTTCAGCTTCCACGAATGGAGGGTCGCAAAGATCATCTTTGCTTCCCTCATTCGCTTCAGCTGCCCTTCCTCTCACTTTTCTGTGGTCCTCGTTCTCTCCCACTTCGGTATCCTCCGGGTAAAAGCTTTCGGCCATGATGCGCACCGACTCCCTTGGGCTGGTGTTTTTGCCATCCCTAGCTATTGGAAGGTCTTCGTATGCCTTTTTTGTTCTCCCTATTACCCTGTATATCCCTTCCCACATAGTTTCTCTGTCCTGCTTTTCACAAAATTCCTTCCAACTTCCGATCCTGGCCCTTTCCATCGCTTCCTGATATTTTTCTTTTGCCTTGACGTACTGCTCAACGACTCCAGCCACCCGGTTTGGCGCTGCCCATTTTATTTTCCTCTTCATCCTATTCTTTTCTTTCTTCATACCTTCTAGTTCCTCGGACCACCATGCAATCTTAATTGTTCTTTTCATTTTTTTCTTTTTTAATGTTCTATTGCAAGTCTCTTCTATACATTCTATAAATAATCCTACCTTTACCTCTAATTCATCTACTTCTTTGATTTTACTCACCTCTTCTACATTAATCTTTCTTTTCTCATATTCTAAATTGCATTCTTCTTTAAATTTACACCAATCTGTCTTATTTGTCTTATATTTCCTTGTAGTTCTTGTATCTTCTGTTTCCTTTATTTCTTCTATATTAATTTTTATAACTATTGCATTGTGGTCCGAGGTCGTCATCCCTTCATCGACTTTCCATTCCTGTACCATCTTGGCCAAGTCGTCCGAGCAGCACGTCACGTCTACCGAGCTTTTATATCTTCTCCCTCCACGCCAGGTATCGAAGGTTGGAGTATTCCCTTCGTTCATTATCTCTAACCCTAATTCTGCAAATAATCCTGCTAAATCCGCACCCCTACTATCGCTTCTTTCGCTTCCCCACCACTCACTCCAGGCGTTCGCATCTCCTCCGACTAAGAGCAACCCGCAACCCAGTTCTCTAATCATCTCCTTCAGAAGCCGCACGTAGGTATCTATGTCTGTGTCCGGCTCAAAGTAATACGATATTACTCCGATCGTCCATTCGGCAGTTACCAACTTAGCCGCTACTAAGTTGGTAGTTGTGAGGTTGGGAAATTGTATGATGTTAATATTATTATTGTGTATAAGTATTGCGGCTTTGTTATTTTTCCCAACCTCATGTGCCGCCTGGACGATCCGCGCTCCGGACACATCACTCATAACACCTTTATTACCCACGTACGGCTCCTGAATGAGTGCAAAACATATTTTCCTGTTGGCTACTTCCGCCAACAGTTCTGAGGTTGCGTTATTGCTCCGTTGGAGGTTTGCCTGCACTATCTCGTATAATTTTTTACCCTTTTGAACTGACGCCATGCCCTTAGCACCTGTACGCTACCCTTGCCCTGGCCAGCCTGTCCCACTTGGATCTTATTGGGCAGATCTCGTTAAAAGTGTTGTGGGACTTATCTTCTAGGCCGGCTCTCTCGCAATTAAGGCAGCGGGGGGGACTTAATTTTACCTCACACGCGGCGTACAAGTGGTTACCCCCACAATGGCTGCAGCTGTCCAGCCGCTCCTGGCAGACCCGCTTGATATGGCCGTAGCCCAAGCAGCGGGAGCACTGGATTAGCGGGGACTGATCTTCTACTTTGGAGACTCCCCATTGTAGTTGAAGAGTCCCCGCCTCTGTCAGCTGCTGCCAAATTGCTGGGGTCACCTTGACCACTATGTGTGCTACGTGTGGGTTTCTTGTACTTTTCTCGTAAATTGCTTCTATTTCCTCTTTCCCTTCTTTGGATTTTATTTTCCCAACCTTCCTCCTTATTGCCTCTTCTACTTGTTCCTTTTTCTTGTCCCCCCTTACGTATCTTACTATCACTAGCGGATTTTTATTCTTGGCTCTTTCTATCTTTAGAGTGCTCTCTTTCTCTAGTCTTTCTTTTAGCATCTCTACATCCTTTTCCGAACCGCACCCGATAATAATCTTCTGGTCCTTTGCCTTCCGGACTTTTTGGACCTTTATCCACTCTCCTTCGGGGTCGACTTCCGCTGTCTTCCTGACCGTTTCCATGACCTGGTCACTGGTCAGGTTTGCGTCGGTCGACGCCACGATAAGGGAGTGGAGTGTTTTTGGTGCGGTTCTCGCCCGACCTTCCGCGGTTGCCCTTGCATACGTTGCCTTCTGCGGCTTTTCTTTTATCTCTATCTCTTTAGCCAAGTCTGTGATCTTCTCTGCGATTTTCTTATTTGTCTCTTCCTGCAGTCTTTCACATCTTTCGTTAACTGCTTTATTTTCCGCTAGTAGTATTTCTATCCTTTCTAATCTTCTCCCGGTTTCTTTCTCAAATTCTGTGCTGTCCCTTACAATCTGTGTGTGGACAGTCTTTCCGATTCCCATCTTTGGTTCTTTATTCCTTTCCATCCTTTCTATTCTTCCGACCAACTCTACCACCATCACTACCAGTTCATTGGTTTCCTTTTGGATGATGGCCTTGTCTTCCTTCGTGACTGATCGATGACCGGCGCTCGTTTCCAAGGCCTTCATCATTCTACTTTGTGCCTTCTTGGCGTTTTGTTTGATGTCAGTGCACGACATTTCCGGGAGAAGGTGCGTCAGTTCCAGTTCCAATCGGGTCGATGCTGATTTCAGCTTCGGCTTTGGTGGTGGGGATTGGTGAACAATCGACTCTTCCCTACTGTTCACTTTCGACAAACGGGTTGGGCTCTTGGTAGTCATATTAAAGTGAATAAGTTAAGGACGGACGAAATAATTTAGGACGGACAAAATAAGTTAGGACGGACAGAATAAATTAACACGTTAAAATTAAGTTTGTAAAAGTTGTAAAAAGGGAACACAGAACACGTTAAAAGTAAAGTTGTAAAAGTTGTAAAGACCTATTTAAATTAAATAAATTACCTAAACTAATAAAATTAAAATAAAACACGTTAAAAGTAAATTTGTAAAAGTTGTAAACACGATAAATGGGATAAATTGGGATAATTGGGACGCACACAAATTAAAATTAAATTCTAAAATATACACAGACACCAGAATACAGCACACGTTTAAAAAATTTGTATAAGTTGTAAAAGGGGACAAAACTAAACAAAAAGAATCTACCTAACTGTTGACTAGAAAATTTTTAATACTATTACTATAAGGATATTGAATTGAATAAATGAATTAAAATTGAACCAAATAAATAAAATAAAATTGGCTTCGAAATTTAGATTTCAGTCTTAAACACAAATTTAAAACTAAAATCAACCCCAAAACCAACAATAAATTAAATTAAATTGAATTAAAAATTGAAATAAAATTGAAATAAAATTAAAATAAAATTAGATTAAAATGGAATTGTATTAAGATTGAATAAAATAAATTAAATTTAAAATTTTAAAATTATAAATAAATGAATGTGACTAGTAATAAATTAAATGAAGTTAAATTTAAAAGGTAGGGCGGCAGATTCTAATGTTTGTTCTAACTTGTGTGATGATGAATAAATTTGTGTGATGTTGTTTGTGTATGTGGTGTGTATATGTTGTTAATAAGCAAGACCCCGGGAGTAGCTTTGTCTAAAAATTTTTAAAATATAGTTAAATTTGAATTCAATAAAATTCAGTCTTATTACTAGTACCTGGACTCAATAGAGTCTCAGGGTCACAACGCCACAAAACAATGAACCTAAACCTAACTAACCTATAAAAGGTTTGTAGAAGTTTTATACGTCCTTTTTAGTCAAAATAATCAATTAATCAATAAATAATTAGAATGTCAATGTCAAATGTTAAAAATTAAAATTTTAAAATGTCAAAATATAATCCAATAAAATCTTAAACTAGTGCCTGTCCTCAATAGAGGTACAGGTGTCCTAATGCTAAGTCAATCTAAATAAAATAATAAGATAAATGATAAAATAAATAGAATAAAATGGAACAACACAGACAATTGATAGTTAAAATTATTGCAATAAAATTCAGGTCTTAATATTAGTACCTGGACTCAATAGAGTCTCAGGGTCAACGGCACAACACTGAATAAAAACCTAACCCTAACGCAAAAAAGCAATTAAAATTAAAATTCGTGAATAAAAGCTAAGTTAAAATTTTTGACCCTCTGGGTCAAGTTCAGTTTGCAGCTCCCCACTGTAAATAGGGAGTGTCCGTTTACACAATAAGTTAAAATAAAAAATTTAATTGGTCAAAAAACACGGAATTTATGCTAAAAATACTGAAAAAACAAAATGGCCGCCAATTGGCTGGCTAAAACTTAAATCTAAGTATGAGGTCCTCTTCCTCACCCCGAGCCCTTTCTCCCGATACCTTTCCCGGCCTTCTGCGATCTATAGTTCCCGAGTAAACCCAAGGGTAAAATTGGGTAAAACGGGTCTAGGAGATGGTAAAACCCAGATATCTCGGAAACTATAGCTCGCAGGGTCGCGGTTCCTTTGGGCTTTCCGTTGGGGGTCCCCTTCTCTATGTCCCTGTAGGGTCAGCAGAGTTTTGACCCTGAGGTCAAGCTTGGGTAATTTTACCCACTAGGGATGATGGAGATGAGGAGGGGAACCACCCTCAAGAAATCCGCAGGTTTCTACTCCCAGTGGTTCAGCAGCCACAGCAGTTCAAAGTTTTCCAAAATGGCGGACAAAATGGCCGCCGGGAACTTTGAAGTGCTGTATCTCCGGTACCACTGCTCGTAGCCGCGCGAAAAACGATATCTGGGATCGGCTCACGACACCCTATCAGATAAACAAATAAAAAAGGTAGCCCGGAAAATTCCGAGTTTTCCCGAGTTTCCCGAAAATTTTTCTTGGCTCGGATCCTAACTAAAACACGATATTATGGTCCGGCTGAGCTGGGGCAGGTCACCAAACCAATCCGCGTGCAGATTGAGCAGGTATGTCCGGAGATATGGGCGTTTTCCCAAAAACAAAATGGCGGACAAGATGGCCGCCAAAAACTTCGGAAATTCGCCCAGACCACACTATTGGTCGTATCGAGACGGGGTTTTTTGCGTCGTGGTGGTGATACTCTAGGCTACCGACTGTACTGGGCGGTTTTGACCTTTAGGGTCAAATGCCGCCTCGGCCTTTTCACCCCACCAGGGCGCAAGAGGAGGGTGTAAAGGGTCCTCCTGTCGAAACCCCAACTCCCTACGACTTCTAGCACCGGAGATATCAGCCCGGTAAAATTTGGCTGAAATTGACCCAAAAAACCAAAATGGCCGCCGGAGGGTAAAAACGCAGGCTTAAGGCTTGCGGCGACCTGGTTTTGGGTAAAAAAGGGTATTAGGGCTCTGTAGAACCCCTGGTAATGTCAAATTTACCCCTACTATTACCCCTAATTAAATATTTAAAATAAAAACACAAAAAATTTTATATCTACTAAAATACCTACTCTAAAAATCTGAAATTAACACAAAAAATAATACACATCCGAGCCAACAAACACACAAAAAATGGATAATAAAATTGTTAATAACTAAAGAGCTAGGGCTAAGGGTAAAAACTACCCTAAGCTTCGAAATTCTATAACTCCTAAGTTTCAAGTGCGATTTCAAAAATTTTTTCGCTAAAAGGTGAAGTTAAATGAGTACTATTTTATGGTATAAAAAGCAAAAATTATAATTTACCGAAACTTGTGAAAAAAGAATTTCGAAACTTTAACTTAAAATAACTCAGCTTTCTGATGGCCGATCGCGCTGCTCGAAGTGTCGGCGTACTCGCCCGGCTTGCCTCTTCCTGCCTGCACTGCCAGAAGTCGCCGCACACCTCGGATCTTCGACCTCGTTTCTTGGAGGTTATGAGTTTTCCGCACGGAAAACTCGATATCTCCCAGACCGTTGGCCGGAAAATTCTGGAGCTTGCACCGTTTTGTAGAGGGCGCGGGGGCGCAACTTTTGATGTGCGACAACCCCACGCGTCTTAAAAACTCGCTGAGTTATTAACACTTATGCACTAAAACCACGTGTCAAATTTCACTACTTTCTCTAATAACTCTTTCGTTTTCACAGCACTATTTCATCCAATGGTACCGGCGTGTGCGTCGCGACGAGGCGCAACTTTTAACGTATCGCACGGGTTTGTAGCGCGTAAAAAACCCACTCAAACTATTTTTTGAGTGTCGGAGCACGTGTTTTCCGATCCGTTCTGCTCGGGGGGTGTCAGAGTACTCGGTTAGGTTAGGTTAGGTTAGGTTAGGTTAGGTTAGGTTAGGTTAGGTTAGGTTAGGTTAGGTTAGGTTAGGTTAGGTTAGGTTAGGTTAGGTTAGGTTAGGTTAGGTTAGGTTAGGTTAGGTTAGGTTAGGTTAGGTTAGGTTAGGTTAGGTTAGGTTAGGTTAGGTTAGGTTAGGTTAGGTTAGGTTAGGTTAGGTTAGGTTAGGTTAGGTTAGGTTAGGTTAGGTTAGGTTAGGTTAGGTTAGGTTAGGTTAGGTTAGGTTAGGTTAGGTTAGGTTCCGACCTTCAACCACCTTAGGGTGATGCCGGGTCGTCGGGCGCAGTCAGGTTCTGACCTGATGCGTCGCGACGGCCCGATGAAACAAACAGTAGGTTAGGAATAGTTAGTAGGAATAATTTAGGAATTAGTAGTTAGGAATTTGTAGGATAAGTTAGCTACTAGGAATTCTTAGGAATTATTAGGATAGTTATAGATGTAAGTATGTGTTTAAATGTTAGCGCCTAGGAAGGCCCAGAAAGAAGGGGGGGGGCATTGGCATGGCTATTTGATTATAGCACCCCAAATGCCCCCGGGGTCCGATGTTACGTTCTCCTGTGTTGTCTTGTCGTTGTCGTTGTCGTTGTGTTGTCTGGTCGGGTTTGTTGTCGTGTTGTCGTGTTGTGTCGTGTTGGTCTTAGGTTTAAGTGTTGAGTTGGTGACCCGATACGGGAGAAATGATGAGCAACCGACGCTTGGTTGCTCTGATCGACCGTGGAGGGTTCCCACTCAGCGGGTTTTGCGTAGGAGTATGGACGGGGGCTCGAATGTGGAAGCGATGGGCAGCGGGACGACAGACAGTTGTCCTGCTAGCCCAAAGCGACCATGCAAGAGTCCCGGTTCAGGTGATTTGTGTTTGTATATATATATGTATATGTTGTGTGTCCTTAGGGTAGTCGTGTGTCCGCATGTCCACAAAAGGGGGCATGTCTGTTTGGTTGTTGTGTGTGTCTGGGTTGTTGTGTCCGCATGCCCACCAACGGTGGGTATGTCTTTCTGTGGGTTGGTGAGTCCGCATGCCCACGCAAACGTGGGCATGTCTAAGGCTTGTTGTGTCCGCGTGCTCACACAATGGGTGGGCACGTTAGTCGGGTTGCGGGGTCCGCGTGTCTACACAACGGGTAGGCACGCTGGTCAAAATAGTTGTTAAGGTTTAGGCTAGGTATTTGGTTGTGTTGCATAACGCGCAGTGAGGCCCGCGATGGTATTGCCCTCGTGGCTAAGGTCCCGTGGTCCCTCCGCAATGCGCCTCGGAATGCCCCCCGGTGGTTTTAGTGGGTCGGGCAGAACATCGCCCATCCCCACACACCTCCCGAGACTGTCTCGGTGAGACGGTCTGATCGGAGCAGATTTCCACCGGGAAAACAAAAAAAAAAAAAAAAAAAAAAAAAAAAAAAAAAAAAAAAAAAAAGGTTAGGTTAGGTTAGGTTAGGTTAGGTTAGGTTAGGTTAGGTTAGGTTAGGTTAGGTTAGGTTAGGTTAGGTTAGGTTAGGTTAGGTTAGGTTAGGTTAGGTTGGGGTGCGAGTCAGATACCTCCACGTGGTGCATCCTGGGCAACGAGTGGTTCCAACATTCTCCGTTCGGAGAAGGTTGGGCCCAATCGGCTAACATCTGGCAAGGCGGGAGCCCCTTCTGGGCCCTGCAACTCCTATGTGCGTGCCTACTTTGGGTCGCACATCTCGCTGCTCCTTCTGAGCGGCTTTGAGAGGAGTAACACAAAGACGGCCGCCCCTTAAGGGTTATCAGGTCGCAACGGGGGGAAAGGGGAGCACCGCGAAAGCGGTGCAACGGGGGCCCACGCCAGCCCCCGATCATCGTAAACCACTGCGGTCTCTGCAACGACCCCCACTCGCGGCGTTGTGGGGTACGCGGGTTCCGTGGTGGAGCGAGGGCTTGCCTTAACCGGCCGGCCGCGTGAAGGATACACTATAAAACCCGAGAGAAACCTCGTTAAAACCTGTCAACATCCCCCGCCCTTGACAGTATGTAGGGTTCCCCGTGTATGAGGCCACTGCACGGGGTGACATTTATTTGCTCTCCACTCGTGGGATCAATGTCTAAGTGTTCAAATAATTTTTCTGACGTTTCGGTGAAGTCGGCGGAGTCTGTTTACAGATCCGTCGTGGGAAGTAGTGGAGTGTCCGACCCCAAAGGGAAGGACGTGGACGTAGACGTGGATGGTGGCCTTCTGGCTAGGCCCGAGAAGGGCGGAGTTGAGTTAGAGACGGGCGGGCTGAAGCTCACCTTCAGGTCGTCCAGCGCTGCTGGCAGTACATCGCCGACCGCCGCGCGATCGCGCAGCGTGTCTGCAGCAAGGAGCGAATGGGACGTCGACGTCGAGTCCGACTCATCGGCGGTTTCAATGAAATCGGCCGTTGACTCCGTCGCAAGTCAAAGGTCTTCGTTCATGAAGAATAAGGGGAGTCGTGCCAGCTCGCCGGCAGTGTCGGCTCGGAGCAAGGGCCTAGCCCGCACCTCCCCTTATCCCAAAAGAGGGCAGAAAACCGACCAGTGCAGCGATGTGTCAGACGACAGCTCCATCAGCGTCGACACGCTCACTGGTTCGCTGAAGAGGAAGCGTCCCCCCAAAACATCTAAGGGGGGCAAAAAGTCGGAGGCTCTCTCGGACTCGTCTGAGGACGCTCCGAAAAAGCCGGCCCAACGTGGTCGCGGGAGACCCCCCACCACTGGGGAATATGTCGGCCTTGCCCAGGCCAAGCGCGAGCTCAACGCTGCGAAGCGTGAGGAGCAGCAGATCGCGCTGGATCGGGAGGTGGCCGACATGGAGCGCCGCGCTTACTCGACCAGAGCTGCGTTCTACACAAGTAGAACGGAAGATGAGGCCCCTATGCCTACAGATCCGGACCTGAAGACCGCCCTCGACATCGAGGAGGTGGTGAAGGCGGACTGTGCGGTTATAGTGGAGGTGGCTAAAAAGTCCTCGCACCTCCAGGGCCCCTTCCAGAAGGCTTTGAAGAAAGCGGCGCAGTCCATTTTGGATTGTTTCCGCGAGGTGTCCTCCAAAAACATCTCGGAGGACACCCGCATCCTGAAGGCGGAGAATGTGAGGTTACAGCAGCAGCTGGCAGACCTCACGAAGAGTGTCGCAGCTTTGTCTGCAGAGGTGAGGGACCTAAAGGATGGCAGAAAGTGCATGTCCCCTCCCCTCACTCTCCCTGAAGATCTGCCCTCAGGGGATTCTATGGAGATGGACTGCCCTCCTCCAAGGCCTCTCTCGCCGACTATCGTCGTGCAGGAGACGACTGGCCGCGGCAAAACCAAGGCCGCCTACGAGGAACCAGACGCCCTTCAGGCATTTGAAGCAAGGCTGGCCCGAACATTCGGGGCCATGCTGAATGCTCGCCTGGAGGGTCTGGAGGATCGCCTGCTGCCGGCTAAGAGCATGCGACCGCCGCTTGCGGCGGACCGCAAAGCAGCAGCTGCGCCCACGCCCCCCATTACCAAGGGGAAAGCCAAGCCGGCTAAACCAGCAGTGCCGGCTAAAAAGGGCAAGGTGGCGGCCAATAAGCCAGATCCCCCGCCAAAGCCGGCTAAACCAGCAGAGCCGGCTAAAAAGGGCAAGGTGGCGGCCGAAAAGCCAGATCCCCCGCCAAAACAGGCGAAAAAAGCTGGGCCTCCTGCGGTCGTTCCGTCCACCTCCCGGGGTGCTGCCAAAGCGCCTACCCCGGTTGAGGCAGATCCGGAATGGACGACCCAGGAGTCGCGCAAAAAGCGCCAAAGGAGGAGGAGGAAGGCGACAACATCGGCCCCTCCGGAACAGGCTCCGCCCCGCCAATCCTACTCGGCGGCGGCCAAGCAACAGAAGGCGCCGCGGCGGAGGCCTAATAACACCTCAGCCCCGCCCGCCACGGCCCCTGCTAGGAAGGCCCGTAAAGTCGGTCAAAAGACCAAGCTGGTAGCGCCGAAGTCGGCGGCAGTTGTAGTGACCCTCACTCCCGAAGCGGTTGAGAAGGGGGTCACCTACGCCGACGCGCTGGCCAAAGCCCGAGACTCGGTCGACATCGACGGGATGGATATCCCAAACCGTCGGTGCCGAAACACCATGGCCGGGTCGAAGATCATTGAGATCTCGGGCAAGGCCTCTGCCGAAAAGGCCGACCAGCTGGCCGGCAAGATGAGGGAGGCCCTTGAGGGCATGGCCACGGTCATCCGGCCCACCAAAACCGCAGAATTGAGGGTGGGCGGTCTGGATGAGTCGGTGATGGAGGCGCACTTGGCCGCAAAGATCGCGGCCAAGGGGGGATGTGGTGTGGACGCCGTGAAAGTGCGCCCCATCCGTTACGGCCTTGACGGCTTTGGCTCGACGGTGGTGTCGTGCCCGGTCGCCGCTGCGAAGAAGGTCGTGGACGCCGGCCGCCTGCTGATAGGGTTCAGCGCGGCCAACGTCAGAGCACTGGAAGCCCGTTCCGACCGGTGCTTCCGGTGCATGCAGGTGGGGCACGCCAGAGCGAGCTGCCCTTCAAAAACCGACCGGAGCAACCTCTGCCACCGGTGCGGTAAGGAGGGGCACAGGGGCTTCGATTGTAGCGCGAAGCCCCACTGTGCCGTGTGTGCCGCTGCCAAGCGACCGGCAGGCCACGTTATGGGGGGGCGCAGTTGTCAGCCTCCCCTGGCCAAGGGCAAGTTGCCGGCGCGTCCAGCTCGCCAGGCCGCCCCCGCCACACAGAGGGCGCCCCAAACGGGGCCCGAGGAGGTTGATATGGTGGTCGAACAATGTTAAGACGGCCCCATATCAACTTTCTGCAGGTGAACCTGAACCACTCTACCAGGGCTCAGGATTTGCTACACCAGAGCCTGGCGGAGTGGTCAGTGGATGTGGCGGCGGTGTCAGAGCCGTACTTTGTCCCCAACCAGCCCAACTGGGTGGGGGACACTTGCGACTCTGTCGCCGTGATGGTGCGCGCGGCCCCAGGTTATACACCCCCCTCAATTTATGAGAGGGGTGCTGGGTACGCGGCGGTCGTTTGGGGGGAAATGGTAGTAGTCTCTGTCTACTTTTCCCCAAATAGACCGCTCGCCGACTTCGAGGCGTTCCTCGGAGTCGTCGGCGTAGCCATCAGGAGGGCGGCCCCGCGTCAGGTTCTCGTCCTTGGAGACCTGAACGCCAAGTCGGTCGTCTGGGGTTGTCCAGCGACCGACCAGAGGGGCCAGGCTGTGGAGCAGTGGGCAGCCGCTGCTGGGCTGTCGCTCCTCAACAGGGGCGCAGTCCACACGTGCGTGCGGCACAACGGAGGCTCGGTGGTGGACGTGTCGTTCGCCACCCCAGCCCTCGCGCGCACGATCAGCGGCTGGAGGGTAGTGCAGGACGTGGAGACTCTCTCGGATCATCGATACATCCGATTCGAGAGCTCCACCCTGCACCAAAGACCCCCACAGCCCACAAGCGGTGGACGGCCTCCTCGCTGGGCGCTCAGCAGGCTCAAGCCGGAGCTGGCGAACGAGACGGCGATATTTGAAGACTGGTTCTCGCGTCCGATGTCCGGTCCGGACGTCGACGAATCAGCTCGCCGTCTCCGCGGCGCTTTAACGGAGGTGTGCCAGGCTTCTATGCCTCGGGCGCAGCCTCCGCGGGACCGCCGTGAAGTTCACTGGTGGTCCCAGGACATTGCAGTCATGAGGGATGACTGCAGTGTCCAAAGGCGGGCCTACACTAGGGCCCGCCGGCGCCGCGTGAGGGACCGTCAGGAGGAAGACCGCCTGTACGAGCTGTACAGGCAGTCGAAGAAGACCCTGCAGACTGCGATTGCCTCCTCAAAGGAGGTATCCAGAGAAGAGCAGTTGCAGGGTCTGGATCGGGATCCGTGGGGGCGGCCGTATAAGCTGGCGCGCAATCAGCTCAGAGCGCGCGGCGCGCCCCTCACGGAGACGATGGATCCCGACCTCCTGGGGTCGGTCATCGGGGCACTGTTTCCCCCGGCCGAGGAGGGTTTTGTTCCCCCTCGGATGGCCCCGCCAGCTCCGGACGAGGAGGGAGGGAACGATCCTCCTCCTCTTATTGATGAGGAGGAGTGGAAGGACGCCGTCGCCCGTCTTAAGGGGCGTAAGACGGCACCGGGACCTGACGGCGTCCCGAAGCGGGTACTAAACCTGGCCCTAAAACATCTAGGGGCCAGGGCCAGGGAACTGTGCGACGCTAGTCTGAAGTTCGCACAGTTCCCCAAAGTGTGGAAGGAGGGGGCGCTATGCCTGCTACGCAAAGAGGGGCGTCCGGCGGATGACCCCTCGGCATATCGCCCCATTGTGCTGCTGGATGAAATCGGGAAGGTCTTCGAGAAGATCATCGCTTCCCGAATAGTCCAGCAGCTGGGAGGGGGAACGGGCCCCGACCTCTCCGAGGCCCAATACGGCTTCCGGACGGGGCGGTCGACGATTGACGCCCTGTCCGATCTCCGGGCTTTGGTGGAGGAGTCCGTCGAGAGACGAGAGGTAGTTTTGGCGGTGTCCTTGGACATCGCCAATGCTTTTAATAGTCTCCCATTCGGCGTCATCATGGAGGCGCTTCACTATCATCAAATGCCTCCATATCTGCGCCGAATAGTGGGAGACTATTTGAGGGACCGGGACGTAGCGTACGTGGGACGGGACGGCGAGCTTGGCCGTCACAGGGTGTCCCGCGGCGTTCCACAGGGGTCAGTCTTAGGCCCCTTGCTGTGGAACGTCGGCTATGACTACGTCCTGCGGTGTGGCCTCCCCCCGATGGTGCGGTCGTTCTGTTACGCAGACGACACGCTCGTCACCGTCCGGGGGAAGCAGCTGGAGGATGTCCAGCGTTTGGCGTCCGTGTTCGTCAGCCATATCGTGCGGCGGATACGGACGTTGGGCTTGGAGGTGGCCCTCCACAAGACCGAGGCCATGGTGTTCCATGGGCCTCGGAGACGGCCGTCAGCGGGTGCGTCAATCGTCGTGGAGGGCGAGAGGGTCGGTCTGAAGCCCCAGATGAAATATCTGGGGCTGGTGATCGATGGGCGGTGGGGCTTCGAGGAGCACTTCAAGCTCCTCGAGCCCCGGCTGCTGGGAGCAGCAGACGCCCTCGGGCGTCTCTTGCCCAATGTGGGGGGCCCGAGCGTGGCGTGCCGCCGACTCTACGGCGGCATCGTCCGCTCTATGGCACTATATGGGGCGCCGGTGTGGGCTGACAGTCTTAGCCCACACGCGACCGCCTCCCTTCAGCGGGCCCAGCGCGCAATGGCGCTGCGGGCGATCCGGGGCTACCGAACGGTGTCCCGGAAAGTGGCGTGCGCTCTCGCGGGGACGCCCCCGTGGGAGCTGGTGGCGGAGGTGCTCGCTGCAGCGTACCGGCAGCGAGCGGAGGAGAGGGCCAGTGGCGATCGACTGGCCCCCCAAGAGAGGCGTGCTGCGCTCGATGGAGCGCGCGAGGAGATGTTCCGCCTATGGTCCGAGGACCTGGGCGAAGGGGCCTCAGCTACGCAAACGCGTAGCCTCGAGGCCCTACGCCCCGTCCTCAAGGCGTGGGCGGAGCGGCGCCATGGGTCGCTCACATACCATCTGGTGCAAATACTGTCCGGACATGGTTCGTTCGGACGCTATTTGCACCGGATCGGAAGAGAGCCGACCCCACAGTGCCACCATTGCGGAGCGGCGGAGGACACGGCGCAACACACCCTAACGGTGTGCTCTGCGTTCGGTGTCCAGCGCTCCGCATTGGTCACTGTGATTGGCGCGGACCTCTCCCTGCCGACCGTGGTTCTGTCCATGCTCGGTAGCGAGGGGTCCTGGGAGGCGGTCAACTCCTTCTGCGTCGACGTCATGACGCTGAAGGAGGAGGCGGAACGGGCCAGGGAGGATGACCCCCTGGCAAATCCGTGCCGCCGCAGACGCCTCCTGCGGAGAAGGCGGCAATACCAGCGCCTTCTCCATCCGGTGGGGAACCAGCGCGGTCCGAGCCCTAGGGGGGGCTCCGACCGTGCATTGCACAGGTCCCCACTGAGGGCCGACGCTCCGTATGTCCCGGCGCGTCGGCGACCCGTCTCACCAAATGACGGGTCAAGTGTGTCCGCCCATCGTTTTCGAGGGCGGTCACCCGCCCCCATCAGGGGCGGAGGAGGGGCTCGCCCGTATACAGGGCGAGCAGTCACCGACGGGGTTGTGGAAGTGTCCGAAAGGGTTCCCATGACCTCGTCAGGCCCCACCATGCCGGCGTTCGATGCGTCCTCCTCAGATGAGGACGACGCGATGATCGCCGGTTTGCTGGTCCCAAGGTGACGAGAGGACATCGGAGTGTTTTTTACCGAGTCGGCCACGGCTCGCTTTTTCTAGGGCTTCGGCCCTGGAACAGAGTCTTGGCCATCCTCGGACAGCCAGCGGGACCCCTCATTGCCCGCTGATG
>OX438834.1:19642419-19674919 GCA_949315975.1 Eudonia truncicolella
TGTTGTATGCGTCCACCCCATTCGGGAAAAAGACCTTGGTGGTCGCGGCTGTGGCTTCCGTCCTATACCTGCTGTCCCATTGCTCGATCGTTTCCGCCCGTAAATGACGTTTAACGTACGAGATGGGGCAGCAGTCATAGTCCGCTCTGGTCTTCAGTTTGAGGGCGGCTTCCTTCGCTAATTCATCCGCTCTCTCGTTCCCTCCTACTCCGACGTGGGCCCGTATCCAGTATAGAGAGACTAGCTGGTGGTTGTCTCTCAGGAATTCTAGGTTACCCTGTATCGCCTTCGTGATTGGGTGCGAGGAGTCTGGATCCATCAGCGTCTGGAGAGCCGACCTCGAGTCGCTCAGAATAGCCGCTTCTTCGAATTTCTTGCCAATAATAATTTCGGTCGCTTGGAGGATAGCATATAACTCGGCTTGGAAGACCGTACAGTATGGTTCCAGTCTGAATTTTCGGGTACACATCTCGACCTTCCCCTTCCAACAGGTCAGGGCGGCTCCGACTTTCCCCTCCAGTTTACTGCCATCAGTGTAAATCTTAGCCAGGCCTTCTGCCAACTTGCTATCCTCTTCTGCGTTTTCTAATAGGGTGAATTTTGAATTTAGCATCCTACTGGGGTGGGTGTTCTCCGTGAATGGTGTGCGCTGCTCAACCCTCCTGCCACTTAATACTGCCTGGGGTTTCCCGCGCTTTGCCTCAAAAAGCCGGGATGCTTCTTGGATCCGAAGATCCAGCGGAAGCAGCCCCGACAGTATTAAAGCAGCATTTAGGGAAACCGTTCTATTACTTTTAGAAATTTTCTGCGCGAAGCCTCTTAACACTACATCGAGGGCTTTCCGGGAGACTGCCTTCTTCGCTTCCTTGGACCAGACGCTAGCCGCGTACAAGATCACAGGTTCGATAACAGCTTTGTAGATCGTCCTGATGATCTCCGGGTGCAGTCCCCAGGTAGCCCTCGCCGCTCTGCATACTCCTTTGTAAATCCCTATCGATTTTTTACAGATATATTGTATATGCTTATTAAAAAGGAGCTTATTGTCGAAAATTACACCTAAGATTTTGATTTCTTCTACTATTTCTATTTCCGTTCCTCCCATTTCCAGACGGGGCGTGTCGAACTTCAGCTTTTTGGTAATAACCATTGCCTTGGTCTTATGCGGCGCGAAGTTTAGCTTGTTCGACTCGCCCCACTTCTGAACACGGGAGAGAACGGAATTGGCCCTATTGGAGATCTCTCCTGCTGTGCTGCCCTCTATCACTAGGACGATGTCATCCGCGAAGGCTTGACAGTATACGTTGGCGACGGTGAGTTCGTTCAGCAGGGGGTCTAAAATTAAGTTCCAAAACAAGGGCCCGCCTATGGAACCTTGGACGCAGCCCTTGTTGGTATTTTTACTGTGTTGTTCCCCCGCATACTTCACCGTCACCTTCCTATCTTTCAAATAACTGTCCACCAGCCTCCGCAGATTCATCGGACACTCCTTCTCCTTGAGTTGGCAAACAATTTGGGGCCACCACGCATTATCGAAGGCCCCCTCTATGTCCAGCGAGATCAAGACCATTATCTTCTTCTCGACCAGATTCTGTCTGATCCGCTGGGTCATATCATAGAGGGAGTCTTCGGTACTGCGCTGCGGCACAAAGCCATATTGGCAAGGATTTAGTTTGGGCAGCACGTACCATCTAATTCTCTTAATTAATAGTTTCTCTAATATCTTACCTAAAATTGCCAGGAGCCCTATTGGTCTATAGGATTTGGGGTGCGTGTAGTCTTCTTTGTTTGGCTTTCTTAGCAGGATTATTGTTGCCACCTTCCAGGGCCTTGGGAAGTGGGAGAGCTCTAGGCATTTATTATAGATAGCTAGGGATAATGGTGAGTCGGTACTGATGGCTGCTGCGCATATATCGGCCGTAAAGCCATCATTACCCGGGGCTTTTTTGGGGTTGAACGAGTTCACCGCTTGAAGAAGTTCAGCCTCCACGAATGGAGGGTCGCAAAGATCATCTTTGTTCCCCTCATTCGCTTCGGCTGCCCTTCTTCTCACTTCTCTGTGTTCCTCGTTCTCCCCCACTTCAGTGTCCTCCGGGTAAAAGCTCTCGGCCATTATGCGCACCGACTCCTTTGGGCTGGTGTTTTTGCCATCCCTAGCTATCGGCAGATCTTCGTACGCCTTTTTTGTTTTGCCGATGACTCTATAAATGCCCTCCCACATTGTTTCCCTCTCTTGCTTTTCGCAGAACTCTTTCCAACTCTTGATCCTGGCCTTTTCCATCTCTTCCTGGTATGCTTCTTTACTCTTGACGTACTGCTCGACGACATAAGCCAAACGGTTTGGCGCTGCCCATTTTATCTTTTTCTTTCTCCTATTTTTGTCTTTTTTCATTTCCTCTAACTCCTCGGACCACCACGCAATTTTTATTTTTCGTTTCGCTTTTTTCTTTTTTAATATTTTACCACATGTTTCTTCTATACTCTCTATATATTTCTCTACTTTATCTTCCAGTTCGCTTATTTCTTTTATTTTAACTATCTCTTCAACATTTACTTTCCTTTTCTCAAATTCTATTTTACAAGTCTCTTTAAATTTACTCCATTCTACCTTATTTGTTTTGTACTTTCTTGTTGTTCTTACATCTTCCGTCTCTTTTATTTCTTCTAAATTAACTTTAAAAACAATTGCGTTGTGATCCGAGGTCGTCATACCTTCTTCCACCTTCCAGTCCTGTACCAGTTTGGCTATGTCCTCTGAGCAGCACGTCACATCCACCGAACTCTTGAATCTTTTTCCTCCTCGCCAGGTATCAAAAGTTGGAGTGTCTCCCTCATTCATTATCTCCAGTCCAAGTTCCGCAAATAATCCCGCTAATTCTGCACCCCTAATGTCACTCCTATCGCTTCCCCACCACTCACTCCAGGCGTTTGCGTCACCTCCCACAATAAGCAACCCGCAACCTAATTCCCTAGTCATTACCTTCAGGAGTCGTACATAGGCCTCAATGTCCGTGTCCGGTTCAAAATAAAAAGAGATTACGCCGATCGTCCATTCTGCAGTCACCAGCCTGGCCGCTACCAGGTTGGTGGTTGTGAGGTTGGGAAATTGTATGATTTTAATGTTGGTGTTGTTGATTAAAATAGCGGCCTTATTACTTTTCCCAACCTCATGTGCCGCTTGGACGATCCGCGCCCCGGACACATCTCCCATGACCCCTTTGTTCCCTATGTACGGCTCCTGGATCAATGCAAAGCTAATGTTTCTGTTGGCAATCTCTGCCAACAGCTCTGCGGTTGCATTATTGCTTCTCTGGAGGTTCGCCTGTACTACTTCGTATATTTTTTTACTTTTTTTCGGAGCCGACGCCATGCCCTTAGCACTGGTACGCTACCTTAGCCCTGGCCAGCCTGTCCCACCTAGCCCTTATCGGGCATACCTCATTAAAGGTGTTGTGGGACTTATCTTCCAGGCCGGCTCTCTCACAGTTAAGGCAGCGGGGGGGACTTATCTTTTCCGTACACGCGGCATACAGATGGTTACCCCCACAGTGGCTGCAACTGTCCAGCTGCTCCTGACAGACCCGCTTGATGTGGCCGTAGCCCAAGCAGCGGGAGCACTGGATCAACGGGGACTGATCTTCTACTCTGGAGACTCCCCATTGTAGTTGAAGAGTCCCCGCCTCTGTCAGTTGCTGCCAGATTGCGGGGGCCACCTTGACCACCATATGTGCCACGTGCGGATTCCTTGTTCTCTTCTCATATATAACCTCTATCTCTTCCTTCCCGTCTTTGGTTTTGGTTTTCCCTACCTTCCTCCTAATAGCTTCTTCTACCTGTTCTTTCTTTTGGTCCCCCCTTACATTTCTTATTATAACTAGCGGATTCTTGTTTTTCGCTTTTTCTATTTTCAGAGTGCCTTCTTTCTCTAATCTTTTGCTCAGCAACTCTGCATCCTTCTCAGATCCACACCCAATAATGACCTTTTGGTCCTTGGCCTTCCTGACCTTCTGGACCTTTATCCACTCACCATCTGGGTCGGTTACCGCCGTCTTCCTGACCGTTTCCATTACCTGGTCACTGGTCAGGTTGACGTCGGTCGACGCCACGATGAGTGAGTGGAGTGTATTGGGCGTGGTCCTCAACCGTCCTTCTGCGGTTACCCTGGCGTACGATGCCTTCTGCGGCTTTTCTTTGCTTCCCTGTTCTTTGACCAATTCTTCTATCTTTTCTGTGATTTTCTGGTTGGTTTCTTCCTGCAGTCTTTCGCATCTCTCGCTAACTGCTTTGTTTTCCGCTAGTAATTTCTCTATATTTTCTAGTCTTCTCCCGGTTTCTTTTTCAAACTCTGAGCTGTCTTTTACTTTCTGCGTGTAGACAGTCCTTTCTATTCCACTCTTTGGTTCCTTTCTTTTTTCCATATCCTCTATTCTTCCGACTAACTCTACCACCATCACTACCAGTTCGTTGGTTTCCTTCTGGATGGTGGCCTTGTCTTCTTTTGTCACCGACCGATGACCGGCACTTGTCTCCAAGGCCTTCATCGTTCTGCTTTGTGCCTTCTTGGCGTTTTGTTTAATGTCGGTGCATGACATGCCCGGGAGAAGATGCGTCAGCTCCAACTCCAGCTTTGCCGTTGCTGATTTCAGCTTCGGCTTTGGTGGTGGGGATTGGTGAACTATTGACTCCTCCCTACTGTTTACCTTCGACATACGGGTTGGGCTCCTGGTAGTCATGTTTAAATAATTTAATTAAGGACGGACGAAATAATTTAGGACGGACAAAATAAGTTAGGACGGACAGAATAAATTAACACGTTAAAATTAAGTTTGTAAAAGTTGTAAAAAGGAAACACAGAACACGTTAAAAGTAAAGTTGTAAAAGTTGTAAAGACCTATTTAAATTAAATAAATTACCTAAACTAATAAAATTTAAATAAAACACGTTAAAAGTAAATTTGTATAAGTTGTAAACACGATAAATGGGATAAATTGGGATAATTGGGACGCACACAAATTAAAATTAAATTCTAAAATATACACAAACACCAGAATACAGCACACGTTTAAAAAATTTGTATAAGTTGTAAAAGGGGACAAAACTAAACAAAAAGAATCTACCTAACTGTTGACTAGAGAATTTAATACTATTAACTATAAGGATATTGAATTAAATAATTGAATTAAAATTGAACCAAATAAATAAAATAAAATTGGCTTCGAAGTTTAGATTTCGGTCTTAAACACAAATTTAAAACTAAAATCAACCCCAAAACCAACAATAAATTAAATTAAATTGAATTAAAAATTGAAATAAAATTGAAATAAAATTAAAATAAGATTAGATTAAAATGGAATTGTATTAGGATTGAATAAAATAAATTAAATTTAAAATTTTAAAATTTTAAAATTATAATAAATGAATGTGACTAGTAATAAATTAAATGAAGTTAAATTTAAAAGGTAGGGCGGCAGATTCTAATGTTTGTTCTACTTGTGTGGTGATGAATAAATTTGTGTGATGTTGTTTGTGTATGTGGTGTGTATATGTTGTTAATAAGCAAGACCCCGGGAGTAGCTTTGTCTAAAATTTTTAAAATATAATTAAAATTGAATTCAATAAAATTCAGTCTTATTACTAGTACCTGGACTCAATAGAGTCTCAGGGTCACAACGCCACAAAACAATAAACCTAAACCTAACTAACCTATAAAAGGTTTGTAGAAGTTTTATACGTCCTTTTTAGTCAAAATAATCAATTAATCAATAAAATATAAGAATGTCAATGTCAAAATGTTAAAATTAAAATTTTTAAAATGTCAAAATATAATCTAATAAAATCTTAAACTAGTGCCTGTCCTCAATAGAGGTACAGGTGTCCTAATGCTAAGTCAATCGAAATAAAATAATAAGATAAATGATGAAATAAATGGAATAAAATGGAACAACACAGACAATTAATAGTTAAAATTATTGCAATAAAATTCAGGTCTTAATATTAGTACCTGGACTCAATAGAGTCTCAGGGTCAACGGCACAACACTGTATAAAAACCTAACCCTAACGCAAAAAAGCAATTAAAATTAAAATTCGTGAATAAAAGCTAAGTTAAAATTTTTGACCCTCTGGGTCAAGTTCAGTTTGCAGCTCCCCACTGTGTATAGGGAGTGTCCGTTTACACAATAAGTTAAAATAAAAAATTTAATTGGTCAAAAAACACTGAATTTATGCTAAAAATACTGAAAAAACAAAATGGCCGCCAATTGGCTGGCTAAAACTTAAATCTAAGTATGAGGTCCTCTTCCTCACCCCGAGCCCTTTCTCCCGATACCTTTCCCGGCCTTCTGCGATCTATAGTTCCCGAGTAAACCCAAGGGTAAAATTGGGTAAAAAGGGTCTAGGAGATGGTAAAGCCCAGATATCTCGGAAACTATAGCTCGCAGGGTCGCGGTTCCTTTGGGCTTTCCGTTGGGGGTCCCCTTCTCTATGTCCCTGTAGGGTCAGCAGAGTTTTGACCCTGAGGTCAAGCTTGGGTAATTTTACCCACTAGGGATGATGGGGATGAGGAGGGGAACCACCCTCAAGAAATCCGCAGGTTTCTACTCCCAGTGGTTCAGCAGCTACAGCAGTTCCAAGCTTTCCAAAATGGCGGACAAAATGGCCGCCGGAAACTTTGAAGTGCTGTATCTCCGGTTCCACTGCTCGTAGCCGCGCGAAAAACGATATCTGGGATCGGCTCACGACACCCTATCAGATAAACAAATAAAAAAGGTAGCCCGGAAAATTCCGAGTTTTCCCGAGTTTCCCGAAAAATTTCTTGGCTCGGATCCTAACTAAAACGCGATATTATGGTCCGGCTGAGCTGGGGCAGGTCACCAAACCAGTCCGCGTGCAGATCGAGCAGGTATGTCCGGAGATATGGGCGTTTTCCCAAAAACAAAATGGCGGACAAGATGGCCGCCAAAAACTTCGGAAATTCGCCCAGACCACACTATTGGTCGTATCGAGACGGGGTTTTTTGCGTCGTGGTGGTGATACTCTAGGCTACCGACTGTACTGAGCGGTTTTGACCTTTAGGGTCAAATGCCGCCTCGGCCTTTTCACCCCACCAGGGCGCAAGAGGAGGGTGTAAAGGGTCCTCCTGTCGAAACCCCAACTCCCTACGACTTCTAGCACCGGAGATATCAGCCCGGTAAAATTTGGCTGAAATTGACCCAAAAAACCAAAATGGCCGCCGGAGGGTAAAAACGCAGGCTTAAGGCTTGCGGCGACCTGGTTTGGGGTAAAAAAGGGTATTAGGGCTCTGTAGAACCCCTGGTAATGTCAAATTTACCCCTACTATTACCCCTAATTAAATATTAAAAATAAAAACACAAAAAATTTAATATCTACTAAAATACCTACTCTAAAAATCTGAAATTAACACAAAAAATAAAACACATCCGAGCCAACAAACACACAAAAAATGGATAGTAAAATTGTTAATAACTAAAGAGCTAGGGCTAAGGGTAAAAACTACCCTAAGCTTCGAAATTCTATAACTCCTAAGTTTCAAGTGCGATTTCAAAAATTTTTTCGCTAAAAGGTGAAGTTAAATGAGTACTATTTTATGGTATAAAAAGCAAAAATTATAATTTACCGAAACTTGTGAAAAAAGAATTCCGAAACTTTAACTTAAAATAACTCAGCTTTCTGATGGCCGATCGCGCTGCTCGAAGTGTCGGCGTACTCGCCCGGCTTGCCCCTTCCTGCCTGCACTGCCAGAAGTCGCCGCACACCTCGGATCTTCGACCTCGTTTCTTGGAGGTTATGAGTTTTCCGCACGGAAAACTCGATATCTCCCAGACCGTTGGCCGGAAAATTCTGGAGCTTGCACCGTTTTGTAGAGGGCGCGGGGGCGCAACTTTTGATGTGCGACAACCCCACGCGTCTTAAAAACTCGCTGAGTTATTAACACTTATACACTAAAACCACGTGTCAAATTTCACTACTTTCTCTAATAACTCTTTCGTTTTCACAGCACTATTTCATCCAATGGTACCGGCGTGTGCGTCGCGACGAGGCGCAACTTTTAACGTATCGCACGGGTTTGTAGCGCGTAAAAAACCCACTCAAACTATTTTTTGAGTGTCGGAGCACGTGTTTTCCGATCCGTTCTGCTCGGGGGGTGTCAGAGTACTCGGGTTAGGTTAGGTTAGGTTAGGTTAGGTTAGGTTAGGTTAGGTTAGGTTGGGGTGTGTGTCGGTTGACCTCCTCGTGGTACACCCTGGGCAACGGGCAGCCTCAACATTCTCCTCCAATGAGGAGTTTGCGTGAGACTGACCGGCTAACAAACCGACAACTCCTAGGTGCGTGCCTACTTTGGGCCGCACTGCTCGCTGCTCCTTCTGAGCGGCTTTGAGAGGAGTTCAACAAAGACGGCCGCCCCTTAAGGGTTCTCAGGTCGCAACGGGGGGGAAGGGGAACACCGCCAACGCGGTGTAACGGGGGCCTACGCCAGCCTCCGATCGTCGTAAACCACTGCGGTCTCTGCAACGACCCCCACCTGTGGCGTTGTGGGGTACGCGGGTTCCGTGGTGGAGCGAGGGCTTGCCTTAGCCGGCCGGCCGCGTGAAGGACACACTATAAAACCCGAGAGAAAACTCGTAAAAACCTGCCAATACCTCCCGACCTTGGCAGTCGTTAGGGTTCCCTGCGTATGAGACCACTGCGCAGGGTGACTTCTGTTGTTCTCATACTCGTGGGACTTTTATGGATCCAAAACTTATCTCAACTGACGTTACGAAGAAGTCGGCGGAATCTGCTTGCAGACCCGTCGTGGTTTTTACTAGGAAAGATGGAGCGAAGGGCAAGAAGCCCGAGTTGTCGGAAAGTGACGGCAATAGCTCCGAAATAGAGTTTGAGTCGGTGCCTGACCAGATGGAGGTAACCGAGGAGCGTAGAAAGCGTACGTACGCCAACTCCACCATCGACTCAGGGGAAGACGTAGAAGATGTTAGGACGAACAGTCGGAAGGTTAGCTCTACGGCTAGAGGCAGGACTAGGAAGCCGTCGATAGTGCTTGGTAGAGTTGGCAAGCAAACGGAGAAGCTTGGGACAAGCATTGGCCTGGCGGCAGCCAAGAGGGCTGTCAGAGACCCCTCGGAGGAGGAAGAGTCGGAGGAAGAGGTTTCTGCTCCGCCAAAGGCTGGCACTAGCAGAAGGACCTTTCTGAAGGAAAATGAGGAAGGGAACAATGACCCAGAGACCAAACTCCTAAATAGTAGAGATGTGGCGACCCTGCGAGCCGAAATGATGAATAAGTCAAAAGAAGAGCTCCTGGAGACGGCATACAAGTCCCTTATTGAGGTGTATACGTGCACCGCAATTTCCGGAAATCTCAAAGGGACGGTCCGCAGGGACATCAACGAGGGGATAAAGTCGATGCTGGTCTGTGTGGAGTCTCTCAGAGACATGTCTGTATCGGAGGAATCCAAAAGGCTCCGCAGGGACAATGAGAGACTCCAGCGCGAGGTGGAGCTCCTGCGGACCGAAATCCGGGCTGTAAAGGAGGAACAGCGGGAGCGCAGATCGACCCGGAAAGGCACGGATGTGCAAAGGGAGGTGGCTGTCTCAATTGGCGACACATTGGAGACATTCAAGGCCGATTTGTACAGGTCCCTCGGGGGAATGTTAAACTCCCGCATGGACGAAATGGAGAAGAGACTCCCGTATGAGCCCCCTGTGAGGCCACCACTGGCGCATGACAGGAAGAGGACTGAGGCCGGCTACGCTAACGCGGTGGCTGAGCCTGTTAGGGCCCCTTACGCCGTGCCACCTGTAGATAGGCCGACGCCTGTGCAGGTGTGGGAAAATTCCCCACTGCCCCAAAGTGCCTTGAGTAGGTGGGAGCCACCCCCCACGCGATCGGCCTCTCCTGCCCTGGCCGCGGCCTCCAGCACACCGGCGGTAGAGTGGAAGGAGTACCGCTCCAAGAGCACAAAGAGCAAGGCCAGAAAGGCTGCAACGAAGGCTGCCCGAGCGGCTGGGACGAGTGCCAATGCACTCAGCAAGACGGTTGCCGCGGGTTCTGCTCCTGTGGCAAAGGGTGGGAAGGCGGTTAAGCTGGTGCCACCACGCTCATCGGTGGTGACCATCACCCTCAAGCCGGAGGCCATGGCTAATGGCGCCACGTATGCCTCCGTAATGGAGAAGGCGGCCAATGCCATTAAATTGCAGGAGTTTGGCTTGGAGGCGGTCCGCATGAGGAACACGGCAGCGGGCGGCCGAAAATTGGAAATACCGGGAGCGGCCAATGGGCCTAAAGCCGATGCGTTCGCGGCAAGGCTGCGAGAGGTCATTGCGGAGGAGGCGGAGGTGGGAAGGCCGTTTAAAAAGGCCGAGCTCCGTATTGTGGGCCTGTCTGACTACATAAATCAGGAAAAAGTCATGACGGCAATAGTAAAGAAGACAGGCCTCTCGCCAAACATGATCACGACAGGAGAGATCCGTGTTGGGCCGTGGGGGTCCAACTCTATTCTGGTTCGGCTCCCGGTAGCGGACGCCAAAAAACTGGCTGATGAAGGGCGGTTGGCGATAGGATGGGCGCATGCGCAAGTTGTTGCTCTTGAAACCCTGCCGATAAGATGCTACAGGTGTTACGGTGCGGGTCACACCAAGTACACATGTGACTCGAAAGTAGATCGCAATGCTCTGTGCTTCCGGTGCAGTGGCCCAGGTCATCAGGCGGGCGCTTGCACGGCGGAAAAGCCTCACTGCGCGGTGTGCGCAGAGGCCAGGCTCCCACATGAGCATTACCTGGGAGGAAGGACTTGCAGGCCCCCCATAACTAAGCCGAAAATGGCCCCTTGGACAAGGGCCACCCCAGCGACGGCAGGGCGAAATGCGCCCATGGACATTGTAGAGCAAAACACGGGACCAAATGTCAGCACGCCATAAAACAATACTTCAGGCGAACCTGAATAACGCCGCCAACGCCCAGGACCTCATGGTCCATCATATGGCGGAGATCGGTGTGGATGTGGCTATTGCAGCGGAGCCTTACTCCATCCCAATGCGACCGAATTGGATAGGATCTGCCGATAATAAAGTGGTCATCACAACCCCGGCCGACTCCATCCTGGCCCCAATATCTCTGCGGGAGAGGGGTATCGGTTACGTGGCGGTTACGTGGGGGGACATCGCCCTCGTCGGGCTATACTTCTCGCCCAACCGTACCCGCAGAGAATTTGTGGAATATATCGGCAGAATCCAGGGAGTCGTTCGCAGACTGGCCCCGCTGCAAATCGTCGTGGCGGGCGATCTCAACGCCAAATCGAGGTCCTGGGGATGCCCCGTAACCTCCAACAGGGGAGAGGTGGTCGAAGACTTTTGTGTTGAGGCCGGCCTGGTACTGCTGAACAGGGGTACCGTCAGCACATGCGTAAGGTGGCAGGGGGAATCCATCGTAGACGTCTCGTTTGCAACCCCCTCCATAGCATCGCGCGTGACTAATTGGAAGGTGCTGGATCACGAGACCCTGAGCGACCACCTTTATGTGTCTTTCAGGATATCCGGCACCCCAATAGCTGACCTTACCCCCCAGCAGGGGATACGAACTGCGCGATTTAAACGTTGGGCGCTAACGCGTCTCAATCGTGACGCCGCAGTCGAAGCGGCCATGATGGAAGGCTGGCGGCCACCACCACCTGCTGACACGGACGTTGACTCCAGGGCAATCCACTTCCGGAGGGCTCTAACGCGGATTTGCGACGCTGCCATGCCCCGTGTCGGAGACCGTCCGCAGCAGCGAGCAGTATATTGGTGGTCGCCCGAGATTGCCGACCTCCGTGCCGCCTGTACGTACGCAAGGCGGCTGTATCAGAGGTGCCGCAGAAGACGACACACGCCGGAGGAAGAGGGAGAGCTGTACGCTCGCCTTAGCCAGGCGAGGTGGAGCCTCAAGATAGAGGTACAGCGCGCGAAGTCGTCGGCATGGGAGGAGTTCCTGGCCGACTTGGATAGGGACCCGTGGGGACGCCCCTACCGCTCAGTCCGAAACCGGATGAGGAATCCGGCGCCCCCCACCGAGTCGTTCCAGCCGGAGCTCCTGACCCGGGTTGTCGATGCGTTGTTTCCACACCGGGTCTTCGAGGTGGCGCCTTTTGTGGCACCGGCGCACGATGTAGAAGTGGACCCACAAACGATCCCGCGTGTGACAGGGGAAGAGATGGAGATGGCCGTGGACCGCCTCCGCCTCAAGAAAAAGGCACCAGGCCCAGATGGCGTCCATGGTAGGGTTTTAGCCCTTGCCCTCGAACACATTGGACCGGAATTCGTGGAGATGCTGGATTCCTGCCTCCAGCAGGGGAGATTCCCGCGAATTTGGAAGGAGGGGAGACTATGCCTCCTCAGAAAGGAAGGACGTCCGGCTGACTCACCGTCGGCGTTCCGTCCAATCGTCTTGTTGGACGAAACAGGGAAGCTCTTCGAGAGGATAATCGCCTCTCGAATTAATGAGCACCTGAGTGGTAATGGTCCGGATTTGGAGGAAACGCAGTTCGGCTTCCGGAGAGGGAGGTCGACTGTGGACGCCATCCTCTCGCTTAAAAGGGCGACGGAAGAGGCCGTTGCAAAAGGGGAAAGGGTGTTGGCAGTGTCTCTTGACATTGCCAATGCGTTCAACACCCTCCCCTTCAGTGTTATAAAAGAGGCCCTCAGGTACCACAAGATTCCGTGGTACCTTAGAAGGGTACTCGAGGACTACCTCAAGGACAGACACGTTCTGTACCTGGAGCCAGGTGGCGCGCAGGTCTGTGCGCGCAGAATGGTGTGTGGCGTTCCACAGGGGTCGGTATTGGGACCGCTCCTGTGGAACATTGGATTCAACTGGGTCCTGAGGGGAACCCTTCTCCCTGGGACGAGTGTCGTCTGCTATGCGGACGACACTCTAGTCACGGCAAAGGGCCGTGACTACCAACAGGTAGTCCGAAGAGCGGCCGCGGCTGCGACTCTGACAGTCACTCGGATCAGGTTGTTGGGGTTGGAGGTGGCACTGCCGAAAACCGAGGCCATTCTTTTTCATGGTCCTCGGGGCAGGCCCCCCAGTGGCGCCCATGTCCGAGTTGATGGTGTCTCTATCAGAGTCGGGTCCCAGTTGAAATACCTGGGACTAACACTGGATAGCCGCTGGAGCTTCGAGGCGCATTTTGCGAAACTCGCTCCAAGAGTGGTCGGAGCGGCAATGGCCCTGTCGAGGCTTCTGCCCAATGTTGGCGGACCGGGCGACAGCTGCCGGAAGCTCTACGCCGCCATGTTGAGAAGTATGGCCCTATACGGAGCCCCGGTCTGGTCGGACGCCCTGTCGAGGAAGAACATCTCCTACCTGCGTAAGCCGCAGAGGACAGTGGCTATCCGAGCCATTCGGGGCTATCGTACGGTGTCGTTTGGGGCAGCGACAGCCATCGCAGGCATGCTTCCGTGGGAACTCGAGGCCAAAGTGCTAACTGAGGTCTACGAGTTCCGCGCGGAGTGGAGGGCCAGAGGCGAGAGACCCGCACAGGCGGAGATTGAAGGGGCAAGGCGTGATGCCTTCGATATGGCGGTGTGGCAGTGGGAGGAGGTATTGAGAACCCCAGAAGCCGGAGCCCGCATCATCGAGGCAATCCGCCCAGTTTTGCAGAGGTGGCTTGAGAGGTCACATGGGGTGACCACGTTTCACCTAACGCAGATACTTACCGGACATGGGTGTTTCGGTAAGTATCTGCACATGATCGGAAGGGAGGAGACTCCGGTCTGTCACCAGTGTGGTGAACAGGTGGACACTGCGCAGCACACACTCGAAATGTGTAGTGCCTTCCTACCCCAGCGCCGCACCCTCAAGATGGCTTTGGGATTGAGAGGCACGATAACCCTGCCAGAGGTAGTTGCGGCGATGGTTGCGGAAGAAAGTAGCTGGGCAGCGGTGGCGGACTTCGCCGCGGAATGCATGGGCCTCAAGGAGGAGGCCGAACGCACCCGGGAAGAGTCCGCCAACGCTGCGCCGGCCAGAAGGAGGAGAACGGGGAGGCGGCGTCGTAGACACGCCGACCTCAATCCACCCTAGGGGTGATTTTGTGTGTGTGTATAAACGTCTTAGTGTAGGAAGGAACCAAAAGAAGGGGGGGGGCATCGGCATGGCTATTTGATTATAGCACCCCAGATGCCCCCGAGGTCCGATGTACGTTCTCCTTTGTTGTCCTGTCGTTGTCGTTGTCTTTGTGTTGTCTGGTTGGGTTTGTTGTCGTGTTGTCGTGTCGTCTTGGTTGTGTTTATCTTAACGGGTGTTGGTGCTGAGGTGGTGACCCGACATGGAAGAAATGATGAGCAGCCGACGCTTGGCTGCTCTGATCGACCATGGAGGGTCCCTAATCAGCGGGTTTTGTGTAGGGACCTGGGCGGGGACTCGAATATGGTGGCGATGGGCAGCGAGACGACAGACAGTTGTCTTGCTGGCCCAAAGCGACCACGCAAGAGTCCCGGTCCAAAAGGTCATTTGTATTGTCCTTAGGGTAGTTGTGTTGTGGTGTCCGCATGCCCACAAAAGGGGGCATGTCTGTCTGGTTCTCGTGTTGTGTTTTGGTTTTTGAGTCCGCATGCCCAACAACGGTGGGTATGTTGTTCTGGTTGGTGAGTCCGCATGCCCATGCAAACATGGGTATGTCAAAGGTTCGTTGTGTCCGCGTGCCCACATAATGGGTGGGCACGTCAGTCGGATTGCTGGGTCCGCGTGTCTACAAAACGGGTAGACACGCCGGTCAAAAAAGTGGTTATATGTCTTTGTTGTGCGACAGGCGCGCAGTATATGGCTCCCGCGAGGTATTGCCCTCGTGGTATAGGTCCCGCGAGTGCCCCTCTGCACTGCGCTCTCGGAGATGTCCCCCGGTGGTTTTAGTGGGTCGGGCAGACCACCGCCCATCCCCACACACCTCCCGAGACTGTCTCGGTGAGACGGTCTGATGGAGCAGATTTCCACCGGGAAAACAAAAAAAAAAAAAAAAAAAAAAAAAAAAAAAAAAAAAAAAAGGTTAGGTTAGGTTAGGTTAGGTTAGGTTAGGTTAGGTTAGGTTAGGTTAGGTTAGGTTAGGTTAGGTTAGGTTAGGTTAGGTTAGGTTAGGTTAGGTTAGGTTGGGGTGCGAGTCAGATACCTCCACGTGGTGCATCCTGGGCAACGAGTGGTTCCAACATTCTCCGTTCGGAGAAGGTTGGGCCCAATCGGCTAACATCTGGCAAGGCGGGAGCCCCTTCTGGGCCCTGCAACTCCTATGTGCGTGCCTACTTTGGGCCGCACAGCTCGCTGCTCCTTCTGAGCAGCTTTGAGAGGAGTATCACAAAGACGGCCGCCCCTTAAGGGTTATCAGGTCGCAACGGGGGGAAAGGGGAACACCGCGAAAGCGGTGCAACGGGGGCCCACGCCAGCCCCTGATCATCGTAAACCACCGCGGTCTCTGCAACGACCCCCACTCGCGGCGTTGTGGGGTACGCGGGTTCCGTGGTGGAGCGAGGGCTTGCCTTAACCGGCCGGCCGCGTGAAGGACACACTATAAAACCCGAGAGAAACCTCGTTAAAACCTGTCAACATCCCCCGCCCTTGACAGTATGTAGGGTTCCCCGTGTATGAGGCCACTGCACGGGGTGACTTTTATATGCTCTCCACTCGTGGGATTAATGTCAAAGTTGCTCAATAAATTTTCAAAAGACGTTTCGCAGAAGTCGGCGGAGTCTGGTACCAGATCCGTCGTGGTTACTTGTGGTGGGTCCGACCCCAAAGGGAAGGACGTGGACGTTAGCCTTCTGGCTAGGCCCGAGAAGGGCGGAGTTGAAACGGAGACGGGCGGGCTGAAACTAACCTTCAGTTCGTCCAGGGCTGCTGGCAGTTCATCGCCAACCGCCGCGCGTTCGCGCAGCGTGTCTGCAGCAGGAAGGGAGTGGGATGTCGACGTCGAGTCCGACTCATCGGCGGTTTCTATGAAATCGGCCGTTGACTCCGTCGCAAATCCTGGATCTTCTTTTATGAAGAAAAAGGGGAGTCGTGCCAGCTCGCCGGCAGTGTCGGCTCGCAGCAAGGGCCTAGCCCGCACCTCCCCTTATCCCAAACGAGGTCAGAAAAACGACCAGTGCAGTGATGTGTCAGATGACAGCACCATCAGCGTCGACACTCTCACTGGCTCGTTGAAGAGGAAGCGTCCCCCCAAAACATCTAAGGGGGGCAAAAAGTCGGAGGCTCTCTCGGACTCGTCTGAGGACGGTCCCAAGAAGCCAGCTCAACGTGGTCGTGGGAGACCCCCCACCACAGGAGAATACGTTGGTCTCGCCCGGGCCAAGCGCGAGCATACCGCTGCAATCCGCGAGGAGCAGCAGGTCGCGCTCGACCGGGAGGTGGCGGTAATGGAGCGCCGCGCCTACGAGACTAGGGCGGCGTTCTACGCAAGTAGATCGGAAGGTGAGGCCCCTACACCCACAGATCCGGACCTGAAGACCACCCTCGACATCGAGGAGGTGGTGAAGGCGGACTGTGCGGTTATAGTGGAGGTAGCGAAAAAGTCCTCGCACCTCCAGGGCCCCTTCCAGAAGGCGTTGAAGAAAGCGGCGCAGTCCATCATGGATAGTTTCCGCGAGGTGTCCTCAAAAAACATCTCGGAGGACACCCGCATACTTAAAGCGGAGAATGTGAGGCTGCAGGAGCAACTGGCAGACCTCACAAAGTGTGTAGCAGCTCTGTCTGCAGAGGTGAGGGACCTTAAGGGTGGAAGAAAGGTTATCTCTCCTCCCCCCATTCTCCCCGAGGTTCTGCCCTCACCAGATACAATGGAGATGGACTGTCCTCCTCCAAGGCCTCTCTCGCCGACTGTCATTGTACAGGAGGCGACTTGCCACGGCAAAAATAAGGCCGCCTACGAGGAGCCGGACGCCCTCCAGGCATTTGAAGCTAGGCTGGCCCGAACATTCGGGGCCATGCTGAATGCTCGCCTGGAGGGTTTGGAGGATCGCTTGCTGCCGGCCAAGAGCCTGCGACCGCCGCTCGCGGCGGACCGCAAAAAAGCAGCTGCAGCAGCAGCGCCCGCGCCCCCCATTACCAAGGGGAAAGCCAAGCCGGCCATACCAGCAGTGCCGGCTAAAAAGGGCAAGGTGGCGGCCAAAAAGCCTGATCCCCCGCCAAAACAGGCGAAGAAAGCTGGACCTCCTGCGGTCGTTCCATCCACCTCCCGGGGTGCTGCCAAAGCGCCTCCCCCGGTTGAGGCAGATCCGGAATGGACGACCCAGGAGTCGCGCAAAAAGCGCCAAAGGAGGAGGAGGAAGGCAACAACATCGGCCCCTCCGGAGCAGGCTCCGCCCCGCCAATCTTACTCGGCGGCGGCCAAGCAGCAGAAGGCGCCTCAGCGGAGGCCAAATAACACCTCAGCCCCACCCGCCACTGCTCCTGCTAAGAAGGCCCGTAAGGCCGGTCAAAAGGCCAAGCTGGTTGCGCCGAAGTCGGCGGCAGTTGTGGTGACCCTTACTCCCGAAGCGGTTGAGAAGGGGGTCACCTACGCCGACGCGCTGGCCAAAGCCCGAGACTCGGTCGACATCGACGGGATGGATATCCCAAACCGTCGGTGCCGAAACACCATGACCGGGTCAAAGATCATTGAGATCTCGGGCGAGGCCTCTGCTGAGAAGGCCGACCAGCTGGCCGGCAAAATGAGAGAGGCCCTTGAGGGCATGGCCACTGTCATCCGGCCCACCAAAACCGCAGAACTGAGGGTGGGCGGTCTGGATGAGTCGGTGATGGAGGCGCACTTGGCCGCAAAGATCGCGGCCAAGGGTGGATGTGGCGTGGATGCCGTAAAGGTGCGCCCCATCCGCTACGGCCCTGACGGCTTTGGCTCGACAGTGGTGTCGTGCCCAGTGGCCGCCGCAAAGAAGGTTGTGAACGGCGGCCGCCTGCTGATAGGGTTCAGCGCGGCCAACGTCAGAGCACTGGAAGCCCGTTCCGACCGGTGCTTCCGGTGCATGCAGGTGGGGCACGCCAGAGCGAGCTGCCCTTCAAAAACCGACCGGAGCAACCTTTGCTACCGGTGCGGTAAGGAGGGGCACAGGGGCTTCGATTGTAGCGCGAAGCCCCACTGTGCCGTGTGTGCCGCTGCCAAGCGACCGGCAGGCCACGTTATGGGGGGGCGCAGCTGTAAGCCTCCCCTGGCCAAGGGCAAATTGCCGGCGCGTCCAGCTCGCCAGGCCGCCCCCGCCACACAGAGGGCGCCCCAAACGGGGCCCGAGGAAGTTGATATGGTGGTCGAGCAATGTTAAGACGGCCCCATATCAGCTTTCTTCAGGTGAACCTGAACCACTCTACCAGGGCTCAGGATTTGCTACACCAGAGCCTGGCGGAGTGGTCAGTGGATGTGGCGGCGGTGTCAGAGCCGTACTTCATCCCCAACCAGCCCAACTGGGTGGGGGACACGTGCGACTCTGTCGCCGTGATGGTGCGCGCGGCCCCAGGTTATACACCCCCCTCAATTTATGAGAGGGGTGCTGGGTACGCGGCGGTCGTTTGGGGGGAAATGATAGTAGTGTCTGTCTACTTTTCCCCAAACAGACCGCTCGCCGACTTCGAGGCGTTCCTCGGAGTCGTCGGCGTAGCCATCAGGAGGGCGGTCCCGCGTCAGGTTCTCGTCCTTGGAGACCTGAACGCCAAGTCGGTCGTCTGGGGTTGTCCAGCGACCGACCAGAGGGGCCAGGCTGTGGAGCAGTGGGCAGCCGCTGCTGGGCTGTCGCTCCTCAACAGGGGCGCAGTCCACACGTGCGTGCGACACAACGGAGGCTCGGTGGTGGACGTGTCATTCGCCACCCCAGCCCTCGCACGCACGATCAGCGGCTGGAGGGTAGTGCAGGACGTGGAGACTCTCTCGGACCATCGATACATCCGATTCGAGAGCTCCACCCTGCACCAAAGGCCCCCACAGCCCACAAGCTGTGAACGGCCTCCGCGCTGGGCGCTCAGCAGGCTCAAGCCGGAGCTGGCGAACGAGACGGCGATCTTTGAAGACTGGTTCTCGCGTCCGATGTCCGGTCCGGACGTCGACGAATCAGCTCGCCGTCTCCGCGGCGCTTTAAAGGAGGTGTGCCAGGCTTCTATGCCTCGGGCGCAGCCTCCGCGGGACCGCCGTGAAGTTCACTGGTGGTCCCAGGACATTGCAGTCATGAGGGATGACTGCAGTGTCCAAAGGCGGGCCTACACTAGGGCCCGCCGGCGCCGCGTGAGGGACCCTCAGGAGGAAGACCGCCTGTACGAGCTGTACAGGCAGTCGAAGAGGACCCTGCAGACTGCGATTGCCTCCTCAAAGGAGGTATCCAGAGAAGAGCAGTTGCAGGGTCTGGATCGGGATCCGTGGGGGCGGCCGTATAAGCTGGCGCGCAACCAGCTGAAAGCACGCGGCACGCCCACCACAGAGACGATGGATCCCGACCTCCTGGGGTCGGTCATCGGGGGACTGTTTCCCCCGGCCGAGGAGGGTTTTGTTCCCCCTCGGATGGCCCCGCCAGCTCCGGATGAGGAGGGAGGGAGTGATCCTCCTCCTCTTATTGATGAGGAGGAATGGAAGGACGCCGTCGCCCGTCTTAAGGGGCGGAAGACGGCACCGGGACCTGACGGCGTCCCGAAGCGGGTACTGGACCTGGCCCTAAAACATCTAGGGGCCAGGGCCAGGGAACTGTGCGACGCTAGTCTGAAGTTCGCACAGTTCCCCAAAGTGTGGAAGGAGGGGGCGCTATGCCTGCTTCGTAAAGAGGGGCGTCCGGCGGATGACCCCTCGGCATATCGCCCCATTGTGCTGCTGGACGAAATCGGGAAGGTGTTTGAGAAAATCATCGCCTCCCGAATAGTCCAGCAGCTGGGAGGGGGAACGGGCCCCGACCTCTCCGAGGCCCAATACGGCTTTCGGACGGGGCGGTCGACGATCGATGCCCTGTCCGGTCTCCGGACCCTAGTGGAGGAGTCCGTTGAGAGGCGGGAGATGGTGTTGGCGGTGTCGCTGGACATCCGCAACGCCTTCAATAGTCTCCCCTTCGGCGTCATCATGGAGGCGCTTCGTTTCCATCAAATGCCTCCATATCTGCGCCGAATAGTGGGAGACTATTTGAGGGACCGGGACGTAGCGTACGTGGGACGTGGCGGCGAGCTTGGCCGTCACAGGGTGTCCCGCGGCGTTCCACAGGGGTCGGTCCTCGGCCCCCTGTTGTGGAACGTCGGTTACGACTACGTCCTCCGGTGTGGCCTCCCCCCGATGGTGCGGTCGTTCTGCTATGCAGACGACACGCTCGTCACCGTCCGGGGGACGCGGCTGGAGGATGTCCAGCGCCTGGCGTCCGTGTTCGTCAGCCATATCGTGCGGCGGATACGGACGTTGGGCTTGGAGGTAGCCCTCCACAAGACCGAGGCCATGGTGTTCCATGGGCCTCGGAGACGGCCGTCAGCGGGCGCGTCGATCGTTGTGGAGGGCGAGAGGGTCGGTCTGAAGCCCCAGATGAAGTATCTGGGGCTGGTGATCGATGGGCGGTGGGGTTTCGAGGAGCACTTCAAGCTCCTCGAGCCCCGGCTGCTGGGAGCAGCAGACGCCCTCGGGCGTCTCTTGCCCAACGTGGGGGGCCCGAGCGTGGCGTGCCGCCGACTCTACGGCGGCATCGTCCGCTCTATGGCACTGTATGGGGCGCCGGTGTGGGCTGACTGTCTAAGCCCACACGCGACCGCCTCTCTCCAGCGGGCCCAGCGCGCAATGGCGCTGCGGGCGATCCGGGGCTACCGAACGGTGTCCCGGAAAGTGGCGTGCGCTCTCGCGGGGACGCCCCCGTGGGAGCTGGTGGCGGAAGTGCTCGCTGCAGCGTACCGGCAGCGAGCGGAGGAGAGGGCCAGTGGCGATCGACTGGCCCCCCAAGAGAGGCGTGCTGCGCTCGACGGAGCGCGTGAAGAGATGTTCCGCCTATGGTCTGAGGACCTGGGCGAAGGGGCCTCAGCTACGCAAACGCGTAGCCTCGAGGCCCTACGCCCCGTCCTCAAGGCGTGGGCGGAGCGGCGCCATGGGTCGCTCACATACCATCTGGTGCAAATACTGTCCGGACATGGTTCGTTCGGACGCTATTTGCACCGGATCGGAAGAGAGCCGACCCCACAGTGCCACCATTGCGGAGCGGCGGAGGACACGGCGCAACACACCCTAACGGTGTGCTCTGCGTTCGGTGTCCAGCGCTCCGCATTGGTCACTGTGATTGGCGCGGACCTCTCCCTGCCGACCGTGGTTCTGTCCATGCTCGGTAGCGAGGGGTCCTGGGAGGCGGTCAACTCCTTCTGCGTCGACGTCATGACGCTGAAGGAGGAGGCGGAACGGGCCAGGGAGGATGACCCCCTGGCAAATCCGTGCCGCCGCAGACGCCTCCTGCGGAGAAGGCGGCAATACCAGCGCCTTCTCCATCCGGTGGGGAACCAGCGCGGTCCGAGCCCTAGGGGGGGTTCCGACCGTGCATTGCACAGGTCCCCACTGAGGGCCGACGCTCCGTATGTCCCGGCGCGTCGGCGACCCGTCTCACCAAATGACGGGTCAAGTGTGTCCGCCCATCGTTTTCGAGGGCGGTCACCCGCCCCCATTAGGGGCGGAGGAGGGGCTCGCCCGTCTACAGGGCGAGCAGTCACCGACGGGGTTGTGGAAGTGTCCGAAAGGGTTCCCATGACCTCGTCAGGCCCCACCATGCCGGCGTTCGATGCGTCCTCCTCAGATGAGGACGACGCGATGATCGCCGGTTTGCTGGTCCCAAGGTGACGAGAGGACATCGGAGTGTTTTTTACCGAGTCGGCCACGGCTCGCTTTTTCTAGGGCTTTGGCCCTGGAACAGAGTCTTGGCCATCCTCGGACAGCCAGCGGGACCCCTCATTGCCCGCTGATGCGTCTGTTTGCAGATCTTTCACTCCGTTAAAAAAAAAAAAAAAAAGGTTAGGTTAGGTTAGGTTAGGTTAGGTTAGGTTAGGTTAGGTTAGGTTAGGTTAGGTTAGGTTAGGTTAGGTTAGGTTAGGTTAGGTTAGGTTAGGTTAGGTTAGGTTAGGTTAGGTTAGGTTAGGTTAGGTTAGGTTAGGTTAGGTTAGGTTAGGTTAGGTTAGGTTAGGTTAGGTTAGGTTAGGTTAGGTTAGGTTAGGTTAGGTTAGGTTAGGTTAGGTTAGGTTAGGTTAGGTTAGGTTAGGTTAGGTTAGGTTAGGTTAGGTTAGGTTAGGTTAGGTTAGGTTAGGTTAGGTTAGGTTAGGTTAGGTTAGGTTAGGTTAGGTTAGGTTAGGTTAGGTTAGGTTAGGTTAGGTTAGGTTAGGTTAGGTTAGGTTAGGTTAGGTTAGGTTAGGTTAGGTTAGGTTAGGTTAGGTTAGGTTAGGTTAGGTTAGGTTAGGTTAGGTTAGGTTAGGTTAGGTTAGGTTAGGTTAGGTTAGGTTAGGTTAGGTTAGGTTAGGTTAGGTTAGGTTAGGTTAGGTTAGGTTAGGTTAGGTTAGGTTAGGTTAGGTTAGGTTAGGTTAGGTTAGGTTAGGTTAGGTTAGGTTAGGTTAGGTTAGGTTAGGTTAGGTTAGGTTAGGTTAGGTTAGGTTAGGTTAGGTTAGGTTAGGTTAGGTTAGGTTAGGTTAGGTTAGGTTAGGTTAGGTTAGGTTAGGTTAGGTTAGGTTAGGTTTTTTTTTTTTTTTTTTTTTTTTTTTTTTTGCAGCTACTCCCCGTTTTTTGACAGGACTTTTTGTTCTTTTCTTTTCTTTTTTTTCTTTTTTATGGGGTTAATAATTCTTGAGCTATAAGAGCTCTACTCTTATTTTATTTCTTTCTTTTTTTTTTATCTTTATGCTTTCTTTTTTTTCATTCTTTTACAATTTATCTTATTACTAATACATTTTTTCTTTTTTCTATTTTTAAAATACAATGTTTCTTATTCTAATTTGTTTCCTTATTGTCTATACATTTCTCTTGTTTCATTTTAATTTTTATACATCTCTCTTTTCTCGGCTCTTATTATATTGTTTACATTTCTTTCTTTTCCCCATATACATTCCTGCCACACAAGTGGTCTTACTTAACTTACTTACTTAAATTTAATCATCCTTATTCCTCTTATTTACTAGGTTAACAATATTTTTGGCAAATATCATGAATTCCTTTCTTTCCTTTTTTATACTTATTATCTCCTTAAGGGTATCTTTGCTTAGTTTTGTGTTAATTTTCTGTTGCAGAGTGTACCTAATTTGCGTGTGTATTGGGCAGTCTAGTAAAATGTGGAAGATGTCCTCGTCCTTCGTCGGGTCACAGGCACATGCGGGGCTGTCCCTGCACTTAAATCTGTGCAGGTATGCACAGAATCCCCCATGGCCTGTCAGGACCTGCGACGCGAGCCGGTCGATGGACATCTTCCTCACGGTGTTGTATGCGTCCACCCCATTCGGGAAAAAGACCTTGGTGGTCGCGGCTGTGGCTTCCGTCCTATACCTGCTGTCCCATTGCTCGATCGTTTCCGCCCGTAAATGACGTTTAACGTACGAGATGGGGCAGCAGTCATAGTCCGCTCTGGTCTTCAGTTTGAGGGCGGCTTCCTTCGCTAATTCATCCGCTCTCTCGTTCCCTCCTACTCCGACGTGGGCCCGTATCCAGTATAGAGAGACTAGTTGGTGGTTGTCTCTCAGGAATTCCAGGTTACCCTGTATCGCCTTCGTGATTGGGTGCGAGGAGTCTGGATCCATCAGCGTCTGGAGAGCCGACCTCGAGTCGCTCAGAATAGCCGCTTCTTCGAATTTCTTGCCAATAATAATTTCGGTCGCTTGGAGGATAGCATATAACTCGGCTTGGAAGACCGTACAGTATGGTTCCAGTCTGAATTTTCGGGTACACATCTCGACCTTCCCTTTCCAACAGGTCAGGGCGGCTCCGACTTTCCCCTCCAGTTTACTGCCATCAGTGTAAATCTTAGCCAAGCCTTCTGCCAACTTGCTATCCTCTTCTGCGTTTTCTAAAAGGGTGAATTTTGAATTTAGCATCCTACTGGGGTGGGTGTTCTCCGTGAATGGTGTGCGCTGCTCAACCCTCCTGCCACTTAATACTGTCTGGGGTTTCCCGCGCTTTGCCTCAAAAAGCCGGGATGCTTCTTGGATCCGAAGGTCCAGCGGAAGCAGCCCCGACAGTATTAAAGCAGCATTTAGGGAAACCGTTCTGTTGCTTTTCGTAATTTTCTGCGCGAAGCCTCTTAACACTACATCGAGGGCTTTCCGGGAGACTGCCTTCTTCGCTTCCTTGGACCAGACGCTAGCCGCGTACAAGATCACAGGTTCGATAACAGCTTTGTAGATCGTCCTGATGATCTCCGGGTGCAGTCCCCAGGTAGCCCTCGCCGCTCTGCATACTCCTTTATAAATCCCTATCGATTTCTTACAAATATATTGAATATGTTTATTAAAAAGGAGCTTATTATCAAAAATGACGCCTAAAATTTTTATTTCGTCTACTATCTCAATCTCCGTTCCTCCCATCTCCAGACGGGGCGTGTCGAACTTCAGCTTTTTGGTAATAACCATTGCCTTGGTTTTATGCGGCGCGAAGTTTAGCTTGTTCGACTCGCCCCACTTCTGTACACGGGAGAGAACGGAATTGGCCCTATCGGAGATCTCTCCTGCCGTGCTGCCCTCTATCACTAGGACGATGTCATCTGCGAAGGCTTGACAGTATACGTTGGCGACGGTGAGTTCATTCAGCAGGGGGTCTAAAATTAAGTTCCAAAACAAGGGCCCGCCTATGGAACCTTGGACGCAGCCCTTGTTGGTATTTTTACTATGTTGTTCCCCCGCATACTTCACCGTCACCTTCCTATCTTTCAAATAACTGTCCACCAGCCTCCGCAGATTCATCGGACACTCCTTCGCCTTGAGTTGGCATGTAATTTGGGGCCACCACGCATTATCGAAGGCCCCCTCTATGTCCAGCGAGATCAAGACCATCATCTTCTTCTCGACCAGATTTTGTCTGATCCGCTGGGTCATATCATAGAGGGAGTCTTCGGTACTGCGCTGCGGCACAAAGCCATATTGGCAAGGGTTAAGTTTGGGCAGCACGTACCATCTAATTCTCTTAACTAACAGTTTCTCTAATATTTTGCCTAAAATAGCCAGGAGCCCTATTGGTCTATAAGATTTGGGGTGCGTGTAGTTTTCTTTATTTGGCTTTCTTAGCAGGATTATTGTTGCCACCTTCCAGGGCCTTGGGAAGTGGGAGAGCTCTAGGCATTTATTATAGATAGCTAGGGATAATGGTGAGTCGGTACTGATGGCTGCTGCGCATATATCGGCCGTAAAGCCATCATTACCCGGAGCTTTTTTGGGGTTGAACGAGTTCACCGCTTGAAGAAGTTCAGCCTCCACGAATGGAGGGTCGCAAAGGTCATCTTTGTTCCCCTCATTCGCTTCGGCTGCCCTTCTTCTCACTTCTCTGTGTTCCTCGTTCTCCCCCATTTCAGTGTCCTCCGGGTAAAAGCTCTCGGCCATTATGCGCACCGACTCCTTTGGGCTGGTGTTTTTGCCATCCCTAGCTATCGGCAGATCTTCATACGCCTTTTTTGTTTTGCCAATTACTCTATAAATGCCCTCCCACATTGTTTCCCTCTCTTGCTTTTCGCAGAACTCTTTCCAACTCTTGATCCTGGCCTTTTCCATTTCTTCCTGGTATACTTCTTTACTCCTGACGTACTGCTCGACGACATAAGCCAAACGGTTTGGCGCTGCCCATTTTATCTTCTTCTTTTTTCTATTTTTATCTTTTTTCATTTCTTCTAACTCCTCGGACCACCACGCAATTTTTATTTTTCGTTTAGCTTTTTTCTTCTTTAGTATCTTACCGCACGTTTCTTCTATACTCTCTATATATTTCTCTACTTTATTTTCTAGTTCGCTTATTTCTTTTATTTTAACTATCTCTTCAACATTTACTTTCCTTTTCTCAAATTCTATTTTACAGGTCTCTTTAAATCTACTCCATTCTACCTTGTTTGTTTTGTACTTTCTTGTTGTTCTTACGTCTTCCGTCTCTTTTATTTCTTCTAAATTAACTTTAAAAATAATTGCGTTGTGATCCGAGGTCGTCATACCTTCTTCCACCTTCCAGTCCTGTACCAGTTTGGCTATGTCCTCTGAACAGCACGTCACATCCACCGAACTCTTGAATCTCTTTCCTCCTCGCCAGGTATCAAAAGTTGGAGTGTCTCCTTCATTCATTACTTCTAGTCCTAGTTCCGCAAATAATCCCGCTAATTCTGCACCCCTAATATCACTCCTATCGCTTCCCCACCACTCACTCCAGGCGTTTGCATCACCTCCCACAATAAGCATCCCGCAACCTAATTCCCTAATCATTTCCTTCAGGAGTCGTACATAGGCCTCAATGTCCGTGTCCGGCTCAAAATAAAAAGAAATCACGCCGATCGTCCATTCTGCAGTCACCAGCCTGGCCGCTACCAGGTTAGTGGTTGTGAGGTTGGGAAATTGTATGATCTTAATGTTTGTGTTGTTAATTAAAATAGCGGCCTTGTTACTTTTCCCAACCTCATGTGCTGCTTGGACGATCCGCGCCCCGGACACATCTCCCATGACCCCCTTGTTGCCTATGTACGGCTCCTGAATTAATGCAAAACTAATGCTTCTGTTGGCAATCTCTGCCAACAGCTCTGCGGTTGCGTTATTGCTTCTCTGGAGGTTCGCCTGTACTACTTCATATATTTTACTTCTTTTCGGAGCCGACGCCATGCCCTTAGCACTGGTACGCTACCTTAGCCCTGGCCAGCCTGTCCCACCTAGCCCTTATCGGGCAAACCTCATTGAAGGTATTGTGGGACTTGTCTTCCAGGCCGGCTCTCTCACAGTTAAGGCAGCGGGGGGGACTTGACTTATCCTTACACGCGGCGTACAGGTGGTTACCCCCACAGTGGCTGCAACTGTCCAGCTGCTCCTGACAGACCCGCTTGATGTGGCCATAGCCCAAGCAGCGGGAGCACTGGATTAACGGGGACTGATCTTCCACTTTGGAGATACCCCATTGCAGTTGAAGAGTCCCCGCCTCTGTCAGTTGCTGCCAAATTGCGGGGGCCACCTTGACCACCATGTGTGCCACGTGAGGATTTTTAGTCTTCTTTTCAAATATAACTTCTATCTCTTCCTTCCCATCTTTGGTTTTAGTTTTCCCTACCTTCCTCCTAATTGCTTCTTCGACCTGCTCTTTCTTTTTGTCCCCCCTTACATATCTTATTATAACTAGCGGATTCTTGTTTTTCGCTTTTTCTATTTTCAGAGTGCCTTCCTTCTCTAGTTTTTTACTCAGCAACTCTGCATCCTTCTCGGATCCACACCCAATAATGATCTTTTGGTCCTTGGCCTTTCTGACCTTCTGGACCTTTATCCACTCACCATCCGGGTCGGCTTCCGCCGTCTTCCTGACTGTTTCCATTACCTGGTCACTAGTCAGGTTGACGTCGGTCGACGCCACGATGAGTGAGTGGAGTGTGTTGGGCGTGGTCCTCAACCGTCCTTCTGCGGTTACCCTGGCGTACGATGCCTTCTGCGGCTTTTCTTTGCTTCCCTGTTCTTTGACCAATTCTTCTATCTTTTCCGTGATTTTCTGGTTGGTATCTTCCTGCAGTCTTTCGCATCTCTCGCTAACTGCTTTGTTTTCCGCTAGTAATCTTTCTATATTTTCCAGTCTTCTCCCGGTTTCTTGTTCGAACTCGGTACTGTCCCTTACCATCTGTGTGTGGACAGCCCTTCCCATTCCAATCTTTGGTTCTTTTCTTCTTTCTGCTTCCTCTACTCTGCCGACTAACTCTGCCACCATCATAACCAGTTCGTTGGTCTCCTTCTGGATGGTGGCCTTGTCCTCTTTCGTCACCGACCGATGACCGGCACTTGTCTCAAAGGCCTTCATCACTCTTGCTTGTGCCTTCTTGGCGTTCTGTCTTATGTCGGTGCACGACATACCCGGGAGAAGATGCGTCAGCTCTAACTCCAGCTTTGCCGTTGCTGATTTCAGCTTCGGCTTTGGTGGTGGGGATTGGTGAACCATGGACTCCTCCCTACTGTTCACTTTCGACATACGAGTTGGGCTCCTGGTAGTCATGTTTAAATAAATTAAGGACGGACGAATAAATTAGGACGGACAGAATAAGTTAGGACGGACAGAATAAATTAACACGTTAAAATTAAAATTGTAAAAGTTGTAAAATAGACACACAAAACACGTTAAAAGTAAAGTTGTAAAAGTTGTAAAGACCTATTTAAATTAAATAAATTACCTAAGCTAATAAAATTAAATAAAACACGTTAAAAGTAAATTTGTAAAAGTTGTAAACACGATAAATGGGATAAATTGGGATAATTGGGACGCACACAAATTAAAATAAATTAAAATACACACGGACACTAGAAAAACAAGACACGTTTAAAAAATTTGTATAAGTTGTAAAAGAGGGACAAAACTAAACAAAAAGAATCTACCTAGGTAATGACTAGAGGGAATTTAATACTATTGAATTAAATAAATTAAATTAAAATGGAATTAGATAGATAAAAATAAAATTGATCTCAAGATTATGATTTCAGTTTCAATTTCAAATTTAAAACTAAAATCGACTTAAAACCAATAATAAGTTAAATTAAATTGAATTAAAATTGAAGTAAAATTAAAATAGATTAAAATAAAATTAAATTTAAATGGAATTGTATTAAAATTGAATAAAATAAATTAAATTTAAAATTTTAAAATTATATATAAAAGAATTGACTAGTAATAAATTAAATGAAGTTAAATTTAAAAGGTAGGGCGGCAGATTCTAATGTTTGTTCTAATTTGTGTGATGATGAATGAATTTGTGTGATGTTGTTTGTGTATGTGGTGTGTATATGTTGTTAATAAGCAAGACCCCGGGAGTAGCTTTGTCTAAAAATTTTAAAATATAGTTAAAATTGAATTTAATAAAATTCAGTCTTAATTCTAGAACCTGGACTCAATAGAGTCTCAGGGTCACAACGCCACAAAACAATGAACCTAAACCTAATTAACCTATTAAAGGTTTGTAGAAGTTTTATACGTCCTTTTTAGTCAAAATAATCAATTATCAAATAAAATAATTAGAATGTCAATGTCAAAATGTTAAAATTAAAATTTAAAATGTCAAAATATAATCTAATAAAGTCTTAAACTAGTGCCTGTCCTCAATAGAGGTACAGGTGTCCTAATGCTAAGTCAATTTAAATAAAATAATGAGATAAATAGTAAAATAAATGGAGTAAAATGGAACAACACAGACAATTAATAGTTAAAATTATTACAATAAAATTCAGGTCTTAGTATTAGTACCTGGACTCAATAGAGTATCAGGGTCAACGGCACAACACTGAATAAAACCTAACCCTAACGCAAAAAAGCAAATAAAATTAAAATTAAAATTTTCTGTGATTGAAGATTAAAATTTAAATGCAATAAAAAATAATAAAATGAAGTCAATAATAATAATTAAAATCTAAAGCTAAATCTAAATCTAAATCACAGTAGTCCTTAAAGCTAGGCCTGACCTCAAAAGAGGTTCAGGTGTCAATATTTAGGGTAAAATAAATAAAAACAAAAAATAAAATTGTAAATAAAAAACTTAATTTTAATTTTCCGCGGCTCTATATGCTCTATGTAGAGTCGAAAAGGCCACCTAAAAATAGAGCTTTTCACTCCGGTCCTAACGGTACCAATTTGGTGCCGATCGGGCCAGGGAGTCCGGAGATACGGGTTGCTACTAGTTGGGGGTGGGAAGTAAGGGTGGGGGGTGGCTGGGTTTGTGGGTAGATGAGTAGGGTAGGATGTAGGAATAAAAAGTTGTCAAGGAAGCACCACTGTCAGAACCGTGCTTCCTGAGCTATAAAACTTTTTATTTTGGGGAATTAGGGTGGGTTTAGGGAGGTTGGTTTTTTAACGGATTAGGGTAGGGTGGGTGACGGTAAACACCTTTCGCCAAGGAAGTGCACCTGTAAAAGGTATACTTTCTCAGCGATAAGGATTTCCGTTTGGACTATTTCTAGGGGTTGGGGGTAGGGGGTTGAAAGTAGGGGGAAAGGGAAACAGGGGTGGAATCGCTGCCTTTCAGGTCAAATTTTTCTCCGTTTTGCTCTAACTCTTATAGTTTAAGAGATAGAGCAAAAAAGAGGTTTGTATGGACTTCAGGCAACGGGGAATAGGAGGGATGATCCTAGGACCTTTGGGTGGGAAAAAAGGGAGTGAATTTATGATGGGGTCGGGTGAGGTGTGTGATGCTGGGGGTTTTGTTGGAAGAAACTATACCTGCCAATTGTATAGTTTCTGTAAATTTTGAAAATGAAAATCCGAAAGTTTTGAATTATTAAATTTTGAGTTTAGGGGTAGGGGGTTGAAAGGTGGGGGGATGGGTTTGGGAAGGCTATGTTTGACTTCGGTGTCCTACGGACACCTTAAAGCCAAATTTGGCGTCCTTTTTGCTCTAACTCCTATAGTTTAGGAGATAGGGCAAAAGTGACGGGGAATGAACCTGGGACTTCGGGAATCGGGTGGGATTTTTTGATGAGAATGGGTAGGGTAGGTGATAGGGATGGTTTTCTCCCAAGGGAGTGTATAGGTGGGGTGTGTGGAAGTGGGAGAAAATCAAGGATTAGGGTGGGTGGTGTAGATGGGGTTGGTATTTGGGGTGGGTTTTTACGGGGTTTTCCGGGGTTGAGGATTAGTGTGAGGGGTGGGACCGACTAGTGCCTTTAAAATTTTGAAAAGAAATTTTGAAAGTTTTTCCAAAAATATTTTTATGCCAAATTTTTCCGATTTTAATTTTAGGGGGTGCTCTAACCCCGATCCCAAAATTTGGGTGGAAACAGAGTTACCGTTCCCGAGTTATGGGCCTCCAAAGTCACTGCGTAATTGTAAATAAATACCTATACTTTTAAGATGTCTTAAAGGCGCGCGACCTTGAGTGCCCCGTCGACGACACAATAGGTGACGGGTTTCGGCTTTTGGGGCCGCGCGACTTGCTTGTCTTCGGGGGGCCCGCGCTCGGAAACTATAACCCGTATGGGGTTTTTGAAACTGCTATCTTGTAGCCTGTATGTTTCTCCTAATTTCTATATAAAATTTTAAGTTTTAAAAATTAATCTAATTGCTAATATTCAGGTTTTAAAATTTGAGAAATTAATTTCCAAACCGATAAAGCCGCGGAAATTAGGGGTAGTATTAACCCTTATTAAAATAACTTATAGACTAAATTCGCCGAGCTAAATTGGGGGGGGGGGGGGGGGGGGGGGGGGGGGGGGGGGGGGGGGGGGGGGGGGGGGGGGGGGGGGGGGGGGGGGGGGGGGGGGGGGGGGGGGGGGGGGGGGGGGGGGGCTGGCACTTTTAAAAACCTTATTTTCTAGATATTCTATTTTTAAAACGCTTTTTAGATATTGTTAAAATTTTGTTTTCTTTAATCGAAAATTTTGGAGGTTTGGAGCCCTATATGTCAGAAACTAACAGGGTTCCGTCAGTTCTGACACCGTGCCAAGTCGTTTTGTGGTCCAAACTCTCCAGTGAAATTTTAAAATTTTGAAAATGTCCGAAAATGAGAAAGTGCGTTTTCAACTTTCGTAAATATTTGCCAACTATTTTGCGGGCGGTCGGATTACTCGCTCGACTTCGGAAGGGTGGCGCTCGGAACTCCGGGCACCTGCCCTTACGTTCTTACTACTAAAATAAAGGGGACGAAGTGGGCTTCCTGGTGTTATGAAATTTGGAATTTTTAATTTATATTTTCATATAAATTAACACCTTTAAACAATGAAATTTTATTTACTCAGCTACAAAACCGGTTGGTTTGCGCTGTATTTCCAAAATTTTACTAAAATACTACTTTCACCAGATAACCCACTTAGTTTACCCTATGTACTAGGAATTCCAGCTTTAGGCTATTAAAAACTAAGGATTTATTTGAATTTCACAAACGGGGGCTGCGATTTCCGCTGCGCCCCGCCGGCCCGGAAATTGAAATAAATCAAAAACTACTTAATTAAAAATTCCAAAATTATTTACTATTGCTACCAGATAAATGTGCTTGCTAGATAGGATTTTTCCAGATTTTATTATTAGCGAGAATTCCTTGCACAGACAATTTTCTGAGGGAAAAATGTCGTCTAAATACTTAAAAACTATGGACCTTGATTGCTCCGCTCCTGGAGGGGTGAACTGCTTCACACCAACTGTTTCGGGCTCGCCTCGGTGTCCTCTTCCCCGCTGGTGAAGTTTCCGGAGCCTCGGAGAAGGTTTTCGAAAAACCCGGAATTTCCGGGTTTTTGTGAAATTCTTCGTAGCTCCTCCGGGTTTGCTCCGAAAATTCCCAAAGTTGGGAAAAAGGTACTCCTCGCCAATCTGCTCCTCGTCACAGTTCCAGTTTTCCAATTTTCCGCTCAAAAACTCGAGGAAAAAGCACTTTTCCCT